>CAMZMU010000063.1:147640316-147729280 GCA_947311845.1 Poa pratensis | reverse complement strand
AGTGCCAGAAACAATTGCTTGTAGTCCACACGTCAGTTGGGAACCCCAAGAGGAAGGTATGATGAGTGCAGCAGTAAGTTTTCCCTCAGTATGAAACCAAGGTTTAATCGGACCAGTAGGAAAACGAGGTTTGCTTCGAAGGTGTTGGTGAGGAGTGTAGTGCGGCGCAACACCAGGGATTCCGGTGCCAACGTGGAACCTGCACAACACAATCAAATTACTTTGCCCCAACTTAACAGTGAGGTTGTCAATCTCACCGGCTTGCTGAAAACAAAGGGTTAAACGTATCGAATGGAAAATGATGTTTGTTTGCATAAAACAGTAGAGAACAATGATTGCAGTAGATTGTATTTCAGATGTAAAAGAATGGACCGGGGTCCACAGTTCACTAGTGGTGTCTCTCCAATAAGATAACTAACATGCTGGGTAAACAAATTACAGCTGGGCAATTGACAATTGATAAGTGCATATAACATGCATGTGTGAGCTGTGGTGTCTACTATGAGATTCATTTGGGCATTACGACAAAGTACATAGACCGCTATCCAGCATGCATCTATGCCTAAATAGTCCACTTTCCGGTTAACATCCGTACCCCTTCCAGTATTAAGTTGCAAGCAACAGACAATTGCATTAAGTAATGTGCGTAATGTAAACAATACATTCATCCTTGAATAAAGCATTGCTGTTTTACCCCTAGTGGCAACAACACATCTACAACCTTAGAACTTGCTGTCACTATCCCAGGTTAAATAGAGGTTGAACCCAACTATCATGCATAAATACCCCCTCTTGGAGTTACAAGTATTCACGTGGCCAAGGCTTCAACAAGTAACGGAGAGCATGCAAGATCACAAATGACATAGACATGATAATATAATATTCAGCTCCACATAGGTATCAATATAAGTCAGATCCCAGCAAACACAACATGTAGCATTACAATAAGATGATCTTGATCATGATAGGCAGCTCACAAGATCTAAACATGATGGCACAAGTGGAGAAGACAACCATCTAGCTACTGCTATGGACCCATAGTCCAAGGATGAACTACTCACGCATCACTCCGGAGGCGGGCATGGCGATGTAGAGCCCTCCGGTGATGATTCCCCTCTCCGGCAGGGTGCCGGGAAGAGCTTCAAACCCCCCGAGTTAGGGTTGACGACGGCGGCGGCAGCGAATATGTTCTGGATGAAAGGCTCGGTGTTTTAGGGTTTTCGCGTCTCGGGGAATAAATAGGCGAAGGGGCGATGTCGGCGGACCCCCGAGGGGCCCAAACACACCAGGCGCGGCGGTGGTGGGCCGCGCGCCAGGTGGTTTGGCCACCTCGTGGCTCTCTTCGTCTCTCCTTCGGACTCCGTGTACGTGCTGGAAAAATAGGGACTGGCCTTTTGTTTCGTGCAATTCCGAGAATATTTCCAGAAGTAACTTTCTGAAACCAAAAACAGCAGAAAACAGGGAACTGGCACTGTGGCATCTTGTTAATAGGTTAGTCCCAGAAAATGCATAAAAGTGATACGAAGTGTATATAAAACATGTAGCAAATGGTATAATATAAGCATGGAACAGCAGAAATTATGGATACGTTGGAGACGTATCAAGCATCCCCAAGCTTAGTTCTACTCGTCCTCGAGTAGGTAAAACGATAACAACAAATAATTTCTGAGGAGACATGCTTTCACACAATCTTGATCAATATATTGCAAGGCTCATGTCATGAATGAAGTGACTCAAAGCAATGATCTATAGTTTGCTAACAAATAGATAAAGAGTAAACAATGAATCATATAAGCAAAAACTTTTCATGAATAGTACTTTCAAGACAAGCATCAAAAAGTTTTGCATAAGAGGTAACTCATAAAGCAATAGATTCAAAGTAAAAGGCATTGAAGCAACACAAAGGATGATTAAGTTTCAGCATTTGCTTTCAACTTGTAACATGTATATCTCATGGATAGTTGTCAACATAAAGCAATATAACAAGTGCAATAAGTAAATATGTAAGAATCAATGCACACAAAGTTGACACAAGTGTTTGCTTCTAAGATAGAAAGGAGTAGGTAAACTGACTCAACATAAAGTAAAAGATAGGCCCTTCGCAGAGGGAAGCAGGGATTAAATCATGTGCTAGAGCTTTTTAAGTTTTCGAAAGCATATAGAGAGCACAAAATAAGTATTTGAGAGGTGTTTGTTGTTGTCAACGAATGGTAGTGGGCACTCTAACCCCCTTGTCAACCAGACTTTCAAAGAGCGGCTCCCATGAAGGACGTTATCTCTACCAGCAAGGTAGATCATCCCTCTTCTCTTTTGTTTACACATGTATTTTAGTTTCTTTATAGATGACACTCCTCCCAACCTTTTGCTTACACAAGCCATGGCTAACCGAATCCTCGGGTGCCTTCCAACATTCACATACCATGGAGGAGTGTCTATTGCAAAATTAAGTTGCTTACTGATAAATCAGGGCAAAACATGTGAAGAGAATTATTAATGAAAGTTGTAATTAATTGGGGCTGGGCACCCCGTTGCCAGCTCTTTTTGCAAATTATTGGATAAGCGGATGTATATGCCACTAGTCCATTGGTGAAAGTCTGTCAGAAGTAAATGACAAGATTGAAAGATAAAACACCACATACTTCCTCATGAGCTATAAAACATTGACACAAATAAGGAGTAATAAAGTTTTGAATAGTTTAAAGGTAGCACATATACTTATTTATTGGAATGGCAGGAAATACCACATAGTAGGTAGGTATGGTGGACACAAATGGCATGGGTTTTGGCTCAAGTTTTGGATGCACGAGAAGCATTCCCTCTCAGTACAGAGTTTAGGCTAGCAAGGTTGTTTGAAGCAAACACAAGTATAAACCGGTACAGCAAGAATCACATAAAAACATATTGCAAGTATTATAAGACTCTACACTGTCTTCCTTGTTGCTCAAACATTTTACCAGAAAATATCTAGACCTTAGAGAGAACAAATATGCATCCCAAGTCTCAACAAGCTCTACGGTAGTTCTCCACTACTAGGCTTTAACTACATGATGCAAGAGCTTAAACATGATCTACTTGAGAGCTCAAAACAATTGCAAAGCATCAAATCAAAACAAGACAATGATCTACAAGAAGAATGCATATGTCTTTTCCAATACCAACTACTACATGTAGCATTTTCTTTCTTCCAAACAAACACCAAAATTTATTTAAACATAAACTCTCCAAATGATAATATAATGCAGCAAGAGAGTATTTATAAACAAGTGCTAACAGCTCGAAGAGATGCATGAAAAACAGGAGCTAAAAGCACTGCAGTAGCTAGTTAAGAATACTCAACAAATATAAGTGAAGAACATGAGTATTCACATGAAAAAGCGGAGCGTGTCTCTCTCCCACACAAGGATTGCTAGGATCCGAATTTATTCAAACAAAAACAAAATAAAAACACACAGACGCTCCAAGTAAAGCGCATAAGATGTGAAAGAATTAAAATATAGTTTCACTAGAGATGACCTGATAAGTTTGTTGATGAAGAAGGGGATGCCTTGGGCATCCCCAAGCTTAGACGCTTGAGTCTCTCTGAATATGGTTGGGATGAACCACGGGGGCATCCCCAAGCTTAGGCTTTTCACTCTTCTTGATCACATAATATCACCCTTCTCGCTTGATCCTTGAAAACTTCCTTCACACCAAACTCAAGACAGTTCTCATTAGAGGGTTAGTGCATAATCAAAAATTCTCATATTCTGTAATGATACAATCAATCCCAAAGCTTCTGGACATTAGCTACAGCCACCAATGCTTTGTGGAGCAAAGAAATCCACACAAACACAGTAAAAGAGCGAATGCAAAACAAAAGGCAGAATCTGTCAAAAACAGAACAGTCTGGAATGACGAATTTTTTCGAGGCACTTAAGTTGCTCAGATGGATCTGGCCTAAAATAATGAAAGTTGCGTACATATCTCAGGAATATGCGTGATTTTTCTCAGAATTTTTTGAATTTTCTACAGGGAGATAAGCTCAAATCCGTGACAGCTAAAAATCTGTCACTGCGCAGAAATCCAAATCTTGCATCAACTTTCAATATAGAACTTTACTTGGCACAACATTGCGATAAAATAAAGATACAAAGGAGTTGCTACAGAAGTAACAAAACTCCTTGACTCAAAGAAAACAAAAATAACAGCAAATAAAAACATGGGTTGTCTCCCATAAGCGCTTTTCTTTAACGCCTTTCAGCTAGGCGCAGAAAGTGAAAATCAAGTGTTGTCAAGTGGCAAATCATTCAAATCATCAAAAGCTTCTTCCAACACACAGCTTGTAACAATGGGTATCTTAGATGTTCCTGGAGGTGTTTCATTACCTTTAACCGTACTAAAAGTTTTATCAATTTTAAGCTCATAATGAGTCTTTGGTTTTGGCACTTTAGGAACATACATAAACTTTTGCTCTCTACCCACATAAACTTTCTCCTTTTTAGACTTAAGAGAAGTAAAGGTTGAACTTAAGGTTTCAATAGCTTCCTCTAACTCATCAATTCTATGATTTTGGGTGTCATGGATATTATTATCCTCAAGAACAGTGATTCTTTCATTGATGGTGGCTATTGATTCATTAGTCTTACCAATACAATCAAGAAAATTTGGAAAAAAAATTCTCCATAGAGTCTAACTTATTTATAACATCCTCCAAGGTGATCTCAATTTTAATATCTTTAGTGGGTGGTGTTCCTACCAAACTTTCAATAATATTACAGGCTTCTAAAGCAGGAGTACCCAAGAAATTTCCACCTGTAAGAGTGTCTAGAACATACCTATACCAACTAGAGATACCAACATAAAAGTTCCTAAGGAGGTGGTGGTAGAGTGTTTCTTAGTACATCTATGATGAGCATCACTAATTCTATACCAAGCATCTTTCAAATTTTCACCTCCTAGTTGCCTAAAAGAACGAACTTCAACTTCAGGAGCATTCATTTTGAAAAACAAATCAAACGAATTAAACAAGTAACTAATTTTTTTGTGTTTTTGATAAAGAAGCAAACAAACTAAATAAAAATAAACTAAGCAAGACAAATAACAAAGTAAAGAGATTGGGTGTGAGAGACTCCCCTTGCAGAAGCAATTCGGTTTTCCCCGGCAACGGCGCCAGAAAACGTGTTGGTGGCTCTAAGTTAATAGTGCCAGAAAAATGCTTGTACGTCACACGTCAGTTGGGAACCCCAAGAGGAAGGTATGATGAGTGCAGCAGTAGTTTTCCCTCAGTATGAAACCAAGGTTTAATCGAACCAGTAGGAAAACGAGGTTTGCTTCGAAGGTGTTGGTGAAGGAGTGTAGTGCGGCGCAACACCAGGGATTCCGGTGCCAACGTGGAACCTGCACAACACAATCAAATTACTTTGCCCCAACTTAACAGTGAGGTTGTCAATCTCACCGGCTTGCTGAAAACAAAGGGTTAAACGTATCGAATGGAAAATGATGTTTGTTTGCATAAAACAGTAGAGAACAATGATTGCAGTAGATTGTATTTCA
The DNA here is from genome assembly GCA_947311845.1 of Poa pratensis. Lineage (NCBI taxonomy): Eukaryota > Viridiplantae > Streptophyta > Magnoliopsida > Poales > Poaceae > Poa > Poa pratensis. The sequence goes on along the minus strand of CAMZMU010000063.1, from coordinate 147,723,748 downwards.
GATGTAAAAGAATGGACCGGGTCCACAGTTCACTAGTGGTGTCTCTCCAATAAGATAACTAACATGCTGGGTAAACAAATTACAGCTGGGCAATTGACAATTGATAAGTGCATATAACATGCATGTGTGAGCTGTGGTGTCTACTATGAGATTCATTTGGGCATTACGACAAAGTACATAGACCGCTATCCAGCATGCATCTATGCCTAAATAGTCCACTTTCCGGTTAACATCCGTACCCCTTCCAGTATTAAGTTGCAAGCAACAGACAATTGCATTAAGTAATGTGCGTAATGTAAACAATACATTCATCCTTGAATAAAGCATTGCTGTTTTACCCCTAGTGGCAACAACACATCTACAACCTTAGAACTTGCTGTCACTATCCCAGGTTAAATAGAGGTTGAACCCAACTATCATGCATAAATACCCCTCTTGGAGTTACAAGTATTCACGTGGCCAAGGCTTCAACAAGTAACGGAGAGCATGCAAGATCACAAATGACATAGACATGATAATATAATATTCAGCTCCACATAGGTATCAATATAAGTCAGATCCCAGCAAACACAACATGTAGCATTACAATAAGATGATCTTGATCATGATAGGCAGCTCACAAGATCTAAACATGATGGCACAAGTGGAGAAGACAACCATCTAGCTACTGCTATGGACCCATAGTCCAAGGATGAACTACTCACGCATCACTCCGGAGGCGGGCATGGCGATGTAGAGCCCTCCGGTGATGATTCCCCTCTCCGGCAGGGTGCCGGGAAGAGCTTCCCCCCGAGTTAGGGTTGACGACGGCGGCGGCAGCGAATATGTTCTGGATGAAAGGCTCGTGTTTTAGGGTTTTCGCGTCTCGGGGAATAAATAGGCGAAGGGGCGATGTCGGCGGACCCCCGAGGGGCCCAAACCACAGCGCGGCGCGGTGGGCCCGCGCCTCCAGGTGGTTTGGCCACCTCGTGGCTCTGTCTCTCCTTCGGACTCCGTGTACGTGCTGGAAAAATAGGGACCTGGCCTTTTGTTTCGTGCAATTCCGAGAATATTTCCAGAAGTAACTTTCTGAAACCAAAAACAGCAGAAAACAGGGAACTGGCACTGTGGCATCTTGTTAATAGGTTAGTCCCAGAAAATGCATAAAAGTGATACGAAGTGTATATAAAACATGTAGCAAATGGTATAATATAAGCATGGAACAGCAGAAATTATGGATACGTTGGAGACGTATCATTAACGCCATAGTACCAGCCGTCCCACAGTGGCTAAAGTGGTCCGAGCAACCAGTAGTTTGGAGCCGCGAGGATCACCCAGGAGAAATAAATGAAGAGGGAAAACTCGCGCTGGTGGTTGCCCCTCAAGTCGCAGGGTACAAGTTGAGCAAAGTACTGATGGATGGAGGCAGCAGCATCAAATATTATACTATGAAACCTTCAAAAGAATGAACCTTCAAGAAAAGCAGCTACACCCATCAAGAACAACGTTTCATGGTGTCGTGCCAGGCATATCAGCTCAGCCATTGGGGCGAGTTAACTTGGAGGTCGCCTTTGGGACACAAAGCAACTTCAGGAGCGAGTACATTTGGTTCGAGGTTGTAGATTTCCAGAGCCCATATCATGCGCTGTTTGGCAGAGAAGCATTCGCAAAGTTTATGGCTAGGCCGTGCTATGTGTACCTAAAGCTTAAAATACCAGGCCCTAGGGGAGTCATCACCATCAATGGCGACAAAAGAATAGCTCAAGAATGCGAAGAGGGCGACAAGGCCATAGCCAGAGCAGCTTGCATCGCAGAGAGCGCGCCCATGCGCGAGTCGCAGGAGAATTTTGATGACATCGTGAAGGCCAAGAGGCACCTGCCTGACTTGCGACTTCAGATTACGGCCGCAAGGGAGGCAAGGAAGTCAAAGGCTACGAGCCATTGCCAATAAGGACACATCCCAGGCATCGCGAGTTGCCATCAGCAGTCGCAGCAAAATTATTAAGAGTTTACATCATCAAGCTGGCCACTCAGGGCTAAAAATTTCAATTCTGGTCGCCACTCAGGCGCGACCGACCCAATGTGACACTTCTGATCGCCACCTAGGCGCGATCGACCCAATTCTGGTCGCCACTCAGGCGCGACCGACCCATGTAACATCTCTGGTTGCCACCTAGGCGCAACCGACCCAATTCTGGTCGCCACTCAGGCGCGACCGACCCATGTAACATCTCTGGTTGCCACCTAGGCGCAACCGACCCAATTCTGGTCGCCACTCAGGCGCGACCGACCCATGTAACATCTCTGGTTGCCACCTAGGCGCAACCGACCCAAGCATCACTTCTGGTCGCCACCTAGGCGCGACCGACCCTATGTATCATATAATGATTCTGAAATAAAGCATCTCAAACTACCAATTGAGCTGTGAGTCTTTTATTTTTTAATCATTGGTCCCTTGGGGGTGCGGCAGCTTTTTAGCGCGGCCTATTCCTTGGGATCGCCAAACAAGTGGCATTTATCGTGATTATACTCAACCTCTCTTGGATGCGACTTGCACTATGCGGCCAAAGTACTGGGGGTGCGGCGTCAATCGAGTTTGATTGCCTATCATGGCCGCTCTCGACCCTGAACACGCACTTTTTACCTGGGAAATACTGAGCCGCGCAAGGGCCTAAGTGAGGAAAAACCGAGACAAATCATAAGGACCAGCCTATTGGTCGAAACATGTACTGCCAAGAGTACTTAAGCAAACCATAATATTGTCTTATGACACATAAATTCTAACAATTATTACAGACCGCTAAGGGCCAAGATCATCAAACCATTGTTTTCTCTTCTTCACTTGTGCGCAGCTTTTGGCCGGTGGGAAGGAGGAACAGGCGGCTTACCAAGCTTGCCAGAAGGAGCAATCGCAGGCTCGCTGGAGGGCTCTTCAGTCGCGGGCTTGGGGGCTGCAGAGCTGGATACGCCTGGAGAGGGGTTCTTTTCCTGCGGAATCACCGCACTGGATGACGGAGCGGGTAACTTCTCCCATCTGCTTCCATCTGCATTATACTTGCCCATATAGGTCGCAAGATCTATCCCCTCCACCAGTTCAGTCGCGTGGCCGCGCATATCCTTCCAAGTCGCATATTCTGAGGCCGTCAGTTCGGTGCCATCCACCTTCTTCGAGGGCCTACCTTTTGCAACCTTGGCAGCATCAAAAGAAGGATAGTACGTCTTGGCCAAAGCAAGAACATGAGCCGCGCCGGTGCGAGCTGAGGACTCCTTCCAGTCCAAAAAGAACTGAGGCGCCCTAAGCAGTCTTTTTAGCAGCCCTTCAGAATCACCGGGGACTGGCTTGGTCGGCAGCAGGCACTTAGACAGTGATTTCATGGCGTCACAAGTTCTTCGCGAAAAATCGCGGATATACTCCAGCTGTTCTTGAGTACTGCCGCGCTGCTCCTTGGCATCTTCACCTACATCGAGGCATGTCTCCGTCAGCTCTACAACACACAGGCAAAGATAGTAGAGAAAACAGATGCAGATATGAGTCGCAACACATACCAGTTAACTCTTGAGTCATGATGCACACTTTGGCGTGGACAAGGTTATGGGCATCAGAAACTTTCTTCAACTTTTTCTCAAGCTCGCCAATGGAAACAGCCTTAAGCCTTGCGTCCTCATTGGCATCAGCAATGGCGTCTTTCTGAGCACTGACTTGGAGGTCCAGCTGCTGGACCCTCTCTGGAACTTCTCTTCAACAGTTTTAAGCCGCAGCTCGGTGGCTTTGGCTTGCTCAGATAACTTGAAGCTTTCATCAGATAGCTCGCCCATCCTGGTTTCCCTCTTCTTCAGCTCAGCGTCACGCTGGCCAAGGAGCTCGCGCAGCCTCTCCAGTTCAGAGGGAGTATCCCCCAGCTGCTTTTCCAAGGCAAGTTTGGCAGCGTTATGGAGCTTAGTTCCTCCTACGAAGGGTACATCAGTTAGTAAGTATATATCAACAGCTAAAAGAGAAGCATCAAGTCTCCCTTTACAGTCAAAGAAGAAACTTGATCCTTGGGGGCTAGAGACAGATAACTGGAGATAGAAGTTTACCTTATAAGCCGCAGACAGGTCAGACAGTGCCTTGCGGAGCTCCATGGCTTGCTTGTCATTTGAGGCAATGATAGCCTCTGACAGTTCTCAGCGCGGCTTGTGGAGGAGGAAGAAGCAACCTCAGCATGCAGAATTGGCGACCGCAGATTGTCCGCCGCTGGCGACTCAACCACTGGCGTATCAGCATCCTTGGCCATTACATCTATGGAGGAGGGGTTGACCTTCTCCACGTCCTGGATCATAAGGGGATCCGTTCTATCCTCCAGAGCCACCTCTTGGGTGGCTGTGTCAAGAACAGGGACCGTGGCCAGGTCATCAGTGGTGGCCACGCCCTCTACCATGGCGGTATGAGCCGCAGGTGATAAAGCGGCTCAACCGCGGTTCCAGGCTCAGTCGCGGGTTTAGCCGCACTTCTGAAAAAGCAAGGGCATTGTGTGAAGAAGAAGCACATAAGCCAGAATAAAAGTATTGAAAGCACAGGGAAAAGTTACTAACTCTGGAGCCATCTTCACAAAGGCCATAAGTTCACCGCTTGACGGTGAGGACAGGCCTTGGGTCCCAGAATCTACGAGCAGAAGTTTTGCGTGTCAGTAGAGGAAAAAGAATAAGCATTCAAGATGACAAGACAGCAGAAATTACCAGAGTGGGGACCCATGTCTTCTTCAGCAGAGGCGGTGGCTTTGAAAGCACGCCTGGCAACGGAGGAGGTCGCGCCCGTAGCAGGTTTGCGACGCTTCGTGGCCTCAGGGTTTTCCAGAGCATCAACCTCTGGTTCCTCACGAGATAGCCTCTTGGAGGCTCTACGGGGAGTTGGTCCAGCCGCGGCAACAGAACTCGCGGCTGGCACTGGACTCTCGTCCTCGTCCAGTTCAGTCTCTTCACCATCTGAGGCCGCAGAAGCAACAGAAGGGATATCAGCAGTCTCGCTGCCCTCTAGAGTGGGCAGCAACTTCTTTCGTGCGGCACGCTTGGGAGCAGCAGTGCCGGCGACGGTCGCAGGCAGCGACCAGTAGTTCTCATCAGCCTGGATCAGGGAGATATAAGTTGCAGTATTAAGAAAAGGAATGCGACTCAACTACGAAGGCGAAAAGACAGAGAAGAGGAGTTACCTCAAAAGGCTTGTTGTTAACACTGAAAGGGGCAAGCCCCACCTTATCGAAGGAGATGTCCTTCTCCTCAGTCACGCGGGTGACAAATTCCACCCAATCCTCAGGCCTCCAGTCCGAAGCCTTGATACGATCAACGTCAGCAGAGGTGCCTGTGCACTCAAGGAAGGATCGCTGTCGTGGACTCACGGGCTGAATGCGCCATTTGGTCCAGCAAGAGAGAAGATCAAGGCCAGTAAGACCATGACCTATTAAGGCGCGGACTTTGATCAGCGACTCATTGATGAAGGACATGGACGAGTCGCGGGGTTTTGATTTCAGTGCCTCGGTAGGCACGAAGAGGGTGTTAGACCAGGAGGGAAGGCGAGTTTCGCCCTCCGGTGAAGTATCTTGGCAATAGAAGAAAGATTTTTGCCAAGCCCTGGGTCGATTCGCCAGGGCTAGCTTGGGAAGGCAAGAGTTCCTATGGCGTTGAAGAGAGATGGCGCCGACCTGAACGTAGGCGCCACCCTTGGAGACAAGTTGGCTGTTGCAGGTGAAAGAGGCCAGCCATAGATCGATGTTGGGGGCTATGCCAAGATAATCCTCGCACAGCACATGAAAATTGCTCACCTGGAGCATTGAGTTGGGCCCGATGTCGTGAAGACGGAGGCCTAGGCGTTGCAGCAAATTGCGGAAGAAGGGAGAACCTGGCGGCGTGAATCCACGCTCCACGTGCTCCACGAACATCACCAGCTCGTTGGGCTTGGGGCGCGGCTCGATTTCATCGCCTGGCGCCCGCCAGACGCCGTCCTCCTTCGGCGGCAAGAAGCCAGCCTCGGCCAGATCTGCAAGAGTTTCCTCCGTTACCCAGGATCCTTCCCAGTTGCAGGAGATCTTGCGCCTATCGTCAGATGGCTTCGCCTTGGGCGCCATTGCGAGGGGGAGATTGGATTGGGGAACTAGGCTCGGGTCGAGGAAGAAGACGGCGCGGCTAGGGATGAGAAGATTGCAAGGGCAAATGGATAATGACCTAGGTGGCCGCAGCTTATAACTGAAGGGGCCCGCAACTAACGGCATTATCTGTGCTCGCAACCAACGGCACAATTTGCGCCCGCAAAACGAGTAACGGTCCGCAATTAAAGGAAACAGAATATTTCCAGAAGGAGAGATGAGTCGCGCAGATGAGTCACAGCTCTGAATCGCATAAGTCAGGAGATTGGTCAGAACGTTTACAGTGCGGCTCAGAGACCATTTCAAGAGGTCAGAAGTTCTCACCGTAAAGTCCTAACCAATCTTGGGGGCTAATGTCGGGGGAATACTTTCTGGATTAACCCGCGGCCCAGTGCGACTTAACTTACTCGCACGGACGAAGGCCCACTTGGGAGCAAGCCCAATATTGAACCGCCATAAGGGAAAGATCTAGAAGACATATCCCGGAGGACGTGAAGACCAAGTAGTCTCCGAGTAGGCCTCTGTGGATGTATTCCTTATGGGGAAGTTTCCTTTTGTAACCTAGCGAGCCTCTGTGTATATAAAGAGGACTCGCAGGACTTAGAGCGGGTCAAGCTATCAAGCCCCAAACCCTAGCTCATACGGCGAGTACCAGATCGGATCGCCTCCATTGTAACACCTCGATTATCATATCAATACCAATCTAGGGTAGGCAGGAAGTAGGTCTTTTACCTCACATTGAGGGGGCCGAACCTGGGTAAATCTGTGTTGATCTTTGTTCCTGCGATCCCAAGCTCGGAGATGCTTGACTCGCATAATCCCACACCTACGAAGTCATCTATGACACCTGACGTGACAAACCCATGACACACTCTACCCTAGTCAAGTCTCATGAACAGCTACAAACTCAATCATCTAAAATTGACTCACCTAGTACCTCTGCTCCTTCTTGTGATCATGCAAATGTTATTGAGGAAAATGCTAGGTTGAAGGATGAGCTTGCCAAGGTCACTAGTGCCAATACCTTAATTCCAAAGGTAAAGAAAAGGTTGTTGCTCAAGTGATTGAGCCAAAGCTACACAAAGGGAAAGAGGGTCTTGGTTATGTTGCTAAGGCGAAGAAGAAGAAGAAGAAGAAGAACAAGGCCAAGCCCGCACAAGCCAAGACTCCCATTGCGGGTTGTAATGCCATTAAGGGCAAGACCACTCGTAGTGACTTTGCAGGAATTGCTAACCTCACTACATTTTATATGTTGATTATTATGGTGACGTTTATGCAAAATATGTTGCCCCTATGATGGTTATGTTGCTAATTCTATTGGGTTCCTAAGACCCTTGTTGCTAACCAAAGAGGACCCATTGCAAGATGGGTACCTAAAAGCAAGCAATGATTTCTTGTAGGACTATGCTTCCGGAGGGTCAAAATGGGTGTTGATAGTGGATGCACAAGTCATATGAACGGAAGCAAGGAGATCATGACGGAGTTGAGACCAAATACAGATCATTTAGCCGTCACTTATGGAAATAAATCAAAAGCTGAGGTAAAGGGCCTCGGCAATGTGGTAGCAGCAAGGGATATCACCCTTGTGAATGTCATGCTTGTCGAGTCCCTCGGTTACAATTTAATGTCAGTTCGTGCACTTAAGAAGATGGGTTTTGACGTCCACTTTTATATTGATATTGTGGTACTCATGTGGAGCAAGACTCTAAAGGTCGCTTTCGTTGGGTACGTTGAACATGAGTTGTTTGTGGTGGACTTTTTGGGGTCAACCAACTCTCAAACAATGTGCCTATTCGGAAAGGCCGACGTGGGGTGGTTGTGGCATCGCCACTTGTCCCATGTCAATATGAGAACTTTGCAAAGTCTTCACAAGGGTGGCCACATTCTTGGACTAAAAGAGAATGTTTCCTTTTCTAGAGATCGTCTTTGTAGGGCTTGTGTTGAAGAAAAGATGCATGATTCTCCCCATTCAAGCAAGACCATCATCTCATCAAAGAGGATATTGGAACTTCTTCATGTTGATCTTTTTGGTGCCGTTCCTCAACCGAGTCTTGGTGGGAAGAAATATTGTTTGGTGATTGTTGATGACTATTCAAGATTTACATGGGTCTATTTCTTCAAGTCGAAGAGTGAGACTCAACAAGCCGTCATCGACTTCTCCAATGAAGTTCAACGTCAACACAATGTTCTTATATTGGCCATTAGAAGTGACAATGGCTCCGAGTTCAAGAACTACACCTTAAATGAGTTTCTTAGTGAAGAGGAATTCGTCATCAATATTCCGCTGCGTATACCCCTCAACAAAATGGTGTAGCTGAGAGGAAGAACCGGACTCTCATGGATATGGCAAGGTCTATGTTGGCGGAGTTTAAGTCTCCGCTCTTCTTATGGGCTGAGGCCATCTCCACGACATGTCATTCATCAAACCGACTCTTCTTCTGTAAAGGAAGAAAGGAAACTGCATATGAGATGCTGATAACCCACAAGTGTAGGGGATCGCAACAGTCTTCGAGGCAAGTAAAACCCAAATTTATTGATTCGACACAAGGGGAGCCAAAGAATACTTATAAGCCTTAGCAGCTGAGTTGTCAGTTTAGCCACACCTGGAAAAGCACTAGTAACAGGAGTGATGTGAAAGCAGCAGTAATATGAGAGCAACAGTAACAGTAACGTAGCAGCAGCACAAGTGACAATGGAGGCAATGGTGCGGAAAATAGTTGATGGCGTGTATATGGACCGGGGTTCCCAGCTATCTACACTAGAGGTAACTCTCCAAACAAAAAACATGTGTTGGGTGAACAAATTACAGTTGGGCAATTGATAAATTGTGAGGGCATGACAATGCATATTATGATAAGATAAAGTTCACTATAGTATTTAATTGGGCATTACAACATAATACATGGACCGCTTACCAGCTGCATCCATGTCTAAATAATCCACTACCGGGATAACTTCAGTGTCTCCCGTTAGTATTAAATTGCTAACAACAGATTATTGATTAACCAAAGTGGGTAATGTAAACAAACGCATTAGACTTAACAGACGTACCCATAAGCTAAGCATTAATTATTTTATCCCTAGTGGCAACAGCACATCAACAACCTTAGACGTTGTTGTCACTCGCCCAGATTACTGGAGGCATGAACCCACTATCGAGCATAATTACTCCCTCTTGGAGATACAAGCAACTACTTGATCAGGGTAACCACAAGCACCGGAGATCATGCAAGATCTTAAATAAAACATAAGTATGATATCATGATGAACAAACTGATCATAATTCCACAATTCATCAGATCCCAACAAACACAACACCAATTACATCAGATGAATCTCAATCATGTATGGCAGCTCATAAGACTATTGTATTGAACAACGTGGGAGAGAGAGTACCAACTAGCTACAGCTAAGAACCCGTAGTACATGGGGAAACTACTCACAAACCATCATGGAGGCAGAGTGGAGGTGGCATAGTCGATGGAGATGGCTCCGGGGGTCAATCCCCATCCCGGCAGGGTGCCGGAACAGGAACTTCTGACCCCCGAAACTAGGTTTTGATGGCGGCGGAGCTCTGGAGTGTTTCTCGTAAAATCCTTCTCCGGTTAGGGTTTTCTTCATGGGGGCAATATATAGTCCGAAGGACGGCACGAGACCATGCATGAGGCGGCCACACCACAACTGGGCGCGCCAGACATGTGGGCCATGCCCAGGTGGCGTCTGGCTCCCTCGGGCTCTGTGTCGGGGGAATAATTAACTCGCGACTTATTCAAAGCCAATACGGCGACTTCATCTTCATGATCACGCTATTATTGGGCCATGTAAAGATGGGCCGATCAAGGATCATGGCCTGCCAAAGGAAGGCTCTAGAAGGTCGGTGGTAAAACTTGCCTTGGAAGACAAGAAGAGAATCGGCTTCGTGTAGAACTCTTGTAACCTAGCGAGCCTCTGTGTATATAAAGAGGACTCGCAGGACTTAGACGGGGTCAAGCTATCAAGCCCTAAAACCCTAGTTCTTACGGCGAGTACCCAGATCGGATCGCCTCCATTGTAACACCACATATATCATATCAATACCAATATAGGGTAGGCAGGAAGTAGGTCTTTACCTCACATTGAGGCCCGAACCTGGGTAAATCTGTGTTCATCCTTGTTCCTGCGATCCCAAGCTCGGAGACGATTGACTCGCGCAAATCCCACACCTACGAAGTCATCCATGACATCTGACGTGACAAACCCACGACAGTTGGCGCCCACCGTGGGGCCTGTGGTCAAGAGCGTCACGTTCCGCGCAGGATCAATGAAAGGAGCTGAAGATCTCGCCATTGGCCACATCATCATGGTCGATGGCATGCCTCTCATTGACGATTCAAGCTTAGGACCAGAAGCTGATTACCTGGAGACCGGTCGCATCATCCCGTTTGGATCTATCAACGTCTTCGTCGGTTTCATTGGCGGCAGATCTGTTAGCTCAGCCCAAGAAGGCGACTCAGCAGAAGAAGTCGCCGGTGACAAAGAAGAGTCCCTGGAGAGCATGGAGTCACAAGAATTTGGGTCCATCATACCTGCCTTTGAAGAAAGTTACTGGGACTACGCACCAGTGCCAGAACAAGAGGCGGCACAAGTTGGAGTCTACATGGCTGGAGGTGCAAGTACGTCAGGAACTGCAGGAGAAGCCGAAAGATCGGCACCCCCGGCAACCCGCTACTTATCCCGGTGTCAGCCGCAAACGCCGCTATCCGCGCGACAGAAATTAAGGCCGCCAGGGCTGTCGTGGGTTTGTCACGTCATATGTCATGGATGACTTCGTAGGTGTGGGATTTGCGCGAGTCAATCTCTCCGAGCTTGGGATGCAGGAACAAGGACGAACACGGATTTACCCAGGTTCGGCCCCTCAATGTGAGGTAAAGACCTACTTCCTGCCTACCCTAGCTTGGTATTGATATGATATATGTGGTGTTACAATGGTGGCGATCCGATCTGGGAACTCGCCGTAAGAGCTAGGGTTTAGGGCTTGATAGCTTGACCCTGTCTAAGTCCTGCGAGTCCTCTTTATATACACAGAGGCTCGCTAGGTTACAAAGGAAACTTCCTCCACAAGGAATACATCGACTGGAACCTACTTGGAGACTAACTCCTCCTCACGTCTTCCAGGATATGTCTTCTAGATCTTTCTCCTTGTGGCGGTGCGATATTGGGCTTGCTTTTATGTAGGCCTTTATTGTGCGAGTAAGTTGAGTCGCACTCATCAACATGGGCCGCGGGTTAATCCACAAAGTATTCCCCCGACATTAGCCCCCAAGATTGGTTAGGAACTCACTGTGAGGATCCTCTGGTTATTTGAGGTAGTTGTTGAGCCGCACTGTGAGCGTTCTGACTAATCTCTGACTGATGCGATTCAAAGCCGCGACTCATTTGCGCGACTCATCTTTCCATCTGAAAAATTCTGTTTCCTTCTATTGCGGACCGTTCTCATTCTGCGGGCAAATTATTCCGTTGATTTCGGGCATCCCAGTTATAAGCTGCGGCGGCCTAGGTCAATATTCACTTGCCTCTGCTTTCTCCTTGCTTCCAACCGCGCCGCCGTCTTCCTCAATCGAGCTTAGCCCCCGATCCAATTTGTTCGCAATGGCGCCCAAGGCAAAGCCATCCGATGATAAACGCAAGATCTCCTGCAACTGGGAAGGATCCTGGGTAACGGAGCAGACTCTCGGATCTCGCCGATGCTGGCTTCTTGCCGCCGAAGGAGGACAACATCTGGCGGGCGCCAGGTGATGAGATCGAGCCGCGCCCCAAGCCCAACGAACTGGTGATGTTCGTGGAGCACGTGGAGCGTGGGTTCACGCCTCCCGGCTCCCTCTTCTTCCGCAACCTGATGCAACGCCTGGGCCTCCGCCTTCATGACATCGGACCCAACTCAATGCTCCAGGTGAGCAATTTCCATGTACTGTGCGAGGACTATCTCGGCATAGCCCCCAATATCGATCTGTGGCTGGCCTCTTTTTCTTGCAATAGCCAGCTTGTCTCCAAAGGTGGCGCCTACGTTCAGGTCGGCGCCATCTCTCTACAGCGCCACAGAAACTCTTGTCTTCCCAAGCTAGCCCTGGCGAATCGTCCCAGGGCTTGGCAAAAATCTTTCTTTTACTGTCAAGACACTTCTCCGGAGGGCGAAACTCGCCTCCCTGCTTGGTCCAACTCTCTTTTCGTGCCTTCTGAGGCACTAAAATCCAAACCTCGGGATGCCGCAACATCCTTCGTGAATGAGTCGCTGATCAAGGTCCGTGCCTTAATTGATCATGGCCTTACTGGCCTTGATCTTCTTTCTTGCTGGACGAAATGGCGCATCCAGCCAGTGAGTCCCCGTCAACGGTCCTTCCTCGAGTGCTCTGGCACTTCTGCTGATGTTGATCGCGTCAAGGCTGCTGACTGGGAGCCTGAGGACTGGGTGGAGTTCGTCACCCGTGTGACTGAGGAGAAGAACATCTCCTTCGACAAGGTGGGGCTCGCCCCTTTTAGCGTTAACAACAAGCCTTTTGAGGTAACCCTCCTCCTCTAGTCCTTATAGTAGATGCCTTTCTTTTTGATATTAAGGTCTTCCCTTTTCTGTATCAGGCTGATGAGAACTACTGGTCGCTTCCCGCGGCTGGTGTGGGCACTGCTGCTCCCAAGCGTGCCGCAAAGAAGAAGTTACTGCCCGCTTTAGAGGGCAGTGAAGTCGCTGACATCCCATCTGTTGCCACTGCGGCTTCAGATGATGAAAATACTGATCTGGAGGAGGATGACAGTCCTGTGCCAACCGCGAGCCCTCCTGCGGCTGATCCAACTCCCCGCAGGGCCTCAAAGAGACTGTCCCGGGAGGAGCCAGAGCTTAACGCTCTGGAAAATCCTGAAGTCATCAAGCGTCGCAAACCACAGTGGACGCGACCCCTCCTGTTGCCAGGCGTGTGCTTAGGACCACTGCCTCGGCTGAAGAAGACATGGAACCCCATTCTGGTAATTCTTGCTGCCTTAGCATCCTGACTGCACATTCCTTCATTTCCTTTTATTAACATGTGGACCTCTGGTTGTAGACTCAGGGTTCCAAGGTGTGTCATCGCCGTCAAGCGACGGCCTTATGGCCTCTGTGAAGATGGCTCCAGAGTTAGTAACTTTCTTTTGTTCTCATAGCATTTTTCTTCTGCGCGCATGCTTCTTTCTTATATAATTGTCTTGTTCTTGCAGAGCTGCGGTTGATGCTACAACCACGGCTGATCTGGGAGTTGTCTCCGCGGCTGTGGTTGAGTCGCCTAAGGCGCTTGCGGCTCATACTGCCATGGTGGAGGGCACGGCCACCACTGATGACTTGGCCTTGTCGCCTGCCCCTAACACGGCTGCCCAGGAGGTGGCCTGAAGGATGGGACAGGTCCCCTCGTTGCCCCAGACACAGAGGAGATGGGTCCCGCAGCCACAGTCGAAGCACCGCTGGTTGAGTCGCCAGCGGCTGTTAATCAGAAATCGCCTGTGCTGCGCCTTGAGAGTGGCCTCTCTTCCTCATCATTGAGCCGCGCAGAACAGCTGTCTCAGGCCATTATTGCTTCAAGCAACAAACAAGCTGCAGAGCTGCGTGAGGCACTCTCCAATTTATCTGCGGCTTACAAGGTAATTATTTCTCTTATCCTGTCTGTCTCTAGCCCCCAAGGATCAAGGCCTTCTTTGACGTAAAGGGGGACTTGGTACTTCTTTTTATAATAACTTCTCACAAATTACTGCAAACTTCTCCGCTGCCCTTTATCTGTTGATCTTCTGTCTTTTAGGAAGAATTATGTACTGTGACTGCGGAGAAGCTTGCTCTGGAGAAGCAATTGCAGGAGACTCCCTCTGAGCTTGAGAATCTGCGCAAACTCCTTCTCCAACGCGAGGCTGAACTGAAGGAAAAAGACGCCAGAATTGGCGATCTTACTGATGAGAGCTTCAAGCTATCTGAACAGGCCAAGGCCACTGAGCTGCGGCTTAAATTTTTTGAAGAAAAGTCTCATGAGAGGATCCAGCAGCAAGATTGTCAAATCAACGCCCAGAAGGATGCCATTACTCAAGCCAATGAGGATGCGCGGCTTAAAGCTGTGGAGATTGGCGACCTTAAGAAGAAATTGGCGAAAGTGTCTGACGCCCACAACCTTGTCCATGCTAAAGTTTCCATCATGACCCAAGAGCTGACTGGTATGTTTTGCAGTCCACAACTTCACTTTCCCTTAGCTTTCTTTGTTTGCATATAGCTGTGCTAATTGATGGCTGCCATGTTATAGGTGAGGATGCTAGAACGCAGAAAGGCAGCACACAAGAGCAGCTGGAGCATATCCGCGAGTTTGCGCACAAAGCTATCGATGGAATGAAGAAATTATCAGCTTGCCTTTTGCCAACCAAGTCTGTCCCCGCTGATGCTGAAGGATTATTGAAAAGGCTGCTCAAAGCGCCTCAGTACTTCTTGGACTGGAAAGAATCTCTGCTCGCTATGGCGCGGCTCATGTGCTTGCCTTGGCTAAAACATATGATCCATCCTTCGATGCTGCCAGGGTCGCACAAGGCAAGCCTTCAAAGAAGACGGACGGCACCGAGCTGACATCCTCAGAATATGCGGCGACATGGAAGGGCATGCGAGGCTACGCGACTGAACTTGTGGACGGAGTGGACCTGGCGACCTTTCTGGGGAAGTATCATCCAGATGGGTCGAGATTCGAGAGATTACCCACTGCATCTACCAGCGTGGCTGCTCCTCAAGAGAAGAACTCCTCTCCAGGTGTGTCCAGCTCCTCAGCCCCCAAGCCCGCAACTGACAAGCCTTCAAGCAAGCCGCGACTGCTGCTCCTGCCAAGCCTGGTAAGCCGCCAGTGCCTCCTACTCACAAGCCAAAAGCTGGGAAGAAGTGAGTGAAAAACAATGTTATGGTGAAGTTAGCCCTTAGTGGCTTGTAATAATTGCTGAAATGGTGTGTTAGCAACAATGTTTTATGGTTATTAAGTACTCTCATCAGTACAAGTTCCGACCAATAGTCTGGTCCTTATGATTTGTCTCGGTTTTCCTTACTTAGGCCCTTGCGCGGCTCAGTATTTCCTAGGAACATGTGTGTTCAGGGTCGAGAGCGGCCATGATAGGCAATCAAGCTCGATTGACGCCACACCCCAGTACTTTGGCCGCATAATGCAAGTCGCATCCAAGTGAAGGTTGAGTATAATCACGATAAATGCCACTCGTTTGGCGATTCCAAGGTAATAGGCCGCGCTCAGAAAGCTGCCGCACCCCCAAGGAACCAATGATTAGAAAATGAAAGACTCACAACTCAATTGGTAGTTTGAGGCGAAACGACAGCCACCTACATAGTAGGGGTGCCGGCTTTATTTCAAAATCATTATATGATACATAGGGTCGGTCGCACCTTAGTGGCAACCAGAAGTGATTCATTGGGTCGGTCGCGCCTAGGTGGCGACCAGAGATGATACAGGGGGTCGGTTGCGCCTGAGTGGCAACCAGAGATGATACATGGGTCGGTCGCGCCTAGGTGGCGACCAGAAGTGATGCAGGGGTCGGTCGCGCCTAGGTGGCGACCAGATTTTTTATGCACAGGTACGGCCGCGCCTGAGTGGCAGCTAATTCCTGATACATGGGTTGATCGCGCCTAAGTGGCGATCCAATTTGATACATATGGTACGGTCGCGCCTAGGTGGCGACCGGAGTTGAGGTTTGAGCCCTCAGCTTGATACTGCGAACCCTTGTTGGTTCTGTTATGATTGTTGATGGCGACTCGTGGTGGTTGGGGTATACCCTTATTGCCGATGGCCTGCAGCTCTTGCCCTTCTTGCGGCTGTAATTTGAAGTCGCAGGTCAGGCAGGTGTCTTTTGGCTTCCACGATGTCATCAAATTTTTGTTGCGGCTCAGGAGCAGGTGCATTTTTCGCGACACAAGCGTCTTTGGCCATAGCCCTGTCGCCTTCTTCGCATTCTTGTGCTATTTCTTTATTGCCATCTATTGTGATTACTCCCTTAGGACCAGGCATTTTTAGCTTCAGGTATACGTAGCACGGTCGAGCCATGAATTTTGCGAACGCTTCTCTGCCAAAGAGGGCATGGTATGGGCTCTGGAAATCTACAACCTCAAACCAGACGTACTCGCTTCTGAAGTTGCTTTGCGTCCCGAAGGCGACTTCCAGGTTAATTCGCCCCAATGGCTGAGCTGATACGCCAGGCACGACTCCGTGAAACGTTGTTCTGGACGGGTGCAGCTGTTTTTCTTGGAGATTCATCCTCTTGAAGGTCTCAT
Organism: Poa pratensis; assembly: GCA_947311845.1. Taxonomy (NCBI): domain Eukaryota; kingdom Viridiplantae; phylum Streptophyta; class Magnoliopsida; order Poales; family Poaceae; genus Poa; species Poa pratensis. The sequence goes on along the minus strand of CAMZMU010000063.1, from coordinate 147,707,362 downwards.
AGTATAGTATGTTTATGCTGCTGCCTCCATCCATCAGTACCTTGCTTAATTTGTATCCTGCGACTTGAGGGGCAACCACTAGCGCGAGCTTGCCTCCTTCATTTATCTCCCCTGGATGATCTTCGCGGCTCCAAACTATTGGTTGCTCAGACCACTTCAGCCACTGTGGTACAGCTGGTACTACGGCGTTAACAGCTTGGTTGCGCCGTCGCAGCTTCTGCTCCCTCCTTGAGGTATTAACCACAATTGTGTGGTACTGACCCAGCTGCTTTGGGAACTGCGGTTGGTCTGGCTGTGGGTTTGGAGCAGCATTATGGTGGCCTCCGCCGTGATTGCCTCCTTCGTTGTTCTGATTGTTGTTGTTTCCATTAAGTGGCTGTCCATCCTTCCACTTTTTGTAATGGTAGCACTGTGCTTTTGTGTGGTTGGGTGGTTTTCCATCTTTCCCTACATGGATGTCACAGGGACGGTTGAAAACTTCTTCCAAGTTAACTGGGTGGAAATTTCTTCCTCTGCCACTACTTGGCTTGTAACGAGTGTTCGTGTTTGCGACTAATCCCGAGTTTCCTTCCTCGTTTTTGCGCTTGTTGTAACTCGCATTACTATTGCTAGCTGCTGTTGCTGAGGCTTGCTGCTGGTCTTCTTTCCTTTGCCAGCAGTTTCCTCTTCTTCTCCATCAGACGCGTCCTTGGTTTTATCCGAACTTGCATACTTGTTAGCCGCTGCCATCACCTCGCTGAGGCTCTTGACTTTGTCCTTCATGCGACCCAGTTTGTGGACCAGCGGCTCAAACTTGCAGTTTTTCTCCATAACTAGGACGGCTGAGCTTGGAGGTATGTTGTCTGAGGAGTGTATAATTTCTGCCACTCTCCTCATCCAATGGCGACTTGACTCGCCTTCTTTTTGCACACAGCGCTCAAGATCTTCTATACTGCAGAGTCGCTTGCATGTTCCTTGGAAGTTCTTGACGAAAGCTTCCTTCATCTCATCCCAAGAATTTATTGAGTTTGGTGGTAGGTTTTGTAACCAAATGTGGGCTGCGCCTTCCAACATCATGTTTAGGTATCGGGCACAGATTTTTCAGATGCGTTGAGAATGCTCATGCCCATCTCATAATTGTTGAGCCAAGTGACCGGGTCCATACTTGGGTTATAATTTGCGACCTTGCGAGGTCCTTTGAAATCTGCAGGAAACGGCTCGGACCTAATCCTCTCGCTGAAGCAGACTGGACCCTTAAGTCGCGATGATAAGTTGGATGGAGCTGGCCTCCCTGCCTGATTAACCATTGCATGCATCTGCACACCTTCTGCGGGTTGAACTTGTACCACCTGTTGGTTTTCCCTTTGTCGCCTGGCTGAACTTGAAGTCGCAACCTGCGGCGACTCGGCTCGGATGCTTCTTTCCGCTGTTACTCTACTGTTATAGGGGGTTGCGTGCAGCCGTCCCCCATGTTCAGACATGTTTGCCTGTTGTACCACTGCTGTGCTCAGCATCTCAATGGCGCGCCGCGCCTCTCTGTCCATCGGTGCGTTTCCTACCGGTGTCAACCTGGCTAAGATGTTGGTAGCCGCATAGAGATTCTCCACTGGGCTAACATAGTGTCCTTGCGGTGTATGGAACCTTTGAGGCTGCGGTGCCGGCTGCTGCACAAAGGTTGGTTGTGGCGACGGAGGTGGCATGATAGCCCTGTTGTTAGCTTGCACCAGAGCTCTTGACCCTGGTGCTTCCGCCGTTCTTGGCGCCGCAAAAGATGGAACTACAGGCGCGAATGCTGGCGATGCCATCGTCCGCAATGCAGGCGCGACTAAAGGCGCCGCGGGTCGCGCAGCCGCGACAGGTGGTGCCGTGTATGAGGGTACTGCGACTGATGGTGCTGCGGCTTCTGGCCACGCGACTGGACGCGCTGCATTTTCGCGACCGATGGGTTCGCGTTGGGTGGCGCTGTGGCTGCTGGTGTATCGACTGCAGGGACCGCGGCTGTAGGTCCAGAGGTGGGTGATTGGAATAACTCCATGGGATTTACTGTTCCTGGCTGCATGCGACTGAACTGACGTCGGTGTGGCAAGGTGCTTGGTCCTCCTTGTAGGATGATGGTGTCTTCAGCGAGTCGCTGTTGTTCTTGTTGGAGGCGCTGGTCCTCGCGTGCGAGCCTGCTCCTTTCATCCACAATCCTTTGGACTTCATCATACAGCTCAATCCTGGTAGCTTCCAGCTCCGCAGCTCTTGCGGGGCGTTAACTGCAGATATGGGCGTAAACAGCGGGCTGCTCTGGGGCATCCTGGCCGTCGTGTTGGGGGTTGTTCTTGGCCCTTCTTCCGTAGGTACGATTCCGGACGGGGCTTCTCTGTTCGCGACTCCTGAGGCCGCGACTCCTGGGGTGGCTGCAGCGGGTGCCGCGCGACTCGAACCGAGCTCTGCGACTCCTGATCCTTCTGGTGCGACTTGTTCCGCTGCTTCCGGTGCCGTGGGTGCTAAGCTGCCCTGCGGCATGCCCAGCCCTTCTTCTGCTTCCACGGTCCTGTAGATCCCTTCCATGCACTGATCTCCTACGGAGGGCGAGCTGCCACCCCTAGGGTTTCCACAGAGCCTTTCCTCGAGTACATACTCAATGGATTGGGCTTCTTCGTCTTCGAGCGTCAGTGGCTCGTTGTTGGTAGATTCTTCTTCTTCATCCACAGTTACGGCGACTCCTTCTTCTGAGTCGCCAGGCTGTGATGGGTCTTCTGACTCGCCGCCGATGAAGCCGACGAAAACATGAATAGATCCAAACGGGATGATGCGACCTGTCTCCAGGTAATCAGCTTCTGGTCCCCAGCTTGAATCGTCAATGAGAGGCGTGCCATCGACCATGATGATGTGGCCAATGGCGAGATCTTCAGCTCCTTTCATCGATCCTGCGCGGAACGTGACGCTCTTGACCGCAGGCCCCACGGTGGGCGCCAACTGTCGTGGGTTTGTCACGTCAGATGTCATGGATGACTTCGTAGGTGTGGGATTTGCGCGAGTCAATCTCCGAGCTTGGGATCGCAGGAACAAGGACAACACAGATTTACCCAGGTTCGGCCCCTCAATGTGAGGTAAAGACCTACTTCCTGCCTACCCTAGCTTGGTATTGATATGATATATGTGGTGTTACAATGGTGGCGATCCGATCTGGGAACTCGCCGTAGAGCTAGGGTTTAGGGCTTGATAGCTTGACCCTGTCTAAGTCCTGCGAGTCCTCTTTATATACACAGAGGCTTGCTAGGTTACAAAGGAAACTTCCTCCACAAGGAATACATCGACTGGAACCTACTTGGAGACTAACTCCTCCTCACGTCTTCCAAGATAGGTCTTCTAGATCTTTCTCCTTGTGGCGGTGCGATATTGGGCTTGCTTTTATGTAGGCCTTTATTGTGCGAGTAAGTTGAGTCGCACTCATCAACATGGGCCGCGGGTTAATCCACAAACTATTCCCCCGACAAGGGCCGAGCTCCTGTACGAGATTCGGAGGATGGAAGAAGAGCGCTACAAGCTCGAACAGGTGAGCCAAGGAATCCAACAGGAACGGCAAAGGGTAGCCACGCTCGCTGTTGGGGATATACCTACTAGGGGTATCACCAGCATGGATCAATCCGGCTAGTCCAGGGTGGCCCGCAGTGGTGGTGAAGGCTTTGCCTGCCGGGCGGCCCAGATAGCTGACGACCAAGGAAGGCAGATGCCGGCAAGGAGGAGGCCCAAGACCGAAGCCCATGAAGCCACCAAGACCAAGACGAAGGCGGCAGACTTGCCGGCTAGGTTTAGGACTCTGTATGCTTGCCGGATACGTAACACCTTGTAACCCTAGGTCCAGCCGCCTATATAAGCTGGACCTCGGGACGCCTTTAGGAACCGACCAACCAACGTACAATCAACTCATTGTAACCTGTATCTCGGCTATTGCCTCATAGTGAATTATAGCAGCACGTAGGGCTCCGCCACCGCCGTGGAGCCTGAAGCTGGGTAAACTGCCGTGTACAATCCCGACCTCGACGACGTCCACCTTCTTGCCCTACGTTCACCCTCGGCTAGCAGGACCCCGTCTCCTATCTCAGATGCCGATACGACGACAGTTGGCGCCCACCGTGGGGCCTAAGGCGTCAGGCGTCACGTTCCAGGCGGGAACCCTAGGCGGCATCGGCGAAACAATCGCCGTCGGCCGCGCCGTTCGCTACGGCGACAACCACTACATCAGCTGCGACGAGTCCTACATCCCCGCAGACGACTACATTGTCGGATGCGGAGTTGTGCCGTTTGGCGGCGTCGATGTATTCATCGGCTACACTTCTGAGGCGTATGGGTTGCCGCGAATTTATTCGCCATCCCACCCGCCCTACAATCAAGACGGATCTGAGTTTGCCTCCCTGAGGAGTCCGCAGATTCAGATCTACACTTTGTCGGCATGACGGGACTGGGATCCGACTCCCAGCCCAACAGTCAAGATCCCGAATCTATTCTTCCTGCGCTCCAGGATGATGCGATGTCGGATGCCGGATCCAGATCTACCGTTCACGTCAACGTAGATTCTGACTCCGAAGAAGATTCTGCAAGCATGTTTGAGCAACGGGTCAAGCAGTGTTTCGTTACACCTGAGCCTCCGCCTTCTGAGGCGGCTACGGGCTCCTCCGTCAACATGCAGCAGGTTTTTGTGGCGGATGTCACCGGTGCAGCCTCACAGGCGGCGGCAACTGACGCCGCCAACCTGGGGACCCCGGCAACCGATCCACTGTTTCCAGAGCCTCCTGGGGCTCCAAAGAAGAGGGTTCTAGAGAAAGGCGAGCCCAGCAAGATAGGGAACATGGCGGCCCTGGCAGAAGTTCTGCACACGCCGGTGACCGACAAAACCAACCCGGCTGATTTGGAGAAACTTCGAAACACCTTGGTGGAGCAAACTGAGTACCTCAAAACAAGCAAGCAGAGGTCCAGGCCTCCTCGACGAAGCCAAGGAGGAAAACGCCAAGATAACCGCCAAGTTAGACCCCAAGCGCAATCTTTTCACCACTACTCCATTGCCCAAGCCGGCAGGACCTGTGGCAGAGAAGAAAAGCAAGAAAGGCAGGGATCCTGACAACTTCAAATCCCCTGCCCAAAAGCTTGGTTTCGAGTGGGCTACAGCGCCGCAGCGTAAGGACAAGAACGGGGACATCATCCTCGCCACCCCTGTCCTCAACACTGCAGCCGCCTTAGACATCCTCAACAATGATGACTACGACAAGGACGAGAAGATTTACTACGCATCGATCCTTGCTCACAAAGCTCTAGAGCAGCAGGCCCGTGCTGATTCTCGCGCCGACATGGCGGACGCAAGGGAGGAAAGTTGGAATCCAAATCCAACGCTTGCAAAGCTGCGGCCGGTGGCAACCCGAAGATCCGTCCGGCTCCAGTAGCCACGGAAAAGGGAAAGACAAGGAGAAGGACCCACGCAAGTCACCACCTCCCAAAAGGCAGCGTGACGAGGCGTCCAGAACCGGCAACAGGCGCAAGGCCTCACCCCCTCCGCCTAGGCGGGATGAAGGCGGAAGCAGGGGCAGCAAGCAGCCGCCAAGGAGTGGCGGCAATCGTGACAACGCCCCGCCGCCAAGAAGAAGCAGGGACCGCACACGTCCCCACCACCAGTGCCCAGGCACGAAGGCGGAAGCCGGGGCACAACAACGAGCCTAGGCACAGCCGGGCAGCGCAGGACGAGCCTAACGCCGACAGATCCGGCAAGCAGCTCAGTCCGCAAGACGCACGACATCGTCTCAATGACATCAAGGCTGGAAAGCAGGATGCCTACCTAGGACCTGAGTGCTTTGGCCCAGCCATCCGCAACGTCCAAGTACCCGAGACATGACATCAGTGTCAAAAACTCATCAAAGGTACAATGGAGCGGACAAGCCAAACTCATGGTTGTCGGACTACGCGCTGGCAGTTGAAATTGCCGGGGCAATGGCCTCGTCGCCGCACGCTTCCTTCCCCTCATGCTAGAGGGGACAGCCCGAAGCTGGATCGAAAACTTGCCGGAGAAAAGCATTCATAGTTGGCATGACATGGAAAAGGTGTTCACGCAGCACTTCCAAGGCACGTACAAGCGACCCAATACATACACAGATTTGGTTCGTTGCGTGCAAAAGCCAGATGAAACAGCTACAAGCTTCTTGGCAAGGTGGATTCAACAAAGGCAAGCTGCGAGAACGTAGACGACAATCAAGCAATCCATGCCTTCACCACAGGCCTCCTGAAGGGCTCAAGTCTCAGACATAAGCTCGTACGCATGCAGTCAAGGATCTCGGAGTCATGCTCGAAGTAGCAGCCATGTACGCACAGGCGGATGATGATGCACGCGATGGAGATGGCGCACATGACATGGCGCCAAGCAGGCGAGCAAGTCACAAACGCAAGGCTCCCCAGGACGACAAAGCCGGACCGTCAAACGAGGTCGCCGCCGCCTTCGAAGGCAAAGGCGGCAACCGCAAGTGGAAAGGAAAGGGTAAAGATGGCGGCTCCAGCAAGCAACGCCTGACATACGATCAGGCAAAAGCCTTGCCCTGCCCAATCCACGCGTCCTTAGGCAAAGTTAACCACACATTAGGGGAATGCCGGTTCATGGAGGACTTCAAGAAGGACCCCGAGGTTGGCTGGAAGTCAAAAAAGAGCAAAAAGGCTGAGAAGACAAAGAAGGAAGACGATGATGGGGCATTTCCATGTCCGAGGATGAGGAACCTAAGCTGGTGCGCAAAGAAAAGAAATACCCCAAGGTACATGGCCAATTGGTGTGCTTCTTAGGCACTCCTTCGGCAAAGGAAGAAAAGGCGGAGATGCGCGAGCTAAACGCCACAGTACCAGATGTTCCCCAGTATTAGACTGGTCAGAGGAGCCAATAACTTGGGATAGAGATGATCACCCAGATCACGTACCTCACCCCGGCAAATACGCCCTTGTCGTCGACCCAATTGTCGATAACTTCAGACTCACCAAGGTGTTGATGGATGGCGGCAGCAGCCTCAACATCATCTACGCGGACACACTGAAGCGCATGAACTTGTCGGAAAGCCAGCTTGACTACAGCAAAGTCAAGTTTCATGGCATCGTTCCGGGAAAGCAAGCCAAGTCAATGGGAAGCATCAAATTGGAGGTTACTTTCGGACCTGAGACAAACTACCGCTCGGAGCATCTCAGGTTCGAAGTAGTCCCCTTCAAGAGTGCCTACCACGCCATCTTTGGACGGCCAGCTTTCGCCAAGTTCATGGCTCGGCCGTGTTACATCTACAGCAAGCTGAAGATGCCGGGACCCAACGGTACAATCACCGTCAGTGGCAACTTCAAGAAAGCAAAGGAGTGCGAGCGTGGCAACGCCGCCTTCGCTGAGGCAGTCCTCCATGCAGAGGAATTAGCCATGTTGAAAAAGGAGCTTGATACGTCGCAGCTGCCGGAGGATGTAAAGACCGCTGAGCCCAAGAACACTTTCAAGGCGTCCGAAGACACAAAGAAGGCGGACCTGGTCCCAGGTGACAGCTCCAAGCAAGTCACCATAGGGGCAGGCCTGGACGACAAATAGGAAAGCGCGCTCGTCAGGTTCCTCCGTGAGAATCAGGACATCTTTGCATGGTCGTCAGCCGACATGCCAGGTGTCCCGAGGGAACTTGCCGAGCACTCTCTTAACGTCTACGAAGGAGCCAAGCCAGTAAAGCAAGGAATAAGGCGCTACGGTGAGAAGAAGCGGACAGCAATAGGGAAGGAGATCATCAAGTTGCAAGAAGCCAAGTTCATTAGGGAGGTAGTACACACTGATTGGTTGGCAAATCCTGTAATGGTTCCAAAACCTAATAAGGAAATGAGAATGTGCATTGATTATACCGGTTTGAACAAGTGCTGTCCTAAGGACCACTTTGCTTTACCTCGTATAGATCAGGTCATAGACTCCACAGCCGGCTCCGAGCTGCTGTGCTTTTTGGATGCGTACTCCGGGTACCACCAAATCAAAATGCGAGAATCCGACCAAATCAAAACATCGTTCACTACGCCCTACGGGACCTTCTGCTACATCACGATGCCCTTCGGTCTAAAAAATGCCGGCGCAACGTATCAGCGGTGTATGCAAAGATGCCTTCACGAGCAAATTGGCCGCAATGTTCACGTCTATGTTGACGACATTGCCGTCATGTCAAGAAAGAAGGCAGATTTGCTTGACGATTTGAGAGAAACCTTTGATAGCCTCCGGGTATATAGGATGAAGCTCAACCCGAAAAAATGCGTCTTCGGGGTTCCTGCCGGCAAATTGCTTGGCTTTATCGTTTCGAACGAGGAATAGAGGTAATCCAGAAAAAATCAAAGCGATCCTCAACATATCCAGGCCCAAGGACCTGAAGGACGTGCAGCGACTTGCCGGCTCGGCGGCTGCCGTCAGTCGTTTCATTAGCCGTCTTGGTGAGAAGGCACTGCCTCTCTACCGGCTTCTGAAGAAATCCGACAACTTTGAGTGGACAGACGAAGCAGACGCCGCCTTGCAGCAGCTCAAGGACGCGTTAACGTCTGCTCCAATCTTAGCAGCTCCTCGAACGCAGGAACCAATGCTGCTTTACATCGCGGCAACTAACTTGGTTGTTAGCGTGGTCCTGGTTGTGGAACGCAAGACGGAAAAATCAGACTTGCCGGAACAACGTCCGGTTTACTTCATCAGTGAAGTATTTTCCGCCTCAAAACAGCGTTATCCGCATTACCAGAAGCTGGTCTACGGTGTTTTCTACGCCGCCAGAAAGTTAAGGCACTATTTCCAGGAGCATTCAATCACGGTTGTGAGCAAGGCACCTCTGGGGGATATCATCAATAATACAGATGCGACAGGCCGCGTTGCCAAGTGGGGCATCGAACTTGCCGCCTTCGACATCACGTATAAACCCAGAACGGCCATTAAATCTCAAGCCTTAGCAGACTTTGTAGCAGATTGGACGGAGGCCATGGACGAAGTACCTCTCCCTGAAGATGCATATTGGATCATGCACTTTGATGGATCAAAAATGCTTCAGGGCTCGGGGGCTGGCATTGTTTTAAGAAACCCTCAAGGAGACAAGCTTAGTTATGTGTTACAAATTCACTTCAAGGCAACTAATAATGTTGCTGAATACGAAGCTCTCCTTCATGGTCTACACATTGCCAAGGAACTTGGCGTCCAGCGTGTCCTCTGCTACGGAGATTCAGACTTGGTGGCGCAACAGATACGTGGTACTTGGGACACAAAGAGCGAGACAATGGCGGCATATCGAGCTACCGTCGACGAATTCGCCAATGTTTCCTAGGCTACGAGGTCCGCCACATCCCAAGAGCTCAAAATGAGGCGGCAGATACACTTGCCAGAATGGGGTCTGAACGCAAAAAGGTACCAAAAGATGTTTTCCTGGAACACCTACACAAGCCGTCAATAAAAGGAGCAGACCTCCTTGACCCAGAATCGGCAGAACCAGTTGACGCTAGCTATGCCGTCTACCTGGTAAAGCCGGATTGGACGACGCCATATTTGGACTTCCTGATCAATCAGGAGTTGCCGGACGATGAGGTTTTGAAAAGGCAAATCATAAGAAGAGCCAAGGCATTCACAATAATCAAAGGCGAATTGTACAAGCGTAGCACCACTGGTGTTTACCAACGTTGCATTTCGCCCGAAGAAGGCAGAGAACTGTTGGATGAGATACATGCTGGACATCACGCTTCCTCACGCGCCCTTGTTTCAAAAGCCTTCCGACAAGGTTTCTACTGGTTGACAGCCAAGCAAGATGCAGAGGACATCGTCAAAAGATGCAGGGGCTGCCAACTTTATGCCAGACAATCGCACATGCCAGCTCAGGAGCTTAAAACAATACCCATCACATGGCCTTTCGCAGTCTGGGGCTTGGACATGGTTGGTCCGTTTAAAACGGCGCCTGGTGGCTACACACATTTACTTGTGGCTGTAGACAAGTTCACCAAGTGGGTTGAAGCTAAGCCTATCAAAAAGCTAGACGGTGCCACAGCCGCAAATTTTCTGTGGGGAATAATCTCTCGGTTCGGGGTGCCTCATAGCATTATCACCGATAACGGCACTAACTTGTCGCAAGGCGAAGTTGAGGAATACTGTTATAAGCATGGTATCCGCCTAGATCTTGCCTCAGTAGCACACCCGCAGGCAAACGGTCAAGTAGAGCGTACAAATGGTTTAGTCCTACAAGGCATCAAACCACGTCTCGAAGTACCATTGCACAGAGCGGCTGGGGCTTGGGTGGATGAGTTGCAATCTGTCCTTTGGAGTTTACGCACAACTCCAAACAGATCAACCAAGTTCACTCCTTTCTTCTTAGTCTATGGCGCAGAAGCAGTGTTGCCGACCGACATGATGTATGATTCTCCCAGAATTCAAGCCTACGTCCAGGAAGACGCAGAAGATGCAAGACAGGATGGCCTTGACCTACTTGATGAAGAACGAGACGTTGCTCTCGCACGATCCGCCATCTATCAGCAAAGTTTGAGGCGTTATCACAGCAGAAGAGTACGGCAACGAAGTTTTAGAGTTGGTGACCTGGTCCTCCGCCTAATCCAAGACAGGAAAGGCTTGCATAAGTTATCCCCGCCTTGGGAAGGACCTTTTGTGGTCAGTAAGGTGTTGCTCAATGGTTCTTATTACTTGGTAGACGCGAGACGGATACAAGAAGAAGCGAGGTCGCAAGCGCAAAGGAAGGTTGACGACAAGTACGAAGAAACCAAGCGACCCTGGAACATTGAGCAGCTACGTCCTTTTTACACTTAGCAATTTCCACATTGTAATAAGTACTATATGATTATGAAATAAAAGTCTGTGGTTTGCTCATTCAGTTTTGGGATCATGCCATCTTTTGTCTTTTCTCGCAATCATATATCTGTTGTCATAAAAGTTACCGAACAAAATATTTTTGCTCCGTGCTAAGGTTCAAACTTTTTGACATTTGCCGTCTGCCGGCTAAAAAAGCAAACAATCTTTGCACCGCCTAATATGCTATCTGTCTGTTTGTGTGTGGGTCGCCTAGTAGTATGTCGTTGGCACCAACATGCTGGCTTTGGTCTCTGAGTCTAAATTAGTTGGTATTGCACCTGGTTGGCTCAGCTAAAGTAACTAAGATGAGGTTCCGCCAACATATGAAACAGCTAAACATGCAAACGAGATACATATTAAGGCGGGCCACTTAAATAAGCCTACCGCCAAGTGTAGCATAAAAGTTGGCCCAGAATATTTACAAACCCAAAATATAACAAGTTTTTTGCGTTAACAGATTAACGCAGTGTCTTGTGCTACCATTGCAGGAGAGGACAGTCAAGGAGTTGCCGCTTTGGTGGAGGTAGTTGGAGATCCTGGGGGCTGACACCGGCATCCTTGGGGCTGGCTCCGCCATCCTGGGGGCTGCGCTCGTCAGCCGCGGCTTCGCCTTCTCCGCCGGCAGCTTCAGGATCCGCCAAGGAGGGATCGGCTACGGCAACATGTGGATCCGGGTGTTCCTTGTAGAACTTGCGGATGTCAACCATGTTGGCAACCCGGGTTGCATAGCCCGAACAGACCGCAGCACGTCCTGCATCACGATGGCTTGGTTGTTTTCGTCTTCGGTGGGGAAGTACTCGGTGACTTGATGAATATCAGCCTCCGGATACCACGCCGCCGTCATCGCCAACTTGGCTCCGCCTCGTGCTGCTGATCGTAGCGTGCCGTCATGTTCGGTCGCCGCCTTCTCCAGCAAGTCCGGCAAGGCATCAAAGTTGACGGGATCGCCGTCCTCGCCAGGGTAGAACTTGGCGGCAAACGCTTTGCCCGCGCCGACAATCTGGTTGACGATTTCGCCAACCTTCAAGATACGGGCAAGGCGCGGCGTCGTAGCCATGTCATCGCCTAAGTTAGCCGGCACTGCACAATGCAAACGGTTACACACTGCAGTTTGAAATTTCAAGAGTTCAAGTATCAAAGAAGGATGAAGGGTAAGAGATTACCCAAGACATGCTCGTGGATGGCGTTGACCTCGTCCAGATGGTTCTCAAGCGTTTCCTGAGCTAGCTGGACCGCCTTCGACAGTTGGTCCTGCTGCTCTTTGGCGTTCTTGTTCACCTGGTTGAGGTTGTTGCTCATGGCTTCAAGTTGTCCCGTCAACTTGCTAACCTCGGCGGCATGGGCCAGCTCCCGCTCCTCCAGCTCCTTGGCATGATCCGCCTTCAGCTTTGACACCAACTCAGCAAGATCTGCAGCTTCGTTCATCAAAGCTTGCATGTCAGTGGAGTTCTTGAGAATATCTTGCGCAGTGTTTAGTAATTCTACAAATAAAGAGAAAGACGACTAAAATACTTGTCGGAAAAGCAAAAAGAAGTCGGACGAAAAGAAGGCAAAGAAAATTTGTCACCTTCATCCTTTTTGCGAGCCTCTTCCAAGCTCGCAATCTGGGCGTCCTTCATCTCCACGTCCTGCTGCAGTTGCTGGCATTCTTTGTTTTTCTTCTCTTGAGCACGGAACAGCTCAAGATTGGAAGCAAGAACGGCCTGCATGCACGAAGACAACGTTGCGGTTAGCACTATATAGTCAACGAGACCACTTTGCCGGCTAAAAAATTTTCAGCCGCCAAAGTGCTCGGGGGCTGCGACTATAGGTTAATTACCTCAAGTTGACCGTGCAGGGTCTCGTGGAGATCATCCATGTGCGCGTACCATTTACGGGTACCTTCGCGCATGGTCCTTAGCGTTTGCCGAGGGTCTTGTAATCCTTTGCCAGATTGAGAGCTGGGATGGGAGGACGATCCGCCATGGCCAGCCGCCATCTCGTCATCCATCTCTTGCTTCATGGCAATAAATCGAGCGGCATCATTAGCCGAAGCTTCAGCCGTCTTGGAAAAGGTAGGTCCGGCAACCGACTTTTTGCCCGCCATCTTCTCCGTAGCCGCCTCTGGGTACCAGCAGATGTGTACGTTCCCTGGCATACAACCACGGGAACGCCAACTGTAGGCGTTGTCGGCGCAGTGGCTGGAGAAGACCGTGGTGGCTTGCCCCTACCGGCAGAAATCTTCAGGTTGGCGCGGAGCTTGGGCATGGCAGGCTTGCCCCTGTAAGCAGAAAAGTGCAAGTTTGTCAGTACAAACTTATATCAAAATGGCTAAGTCAGGGAAAGCAAAAGCTTGCCTACCGCTTGAGTGGGATATTCTCCCCCAAGGTCTCATCCTCTGCATCAACAGAGGTGGCCGCCTTCTTCCTCTTCTCCAAATCCTTGGTGGAGCCGCCTTTTGCGCTTCTTCGACTTGCTGGCACCGGTGTCGTACCAGTTAGGAGCCAAGTCGGCATCCCCCAAGGTTTGTAGCTGAAAAGGAAAAGGGCAAAACATTAATTCAGTACCCAGTGGACAAAGATGTCAAGTAAAAGCAAGTAGCTTGGCTTACCACTGGGGCTGGGTTATCGTGGGTGAACATGGCGACGCCTTCGGCCGCCTTCACCGACAGAGGCTTGACAAGCTCTCTGAGCCGGTACTCTAGCACATCTTGGTCAAGGGTGCTGTTGCCGGCGTCATCCGCCTTGTACTCGCACATCTTCAGTGGGCGATGGCGGAGTGGCATTATCTTCCTCGACAGCCAGCAGATCACGGTGTCAACTCCGTCAAGCAACGGAGCCTTCATCGTCTTCGTCAGAAACTCGATCCGCCTGACGGCAATTCGAAGCTCAGCCGACAAGCTGCTAAGGGGCACCTTTGCCGTCCAGCAGGCCTTGTGGGTTGGCGGACCGTTGACGAAAGCAGGCATCCCTGTGTCGTGCCGGGTGTCGGGATGTCCTTGCAGTAGAAGAAGGTGCTGGTCCAGTGCTTCACCGACTCGATGTATGGGATCTTTGGGTACCAGTCGGGTTGGCGGCAGTTGAAGGTTACGCTACCGCAAGTTGCCAGCTGGCCGCCTGGTATGGTTTGCCGGCGGCATAGGAAGCAGTATTGGAATAGCTCTATGGATGCAGCTATGCCTAAATACCCTTCGCACAAAGCCTGGAAGCCGGCTAGCACTAGAATGATGTTGGGCGCTATGTTGTGCGGTTGCAGCCCGTAGAAGCTAAGCACCGCCAGAAAGAAGGCGGAAAGCGGCAAAGACATACCGCGGAGGCTGTGCGACGCCAACATGACGCGCTCGCCGTCTTGCGGGTCAGGGACTGGTTCGTCGCCTGGAACCCTCCAGGAGCACTCCGTCTTGGGCGGTATGTAGCCGCCATCCTCCAGCTCCTTCAGATAAGCTGACGTCATGATTGACGGCAGCCAATACTGGAGCCAAGGTCCGCCGCCTCCTCTTCATCCTCGGCGTCGTCGTCGGCGGCAGCTTCTGCTTCCGCCGTGGCCTCAACGCTGGTCCGCTAGGGATGGAAGCGGGAAGGTAGGTGTGGGCGCTGCGGTGCCACGGAGTTGGAGAAGAAGAAGTAACCCCACCCGCAGCCGCGGTGGGGACAGAAGAGGTCTCCGGCGTGCTCGCGGGAACCGCCGCCGCCGGAGCAGATCCAGATCCAAGCGCAGCCGCCGAAGTTGCAGCCAGCGCCGCCGCCGCCGAATCTTGCTCAGAGGTGCTCGCCATTTGTCGCGGAAGCTCTGCTCAAGTGCTCGCCGGAGTTGAGTAGGGGGAGGAGCGCTCGAGAAGGTGAGGAGGCTGCGGTGAATGCGAATGGGGAAGAAGTTCGACCCCGTTGTGCCCTTTGGGTATTTATCTCCGCGCGTTAAGATTCATGCGCGAGATTGGGGGGACACACGATCTCCGCCACGTGCCCACGATTTGCACGTCGTGGCAACGGTGTCTGCGGCCTTCCCCGATTCTCGTGCGTAGTGGAGAAGTAATCATGACGCACGCCAAGTCCAAACTGTCGTGGACTGCATGACGTCATCCGTCAACATTTGACGGGACCGGTCAAATGACAAGACTGGTGCCGGGAAGATTCCTGACAGCGGTCAGGCCGTCTTTCCCATGATGGCGGCAAATCATCCGACTACTTTAGGCGGATCGCCGCTTATTTCAACTTTGGAATGCTTCAAGCTCTTCAGCCGCCTACAAGACAAGACGGACGTAGCCGACAAAAGAAGACGGCGCCTGAAGAACTCGAACCCTTCCAGGGGCTAATGTTGGGGATATACCTACTAGGGGTATCACCAGCATGGATCAATCCGGCTAGTCCAGGGTGGCCCGCAGTGGTGGTGAAGGCTTTGCCTGCCGGGCGGCCCAGATAGCTGACGACCAAGGAAGGCGGATGCCGGCAAGGAGGAGGCCCAAGACCGAAGCCCATGAAGCCACCAAGACCAAGACGGAAGGCGGCAGACTTGCCGGCTAGGTTTAGGACTCTGTATGCTTGCCGGATACGTAAACACCTTGTAACCCTAGGTCCAGCCGCCTATATAAGCTGGATCTCAGGACGCCTTTAAGGAACCGACCAACCAACGTACAATCAACCTCATTGTAACTGTATCTCGTCTATTTGCCTCATAGTGAATTATAGCAGCACGTAGGGCTCCGCCACCGCCGTGGAGCCTGAAGCTGGGTAAACTGCGTTTACAATCCCGACCTCGACGACGTCCACCTTCTTGCCCTACGTTCACCCTCGGCTAGCAGGACCCCGTCTCCTATCTCAGATGCCGATACGACGACACTTGCCGCGACTCAAGGACAAGTTGACCCGCAGACGCAGGCGTGCGCGACTCAACCGACGATAGAACTTCCACCCACTCCAGCTGCTGGAGCGGGAGTCCGACCAGTCGCAAGAATTTTGGAACCAACAATTGTCCGCGAAGCCCAGCAACTACCATCGCAACAACCAAGGAGGTTTCACACCCCACAAGGCCACTACCAAAGCCCGGTCGATAACATGTATGTTGCGGCTAATATCTTGACACAGATGGTACCAACAGGCGACGACCCAATCAACACTGAAGCACGACGTGCGATACAGATATTGAGCACCGCTGTCCTGCAACAGGCCAACAGGGCAGAAGCCGAGGGACAGCTGCCCACCGTACCGGCCAGCCGCGGGATTGCAGCAGAAAGAAGCGTTCAAAGCGTGCCACCAGAGGATATATCAAGGGTGGCGCAGAGGCAACAGGAACAAGCCGCAGAAGCACGGGCTATCATGCCAACGATGCAGACGTGGCTCGTGGAAGTTAACAACCCCACGGGTACATCCACAGCTTTGTCCTCGCGACTCAAGGGTCCGGCGTGTTTCACTGAGAAGATCAGATCGGAACCTTTCCCTGAAGATTTCAAAGGACCACGCAAGGTGGCAAACTATAACGCCAGCATGGATCCTACCACCTGGCTAAACAACTACGAGATGGGATGAGTATTTTAAATGCTTCAGAAGAGATATGCGCAAGGTACCTCAACATGATGTTGGAGGGCGCGGCTCACATATGGCTACAAAATCTACCCCCCAACTCCATAAATACCTGGGAAGAACTGAAAGATGCTTTTGTCAAAAACTTCCAAGGAACCTGCAAGCGACTCTGCAATATAGAAGATCTAGAGCGTTGCGTTCAGAGGGAAGGCGAATCAAGCCGCCACTGGATGAGAAGGGTGGCAGAAATAATACACTCTTCAGACAATATACCACCAAGTTCAGCCGTCCTGGTCGTGGAGAAAAATTGTACGTTCGAGCCGCTTTTCCACATGCTAGGTTGCATGAAGGATAAAGTCAAGAGTCTCAGCGAGGTAATGGCAGGGGCTAACAAATACGCTGGCTCGGACAAGACCAGAGATGCGTCAGATGGAGAAGAGGAGAAGGTCGCTGTTGAAGGAAAGAAAAATATCAGCAAGCCTCAACAGCAACAAACTAGCCACAACAACGCGAATCAAAACAAGCGCAAGAGTGAAGAAGGGAACTCTGGGCTTGTCGCCAACTGATACGTTCAAAACGTATCTATAATTTTTGATTGTTTCATGTTAATATTATGCCTTTGACACTTGTTTTTATATTAAGTTTATGATTTATTTGGACTAACCTATTAATAGTTGCAAAAGTGCACAATGTTCTTGTTTTACTCTTTGATGTGTAGGAATTATCAAAAATACAAGAGGAAACTTTGTTGGAGTCAAATTGGGACTTTCCTGAAATCTGTCTGAAAACTCTTTTTAAATATTGTCACGTTACGGGTCGAAGACAACATCAAACGGAAATCTCACCGAAGACAAAGTTGCAGGAAATTTTCCGCCGAACGTTCTAGACATAAAATTCGACTGATTCCGAGTCCGGACGGCCGAGATAAAACTGATTTACTGCAACCCTAGATGAGATAACGGGAATCCGAGAAGCTATATAAAGGGAGAAAACCTAACTCGTGGCGAACACCCATACCACGAATTTGCAGCCACCAAATCCACGTTTTTGCCTCCCCATGGATCCCATCTCCATGGGGGAGGGCTCCCAAGAAGCCATGAAGGAGGGAGGCTAAGGGGCGGCGCTCCCCCATGATGCCAGCGGCGGGGAAGGAGCTCCCCGCGCCGCCGTTGGCGCCGCCACCGCGCTGCCTCTCCGCCGTCTTCACCGCCATCTGCATCACCAACTCCTCCTTGTATTCAGTGGTTCATCCTCCCACAAACCTCTGTACCGTCCTATGTAAACATGTTGTTTGATGCTATAATATTTATCCTATGATCTATGACATGTTTATGTAGTTTACTTGTCTTTTGATTGCTTGGTCGAATATCTTTGGTTCATTAGAGTTGTGTGTTGATATGGTATTGTCCTTTGGTGTCCATTATACTTGTGCGCGCATGGATCAAACATCACGGGGTTGGTAGTATTTGTAAACGAAGGGGGGAGTCCTGCCGGAGTGACAGAAACCTAAGGGCGTGAACGGTTAGTTACACGTATGGGAGTAAGAGGATCTTAAACTTAAGGCTATGTTTGGGGAAACCTTAATGCATTGTTAGTATTCGCGGATGCTTGCTAACAATCCAATCATATAGCACTTGTAATCCCAAGTAGTGGAGTGCATGTATATTTAGCCTCTCCCACATAGAAACTGCATCGAAGACAATGAACCCGATATATTCGGTAATTAATCTTGGACAAAGCCATCACAATTACAACCACTTTTCCACACTCATGGTACTGTTAGTTTATGGTTACTTAGTATATTTTATTGCTGCAGCACTAACATTTACTTTCTTATATTTATTATCTCGCAAAGCTATCTCTCATACCCGTATTGTTACTCTAGTATTATTTCATAAATAAAGTAAACGTTTAGTGTGCGTAGAGTTGTATCAGTGGTTGATAGAACTTGAGAGAATACTTATCCTACCTTTAGCTCCTCGTTGGGTTCGACACTCTTACTTATCGAAAAGGCTACACGTGATCTCCTATACTTGTGGGTTATCACCAACACACGTGGAGGTTTCAGGGGCCAACGAGGAAGAGGTCGAGGATGCGGCTCTCGTCCAATTAACATGGAAGAAGTTTTCAATCGGCCGTGCGATCTTCACACAGGAGGTGACGGGCGGCCAGCAGACCATACCAAGGCGCAATGCAATTATTGCAAGAATTGGAAAGAAGAAAGCCAACACAACAGGGGAAACCACCATGAAGGAAACCCTGGTGCGACTCATGGTTCAGCCGCCGGGCAGCACAATGCGAGTAATCCCAGGCAGGTGGGGCAGTACCATACATTAGTTATCAACACCTCCAAGAGGGAGGAGAAATTAGGCCGCAGAAGCCAGCAAGTAAACGCTGTGATACCAGCAACCCCCAATTGGCTAAAGTGGTCAGAACATGCAGTAACTTGGAGTCGCGACGCTCACCCACCACAAGTGCGAGAACCAGGGAAGCTGGCGCTAGTTGTGGCACCCTACGTAGCAGGATACAAGCTAACCAAAGTGCTTATGGACAGAGGAAGCAGCATAAATATCATGTACTATGACACGTCCAAGCGCTTGGGGCTCATGGACTCCAGCCTGCAACATACGACGACCGTATTTCACGACATCGTCCCCAGAAAGTCAGCACAACCAGTGGGAAAGATAACCCTGGGAGTAACCTTTGGGACGGAAGAAAACTTCAGAAGCGAGTTCATATGCTTCGAAGTGGTAAAATTCCAGAGCCCGTATCACGCCCTGTTCGGACGAACAGCTTTTGCTAAGTTTATGGCTAGGCCCTGCTACGTTTACCTGCAGTTGAAGATACCAGGACCAAAAGGGGTCATCACGGTGCACGGCGATAGAGGAAAAGAAATAGAGTGCGAGGAAGGAGATGCGGCCTTCGCAGAATCAGCCTGTGCTGCTGAAGAACTAAAGAGTTATAAGACGCAGATGGATCCCAACGATATGAGCGTAGTCACCACGCCATCCGCCGAACCACCAATGAAGTTCAAAGCGGCCAAGGACACCAAGCAGATAGACCTTGTTCCTGGCGACTCGTCTAAACAGGCAAGCATCGGAGCGCACATGGAAAAAGAACAGGAGCGGGCCCTCATCGCTTTCCTTCAGGAAAACAAGGACATCTTCGCATGGAAACCATCAGATATGCCAGGGGTACCGAGGGAATTGGCAGAACACATCCTTAACGTGAACCCCTTGGCCAAGCCAGTAAAGCAACCACTGCGGCGTTTCCACGACGACAGGAGAAAAACGATAGGGGAAGAAATAGCTCGCCTATTGGCCGCAGGATTCATCACAGAAGTGTATCACCCGGAGTGGGTGGCAAACCCAGTCCTAGTTATGAAAAAGAACGACACATGGCAAATGTGCATTGACTATACCAGTCTCAACAAAGCCTGTCCGAAGGACCCATTTACCTTGCCAAGGATTGACCAAGTGATTGATTCAACGGCCGGATGCGAGTCGTTATGCTTTCTAGACGCCTATTCAGGCTACCATCAAATCAAGATGAAGAAGGAGGACCAGGAAAAGACATCCTTCATCACACCCTTTGGGGCCTTTTGCTACGTAAGCATGCCCTTTGGATTGAAGAACGCAGGTGCGACTTACCAGAGGTACATTCAAAGTTGCTTGCATGAGCAGATAGGTCGCAACGTTCACGCCTATGTGGACGACATTGTGATTAAATCGCAAGTAAGCCAGGATCTCATCAGTGACTTGGAAGAGACTTTCACAAATCTCAGAAGATACAACATGAAGCTCAACCCGACCAAGTGTGTCTTTGGAGTACCAGCGGGGAAGCTATTGGGGTTCATAGTGTCAGAAAGAGGCATTGAAGCCAACCCTGACAAGATAAAGGCTGTAATGGACCTCCAAAAACCAGAAAAGATCAAGGATGTACAGCGACTCACCGGTTGCGTCGCGGCGTTAAGTCGCTTTATATCAAGACTGGGAGAAAAACCCTGCCTTTATACAGATTGCTGAAAAAGTCAGATACCTTCATTTGGGACTCAGAAGCCGACGAAGCTTTAACAGCCCTGAAAGTCAGTTGACAAATGCTCCAGTTCTGGCGGCTCCAAAGGATAAAGAGCCCATGCTGTTATACATAGCTGCAAACTCTCGTGCTGTAAGCGCCGTGATGGTTGTAGAGAGACAAGAGCCAGGAAAGGAGTACCCAGTCCAAAGGCCAGTATACTACGTAAGTGAAGTGCTCACGGCTTCCAAGCAGCGTTACCCTCAGTGGCAGAAGCTAGTGTTTGGAGTGTTCATGGCGAGTCGCAAGCTAAAGCACTACTTCCAGGAACACCCAATAACTGTGGTCAGCTCGGCACCGCTGGCAGACATCATCCGCAATCGAGAAGCAACAGGAAGAGTAGCCAAGTGGGCGATCGAGTTGGGTCCACACCATATAAGTTACGAGCCGCGCACATCAATTAAGTCGCAAGCTCTCGCAGATTCATCAATGATTGGATAGAAATTCAAGTCGCTCCCAGCATGGCAGAAACAAAATACTGGACCATGCACTTCGATGGGTCGAGACAGCTACAAGGCTCGGGGGTTGGAGTTGTACTAACTTCCCCCAAGGGAGACAAGCTAAGATACGTGCTCCAAATACACTTCAATTGCACAAACAATGTGGCAGAATATGAGGCATTGCTTCACGGACTCCGTATAGCAAAGGAGATGAATGTCAGTCGCATATGTTGCTTTGGAGACTCAGATTTGGTAGCTCAACAAGTTTCTGGAACATGGGACAGTAAGGATGCAAACATGGCTGCATACAGAAGAGAGGTGGACAGAATTGCTGGACACTTCACTGGCTTCCAAGTTGAACATATTGATCGACGACAAAATGAAGCAGCAGATGCCTTGTCTCGGCTTGGATCCAATAGACAATCAGTCCCGCCCAATGTTTTCTTGGACGAGTTGCATAACCCATCAGTTAAGCCTCCAGCAGAGATTGACATCGCAGAGCCAGATGACGATTCAACTTTAGTCGCAGCCCTGCATGAACAGTCAGCATGGACAGAGCCATACATGGCATATTTAAGTCGCGGAGTGCTACCAGAGATGAGGTAGAGGCGCGCAAAATAACACGGCGATCCAAGGCCTACACAATAATAAACAATGAGCTATACAAGCGCAGCGTTGCGGGGACATTCCAAAGATGCGTATCACCAGAAGAAGGACGAAAAATCTTGCACGAAATTCACGCAGGCGATTGTGGCCATCATGCTTCGTCAAGATCTTTGGTGGCAAAGGCGTTCAGACATGGTTTCTTCTGGTTAACGGCGCTAGCAGACGCCGAGCAGATTGTCAGAGTGTGCGATGGATGCCAAAGATGCCAGGCAAGATCATATGCCAGCTCAAGCACTTCGTACAATACCCATCACATGGCCTTTTGCCGTATGGGGTTTTGACATGGTAGGGCCCTTCAGACGGTCCCCAACGGGAAAAACTCACCTCCTGGTCGTGGTGGACAAATTCACAAAGTGGAAGCAGAACCCGTGGGAGATTGTGAAGCTGAAACAGCAGTCAAGTTCTTGAAGAAGGTCATATTCCGCTTCGGATATCCCCATAGTATCATTACAGACAACGGGAGCAACACCTCTGAAGGAGCTACACAAATATTTTGTGCAAACAATGGGATAAGGCTGGACCTCACGTCAGTATCACATCCACAGAGCAACGGACAAGCTGAGCGAGCTAACCAGGAAATCTCCATGGAATTAAGCCCGCCTTATTGAAAAGGTTGAAGCATCTCCAGGATGTTGGGTGGAGGAACTGCCAGCCGTGCTATGGAGCTTAAGAACAACCCCTAACAGATCCACAGGATTTACACCATATTTTATGGTCTATGGAGCAGAAGCGGTTATGCCCAGCGATATCATACATGATTCACCAAGAGTTGCGGCCTATGTCGAAGCAGATAATGAAGCAGCTCGGCAGGATTCTGTGGACACATTAGAAGAGGTCAGAGATTTGGCAGCATCAAGGTCAGCGGTGTATCAGCAAGACTTGCGACGCTATCATGCCAGACGCATCAGAACCCGCACCTTTCAAGAAGGAGACCTAGTGCTGCGACTCAAGCAAGACCACAAGGGAATGCACAAGCTATCTCTCCATGGGAAGGACCCTACATCATCAGCAAAAAACTAAACAATGGATCGTACTATCTGCTGGATGTGAGAGAAGAAAGCAGTGATCGCCATGATTTCGAGGATCGTCTAGAAGCGCCTCGCCCTTGGAACGTCGCGCAACTGCGACCTTACTACACATAAAAAAGCTAATCAGAGCTAAGCTTCATCTTTTCCAGCTGCCTATAGCTGAGTATCATCCTAGCCACTAAGGGCTCCTGCTTCAAAATTGGTCGCCACCTAGGCGCGACCTGCAACACCTGTATCAGAAATCGGCCGCCACCTAGGCGCGGCCGTACCTTATGTATCAGAAATCGGCCGCCACCTAGGCACGGCCGTATGTCTCAAACTGGGATCGCCGCCTACGTGCGACCCAACCCTATGTATAACACTCGGTCGCCACCAAGGCGCGACCTTATGTGTCATCATAAACAAAGCTGCTCATAGCTATATATCATTTGTTTCTTGGGGGCTTTGTACCCTGAAACAGCCAACCTACTGGCAACTATCAAACTTACCTTAAGTCGGATTGCAACTTGCATTATGCGTCCAAAGTACTGGGGTGTGGCGTCAATCGAGCTTGATTGCCTATCATGGCCGCTCTCGACCCTGAACACACATGTTCCTAGGAAATACTGAGTCGCGCGAGTGCCCACTTAATGGATTCAGAAAGGCCTAACTAGAGGTCAATGTACTGCTTATAGTACGGCAACACCAATTGCAATTGCTTATATCTTAACAATTGTTTTTATCTATGATATCAAGCTACAGGTGACGATCTTCAAAACCTCTGAGAAGAATTGAGATGATTGTCAAATCACATCAGCTCAATCCTTGGGGGCTACAACATATTGTCATCAAAAATTTGAAGATTGGTCATCATCAAGTGTTGAAGCTATCAGGCAAACCTTGACAGAGTAAGAAGCTCACGAAGTCAGATGCATCTTCAAGGCCGCCCCAAAAGTGCGAGTAAAAGCCAATCCAACGTGATCATGAGTCGCAAGCAAGGAAGTGCAAGCCAGAAAGAAAAAAGTGCAGCCTAAACGTCCAAGGAACCTTTCAAGATCAAGAAAACATATAAAGATATTCCATGAAGTTCAGGCTACACTTGGGGGCTAATGTCGGGGGAATAATTAACTCGCGACTTATTCAAAGCCAAAATGGCGACTTCATCTTTATGATCACGCTATTATTGGGCCATGTAAAGATGGGCCGATCAAGGATCGCGGCCTGCCAAAGGAAGGCTCCAGAAGGTCGGTGGTAAAACTTGCCTTGGAAGACAAGAAGACAATCGGCTTCATGTAGAACTCTTGTAACCTAGCGAGCCTCTGTGTATATAAAGAGGACTCACAGGACTTAGACGGGGTCAAGCTATCAAGCCCTAAAACCCTAGTTCTTACGGCGAGTACCCAGATCGGATCGCCTCCATTGTAACACCACATATATCATATCAATACCAATCTAGGGTAGGCAGGAAGTAGGTCTTTACCTCATATTAAGGGGCCGAACCTGAGTAAATCTGTGTTCATCCTTGTCTGCGGTCCCAAGCTCGGAGACGATTGACTCACGCAAATCCCACACCTACGAAGTCATCCATGACATCTGACATGACAAACCCACAACACTCTGTTTTGGACGATGTCCTAGTCCACGACGATCAGCAAAACATTTGTGAAAACTTTTGCGACTAGATTTTTTCCGTTTGACGTCGTCTTCAGGTCGGTTCGGGTACATCTTTAAAAAGTATCTGGTGCAGACAGATTTCAGGAAGTCCAAGTCCTCCCCCAACAAGGCTTCTTTTGTGTTCTTGTCAATTTCCAAGTAATTCCTACACATCAAAGTGTAAAACAAGAACTTTGTGCACTTTTGCCACTATTAATAGGTTAGTCCAATAAATGTCTAAAATGATATAGAACTATAATAAACACGGGTGGTATTGTTATAAAACAAGCATGGAACATTAAAAATTATAGATTCGTTTGAGACGTATCAGCATCCCCAAGCTTAGTTCCTACTCGTCCTCGAGTAGGTAAACGATAAAAAACATAATTTTTGAAGTGACATGCTACTAACATAATCTTGATCCAATAGTGATGTAAGGCACATGAACTGAATGAAGTGATCCAAGACAATTGTCTATAGTTGCTAAAAAGTAAACAAGGAGTAAACATAATATATCATACAAGTAAAAACTTTTCATGGATAGTACTTTGGAGACAGGAGTTATGAGAATTTGCATAAAAGTTAGCTCACCAAGCAACATTTTCGAATTAAAAGTGTTTGACCAACACAAAGTAAGATTTAAGTTTCAGCATTTGCTTCAACTTTCAACTTATTTAACTCATGGATAATGTCAATACAAAGTAGCATAATAAGTCTAATATGCTAACATATAACAATTCTTATACCAAGGTTGACACTAGTGTTTGCTTGTGGAGAATAGAAAGAAGTAGGAAAAACTGAATCAACATAAAAGTAAAAGAAAGGCCCTTCGCAGAGGGAAGGGATTAAATCATGTGCTAGAGTTTTTTAGTTTTTGAAATTATGTAGAGAGTAAAAATATATTTTGAGAGGTGCATGTTAATTGTCAATGAATGGTAGCAAACAATACAATATTACCCATGCCAACCAGACTTTTTAAGAGCGGCTCCCATTGAGGAACGTTATTTCTGCAGCAAGCAGATCATTCATCTTTTCTCCTTTGTTTACACATGCAGATGTTTGACTGAGTGCTCAGGAACAAAATGTGAGGAGAGTTTATGATGAAAGTTGTAAATTATCTTTTATGGGGCTGGGCACCCCGTTGCCAGCTCTTTTTGCAAAATTATTGATAAGCAGATGTAAGCTGCTAGTCTGGAGTAAAGTCTGATTGAAAAGTGTAATAAAGATGATCTACTACTTCCTCATGAGCTGGTAAACAGAGACACAAATAAGAAGTAGTAACAATTTTGAATAATTTAAAGGTAGCACATGACAAATTTACTTGGAGTGGCAAGGAAATATCACATATAGGTAGGTATGGTGGACACAGATGGCATGGATTTTGGCTCAGGGTTTGGATGCACGAGAAGCATTCCCTCTCAGTACAGAGTTTTAGGCTAGCAAGGTTATTTTAAGCAAACACATAACGTCAACCGGTACAAAAAGAACCATATGATGAACATAAGAGAAAAATTATAAGACTCCACACTGTCTTCCTTGTTAACCAAAACATCCTTTTAACAGAAACTATCTAGACTTTGGAACTACCAATTATGACAAATCAAATAACTGCAAGCCTTAACGGTAGTTCTTCACTAATGAGCCTTTAGTTACATGATACACAAGTTTAAACATTACTTACTTGATACCTCAAAACAATTGAAAAACATCAAGTTATTCAAGACAAATGATCTACAAGACCGTGTAAGCATTTTTTTCTCTATACCAAACCACATGCATGACATTTACTGTACCAACATATTAACCAACTCTCCAAACAGATATAAGTGAAGTAAGAGAGTACTTTCTATAAAAGAAACTAATAGCTCTGTATAAGAGATACATGAAAAACAAGAGCTAGAAGCAAACAAAACGAAGCCTGAATACTCAACAGATATAAGTGAAGAACATGAGTATTCTTTGAAAAGGCGGAGCGAGTCTCTCTCCCAAACAAGATAGTTAGGATCCAACATTGATATGATCAGAGAATAAAATAAAAACAAAACAAAAAATAAAACACACAAGACGCTCCAAGAATAGCACATAATATGTGAAGCAATAAAAATATAGTTTCACTAGAGATGACCTGATAATTGTTGATGAAGAAGGGGATGCCTTGGGGATGAGCTTAGATGCTTGTGACTTCTTGAATATTTCCTTGGGGTGCAGGGGCATCCCCAAGCTTAAGCTTTTATCCCTTCTTAATCTTCTTTCATCATCCTCTCTCTTGACACTTGAAAACTTCCTTCACACACAACTTCTCATAAACTTCATTAGAGGGGTTAGTACTCAAAAACTTTAATCCACTTTGGTTCTGTAGAGACACATTGCTAGAACTCAATAAAACATTAGCTACAGTTACTAAGCTTTATTTGTGGCCCTCCACATTAGAGAACCTCGCATAAAACCCGCAAAGAGATAATGCAAAAAACAGCGACAGAATCTGTCAAAACAGAACAGCCAGTAAAAATGAATTTTTTCGAGACACATCCGTTGCTCAAATCAGAAAATGATAAACTAACGAAAGATAGGTATAAAATTGAGGCTTCTGCACAAAAAATTACAGATTAAGATCACGTTCCGCGATTGTTTGGATTTTCGTACAGTGAGGAGCAGAAATCTGTTTCTGGACAGCAAACTCAACTTTAACACTTTCTTACCATTAGAGGCTACTCTTGGCACAACAAACGAAAACAAAAAGATACAAAGGATATGTTACAGTGGTAACAAAATCCTTGACTCAAAAAAATAAAAATAAAAAGGAAAATAAAAATAACATGGGTTGCCTCCCATAAGCGCTTTTCTTTAAAGCCTTTTAGCTAGGCTTGATTGTTTTAATGATGCTCACATAAGAATAGAAAAATGAAGCAAAAGGAGCATCAAGAAGCAAATATGAAACACATTTAAGTCTAACCCACTTCCTATGCATAGGAATCTTGTACACAATAAATTCATAAAGAACAAAGTGACAAGCATAGGAAGATAAAACGAGAGCAACTTCAAAACTTTCAACATGAGAGGTGTTTTAGTAACATGAAATTTTTTACAATCATATTTTCCTCTCTCATAATAATTTATAGTAGCATCATGAACAAACTCAACAATATAACTATCACATAAAGCATGCTTTTCATGATCTACAAACACATAATTTTTATCAAGCTCAAAAATAGTGGGATCTAAATTTTCAAACCCACTTTTAACAATTTTATAACAAGATGATTGATCACTCTCAGGAGGTATGGTACCACATCTAGATAAAGTCAAGGCCTCCCCAATATCATTTACAATAGTAGTACAGTTAATATTATCAAGTAACATAGGACCATCATCTAGAGCTTTATCATAAAAAATTCTAAGCAAAACTCCTTGTTACCATGCATTTCAAAATTAGGCATAAATAGAGGATTATCATAAGATTTATCAAAATAGCATGGATTATCATAAATAACAGTAGCATAATTATTCTCACAAGTTTTACCCATAGGGGCATCATGCCCATAAACATAGCAAGCATCAGTTTTATCAAAAAGGGATATTTCAATAGAATCCACAGGAACATAGCATTCATCCTCTTTTGGTAAGCATGGAGGGCAATCAAATAATGTAAGAGTTAAAGAGTTACTCTCATTAGAAGGTAGGCATGGGTTAATCCACTCTTCCTCCTTTTGTTCATCACTCTCTTCCTCTTTCTCATCCAATGAGTTTTCATCTTCAGCAATTTCTTCTTCCACAGATTCCTGCAAGGCATTAGTTTCATCTTTTGGAGGAAACATCCTCTCAAGATGTTCAGTAATATAAGAATTACCATCCTTGTAGGTATCATAACAATATTTAAGTATAGCAAGACTTTCAGATTTATAAGGGCATCAATTGTATGCTCAAGATAAGAATTAATTTCAAGGGCACCCTTAAAAATAATAAATTCTTCAATCCTTTCTACCTCATACGCATTATAGTAACCTTTAACATAAGAAGCTAAGGTTTCATTATCATTACAAGCACATTGGAAAGGAAAGTGTTTAGACTTCCTATGACAATCAGATTCATTAAAGCAAAAAGATTTGCCAAATATATAGCATACATTTCTAGCATATTCCTCCAGTTGACCTACTAATTTCCATAAGTACATCCCTTTTTGTGACAAGCGGTAATTCATATAATATTTCCGTTCATCCTCCGTGGACCCGCCTTGCCAACAAGATCTAGTTTCACATAAGTAATCCATGCTAACAGTTTTTTTTAGATTTTCGGTTTTTTAAAATTTTATTGATTTTCAGGTATATAAGAAAAATAAAACTAAACAAAAATAAACTAGACAAAAATAAACTAAACAAACCATAAATAAACAGAAGTAAACTAAGCAAAATAAAACTAAACAAAATTAAACTAAGCAAAACAAAATAAAAACAAAACAAAGAGAGATGGAGTGTACTTCCCAAGTGAACATATAAGTAGAGCTATGCTCCCCGGCAAGGCGCCAGAAAATAGTCTTGATAACCCACAAGTGTAGGGGATCGCAACAGTCTTCGAGGGAAGTAAAACCCAAATTTATTGATTCGACACAAGGGGAGCCAAAGAATACTTATAAGCCTTAGCAGCTGAGTTGTCAGTTCAGCCACACCTGGAAAAGCACTAGTAACAAGAGTGATGTGAAAGCAGCAGCAATATGAGAGCAACAGTAACAGTAACGTAGCAGCAGCACAAGTGACAATGGAGGCAATGGTGCGGAAAATAGTTGATGCCGTGTATATGGACCGGGGTTCCCAGCTATCTACACTAGAGGTAACTCTCCAAACAAAGAACATGTGTTGGGTGAACAAATTACAGTTGGGCAATTGATAAAATTGTGAGGGCATAACAATGCATATTATGATAAGATAAAGTTCACTGTAGTATTTAATTGGGCATTACAACATAATACATGGACCGCTTACCAGCTGCATCCATGCCTAAATAATCCACTACCGGGATAACTTCCGTGTCTCCCGTTAGTATTAAGTTGCTAACAACAGATTATTGCATTAAGCAAAGTGTGTAATGTAAACAAACGCATTAGACTTAACAGACGTACCCTTAAGCTAAGCATTAGTTATTTTATCCCTAGTGGCAACAACACATCCACAACCTTAGACGTTGCTGTCACTCGCCCAGATTACTGGAGGCATGAACCCACTATCGAGCATAATTACTCCCTCTTGGAGATACAAGCAACTACTTGATCAGGGTAACCACAAGCACCGGAGAGCATGCAAGATCTTAAATAAAACATAAGTATGATATCATGATGAACAAACTGATCATAATTCCACAATTCATCGGATCCCAACAAACACAACACCAATTACATCAGTTGAATCTCAATCATGTATGGCAGCTCATGAGACTATTGTATTGAACAACATGGGAGAGAGAGTACCAACTAGCTACAGCTAAGAACCCGTAGTCCATGGGGAAACTACTCACAAACCATCATGGAGGCGGAGTGGAGGCGGCGTAGTCGATGGAGATGGCTCCGGGGGCCAATCCCCGTCCCGGCAGGGTGCCAGAACAGGAACTTCTGACCCCCGAAACTAGGTTTGATGCGGCAGAGCCATGGAGTGTTTCTCGTAAAATCCTTCTTCGGTTAGGGTTTTCTTCACGGGGGCAATATATAGTCCGAAGGGCGGCGCGAGACGATGCACGAGGCGGCCACACCACACCTGGGCGCGCCAGACATGTGGGCCCGCCCAGGTGGCATCTGTCTCCCTCGGGCTCTGTTTTGGACGATGCCCTAGTCCACGACGATCAGCAAAACATTTGTGAAAACTTTCAAGACTAGACTTTTTCCGTTTGACGTCGTCTTCAGGTCGGTTCGGGGACATCTTTAAAAAGTATCTGGTACAGACAGATTTCAGGAAGTCCAAGTCTCCCCCAACAAGGCTTCTTTTGTGTTCTTGTCAATTTCGAAGTAATTCCCACACATCAAAGTGAAAAACAAGAACTTTGTGCACTTTTGACACTATTAATAGGTTAGTCCAATAAATGTCTAAAATGATATATAACTATAATAAACACATGTGGTATTGTTATAAAACAAGCATGGAACATCAAAATTATAGATACGTTTGAGACGTCTCAAACGTATCTATAATTTTTGATGTTACATGCTGTTATTATACCAATTGCTACATGTTTTATTTACACTTCATAGCATTTTTATGCATTTTCTGGGACTAACCTATTAACAAGACGCCGAAGTGCCAGTTCCTGTTTTCTGCTATTTTTCTCCTTCAGAAAGGCTAGTCGCAAAATATTCTCGGAATTGAACGAAAATCAACGTGTGCAAATATCTCATCGGAAGACTCCAGAAGCCAGAAGGGAGACGGAGTGGGGCCATGAGGCAGCCTCGCCAGGCCTCGGCGCGGCCTAGGAGGGGGTGGCGCCCACCCCTGGCGTGGCCGCCTCGGTTGCCTCCCGACGCCGCCCTTTCGCCTATATAATCCCGATGTCCCGAAAACCCTAAAAACATCGATCATATTCCACGAAAAGTTCCGTCGCCGCCGCTGTCGGGGGAATAATTATCCCGCGACTTATTCAAGCAGAGCGCGACTTATTCACATTCGCACCACTATTGGGCTTACATGAAAGTGGGCCGACTCAAGATCATGAGGAAGGATCCAGAAGCTCGAAGATAACTTGACTTGGAAGACAAGACATATGATTAGTCTCCAAGTAGGACTCCGGCTCATACTTTCCTTGGGAGAGAAGTTTCCTTGTAACCTTGTGAGCCACCGTCTTTATAAGGTGGACTCCAAGGACCTAGAACCCCAAGCTAAAAAGCTCTCATACATCCAGAGAGAGGCGACTCGTTACCTCGATCGCCAACCCCTTGTAACACCATATTCATATCAATACCAATCTAGGATAGGCAGGACGTAGGTCTTTACCTCGCATTGAGGGGCCGAACCTGGGTAAAAAACATTGTCTTCTTCGTGCCCTGCGATCTTAAGCTCGGAGACGTTCGACTCGCGTAATCCCACACCTACGAAGTCATCTATGACACCTGACGTGACAAACCCACGACAGTTGGCGCCCACCGTGGGGCCTGCGGTCAAGAGCGTCATGTTTCGCGCTGGATCTGTGCCAGGGACGGAGGATCTCGTCGTCGATTCAAGCTCGGCGACTTCGACGTCGCGCCGGTCTAAACGATTCAGCGGTATCAACATCTACATCAAGATCTACCTCATGCTCGAGTAGAAAGCGTGGAGAAATTCGACCGCGCGATTCGGGGCTCAACTTCGACAAAGCCCCTCACGCGCGGGTTACAGGACAGCAGCAACGCCCGTATGACGGACATCACCGGCGGCGGCTCGAAACTCATCTCGATGATCCCTTCGGTGGAAAGATGCGCAATCGAGTTTCCTAGCTGCTGTCCAAAGCGCATAGGATTCCAACGGTTAGATCTCCGTGGGCGACTCAAACACTGAAGCCTTGTCGAAAGCCGACGGAACTCCGCGCGACTTTGGGAAAAGAATTATCGAGGTCGACTCGGACATCAATTCGAAGATCCCTCCGGTGGAAACCTGCGGAGCACAATCCTGAAGACCTCCAAAAAGTATGAGACAATTCCAATGGTTAGATCTCCGTCGGCGACTCATGCACTACAGCAAGTTTCAGGTCTAGCTGAGTTCGCGAATCCAACAACGGATCTGGTTTGAAATCAATTTCTGGGTCAACATCAACATCGGCTCGTCTTGGCTGTTTGAGCCGTAGTTGCTGAGCCAGCACTAACTTGAGTCGCAGCATAATGGTTGGGCTGATCATCACATGGCAATCTGATGCTTTCAAGAAAGACAAAAAAGAGATACGAACAGAGTGCTACTAGAAATCACCGTGGGTCAATCAAACAATATCTTACTCCGTATTTACTACCGGTCAGCAAGAGAACGCACGCCCTGCCAAGCATTCCATATTGGTCAGAGCGACCGGCACACGGAGGGATCAAACCGACCAGCACACGGACCGAGGAACTTAGCAAAGAAAAGAAAAATGAGCCACGATGCTCAGGGCTCTACATCAGCACCGCTCCACATGGCCGGGAATCACGCAGTTCTCTGACGAGCCGCCAGATGGCTAGTACGTTACATGGGTTTCAACAAGAAAGAAGAAAAGGCAACGGACAGCTCCATTTATCAGTCTGCGACTCTCAAGAATAGCATGCGACCTCATCAGCAGCGACTCAAAAGATCACTTCAACAATTAGTGATGTCCGGCATATCACGACGACTCAATGGCAACTGGACACGGGACGTACGCCCGACCTTGACAAGCATAGCTGGCTTCGTCAACATCGTGATCATCTCCAGCTCCGATGACTCGCCGTGGTTGATTTCAAGATACCAACATGGCTACTTCGTGTCTGACGAATCAACAACTGCGGTACGCGGATCATACCGTGTCACCCGCGATAGAAGGATAAATCAAGATAAGTTGCTATTATGCTCAACTTTCGCAGCCTTTTACTTTTATCAGTAAAATTAAGTTCTCTTCGAGTTTATCTCGGGGGCTGCATTTCTGGGTTATTATGCCTTTTATTAAATTCTTTGCGACTCATATTATATCATGTCGTAGACTTTAAATTCATATCAGCTTTTGTAGATTTAATTACATCTACTTCCCAATAAATTCGGTAAATTAGAGTTCTTTATAACTCGCATTGCAAAGTCTAGCTATTTACAGCTTGCATTGAATATCAAGATCACCACTACATGTTCAAGCATTGATATTTGGCGATTCATTTGTCATTCTATGACTTATCATTATATCAATTTATGATGATCATTATATAATTTCATGATTTATCATCATATCATTTTATTAATCATCATCGACTTATTGTCATATCAATTTATGAGTCGCATAGCGATTTTACCCCCATATCATTTTATGAGTCGCAAACAGCTCATCATTACATCAGTTTATGAGTCATTAATGAATCATTATATTATCAAATATTTGAGTTAAAACAGGTGACTCGCTGTACCACATCTACAGCTAATCAGAGCTGGTTATCATCAAAGCTAATTAGAGCTCGTCACGGCTATTGCAGCCGATAAAAGCAAGAATCCTGGTTATACTCGCCTTAAGTCAGAAGTATCTTTGCACTATGCGGCCAAAGTACTGGGGCGCGGCGTCATTCATGAGACTGATGCCTATCATGGCCGTTCTCAACGACCCTGAACACGCGTTTACACCTGGGAATACTGAGCCGCGCGAAGACCTACTTAATGGTAATAGAGATAACTCAGAAGGACTAAAGTACCCGCGTGTGGCGTCAATCGAGTCTGATTGCCTATCATGGCCGTTCTCGACCCTGAACACACATTAGATCTGGAAAATACTGAGTCAAGTACCATATGCTATCATGTATCGTACAATATGCTCTCATACATCTTACCAGTTGCTATCACGCAACAATTTTTTATCATGCAACCATTTGCTATCATGCAAAATAACATTTGCTATCATGCGACATACCATTTGCTATCATGCAAAATATCATTTATCATGCAGATTATACTATGCTATCATGCAGGGTACCATATGCTATTATGCGGAGTATAACTTTTTATCATAATTATTACCAGCCGCCAAGGCTAACATTATCATCAAGTTATTGTTAGCTTCCTCAAGGGCTTTGTCTTTTGATTTAACAGGAACCCATAACTCGGCATATGAATTGGCACAACAAGATTTTTTATGATTGAGATAATTATCTCCTGATATTGGTTGATGAAGCAACCATTATTTATTTAACTACAGCCACATCAAGTGGAATTTATATCATTATTATCTTGAGGCAACAATATTGGTCAATCTGTTGCAGGATCAATTACAACGATATGTTGTCAAGCAGGATAATGAAAGCATGCCTGCTTAATGCTCGGGGGTTAGGACAATTAAGTTTTTGTCTAAATTGAGATATTTTTGAGTCCGAGCAGCATGATCAAGCATGCAACCCGGCCCTCGGGGCTACACATCCACCCACCGACATTTGGTGGTTTCTACTAAATTGATATACCATGTTTATATGCATATTTCATTTTTTGCAGCACATGAGAATACAGGTTGTGGCTATATGCCCTTGAGCCGCCATGCGCTCAGACGGCTTGTCATGAACTTGACAGATATAATGTTCTAATGATTGACCGGCTTATTTATGCTTATGGTCTTTTATGCTTCGATGTCTATGACTCAACACTTCATACACATTTGGCTGATATATCTTGATGCTCATAAGTTATTATTCTTATGATTTCAGCTCAGTCTTACACCCAACAGGACAAGGTGGTTTGCACAAAGGCTTCGCCGCCTCCACATTAACTCAGAAGCTTCAGCAAGATTTTGTCGGCCTCAAAGGCCCGCGATACCATATCAACAAACGTCGGCGGCTCATCCTTATACATCAGCAGCTCAATAAGTCGCTACGCTCGCGACTCATCATCAGCAAGTCGCCAAGCTCACATCGACAAGTTGGCAAGAACTACATACGCAAGCCTGCAAGATCATCATCAAGACATAATCTTCCGCCTGATTCTACGAATCACCCGGAAGCTTGGGGGCTAATGTCGGGGGAATAATTATCCCGCGACTTTATTCAAGCAAAGCGCGACTTATTCAAGTAGAGCGCGACTTATTCACAGTCGCAACACTATTGGGCTTACATGAAAGTGGGCCGACTCAAGATCATGAGGAAGGATCCAGAAGCTCGAAGATAACTTGACTTGGAAGACAAGACATATGATTAGTCTCCAAGTAGGACTCCGCTCTACTTTCCTTGGGAGAGAAGTTTCCTTGTAACCTTGCGAGCCACCGTCTTTATAAGGTGGACTCCAAGGACCTAGAACCCCAAGCTAAAAAAGCTCTCATACATCCAGGAGAGGCGACTCGTTACTCGATCGCCAACCACTTGTAACACCATATTCATATCAATACCAATCTAGGATAGGCAGGACGTAGGTCTTTACCTCGCATTGAGGGGCCGAACCTGGGTAAAAACATTGTCTTCTTCGTGCCCTGCGTCTTAAGCTCGGAGACGTTCGACTCGCGTAATCCCACACCTACGAAGTCATCTATGACACTTGACGTGACAAACCCACGACAGCCGCCGTCGTCAACCCTAGATCGGGAGGGTTCTGAAGCTTTTCCCGGCACCCTGCCGGAGGGGAGATCCTCATCGGAGGCTTCTACACCGCCATGCCTGCCTCCGGAGTGATGCGTGAGTAGTTCATCCTTGGATTATGGGTCCATAGCAGTAGCTAGATGGTTGTCTCTCCACCTTGTACCTCCATGTTTGGATCGTGAG
Source organism: Poa pratensis (assembly GCA_947311845.1). Classification (NCBI taxonomy): domain Eukaryota; kingdom Viridiplantae; phylum Streptophyta; class Magnoliopsida; order Poales; family Poaceae; genus Poa; species Poa pratensis. The sequence continues at coordinate 147,671,825 of CAMZMU010000063.1, read as the reverse complement.
CTGCCTAACATGATCAAGATCATCTTATTGTAATGCTACATGTTGTGTTTGCTGGGATCCGATGAATATTGATATATGAGCAGGTTGTTTATCAATCTATCTATTTATGTTGTTATGATCTTGCATGCTCTCCGTTGCTCGTAGATGCTTTGGCCAAGTAGATGCTTGTAACTCCAAGAGGGAGTATTTATGCTAGATAGTGGGTTCATGCCTCCAGTAATCTGGGCTCGAGATGACAGAAACGACTAAGGTTGTGGATGTGCTGTTGCCACTAGGGATAAAACAATGATGCATTGTCTACGTGTCATTTGCATTGTTTACATTACACACTTTACTTCATGCAATAATCTGTTGTTTGCAACTCAATACCGGAAGGGTGTGCGATGCTAACCGGAAGGTGGATTATTTAGGCATAGATGAGTTGGATAGCAAGTCTATGTACTTTGTTGTAATTCCCAATTAAATCTCATAATAATCATCTTGTCATATATGCATTGTCATGCGCTCATTATTTTTCAATTGCCCAGCTGTAATTTGTTTACCCAATATGTTAGTTTCTTTTATGGAGAGACACCACTAGTAAACTGTGGACCCCGGTCCATTTCCTCATACTGATAAAACCACCAACTGCAATCATTTGTTCTCTGTTACTTTCTGCATCTTTACCGTTTTCCACACAATACGTTTAATCCTTTGTTTTCAGCAAGCCGGAGAGATTGATAACCTCTCTGTTTCGTTGGGGCAAAATAGTTTGTTGTTTTGTGTGCAGGTTCCACGTCAGTTGCGCCGCTGACAACCTTCTGAAGAACCTCCGTGTCCTCCTGGTTCGATAAACCTTGGTCATATTTCAAGGGAAAACTGCTGCACTACATCATACCTTCCTCTTGGGTATCCCAACGAACGTGTGTTGTCACGGTCAACAAGCAGATCTTCTGGTGCTGTTGCTGGGAAGTAATAAAACACTCTACCGTTAACACGCCATCAATATTCAAGAACAAGCAGATGAACATGGAATGGTTCTAAGGAATAAGGCAAGATTGGTTGCACAAGGATACTCTCAAGTTGAAGGCATTGATTTTGGAGAGACTTATGCACCCGTGGCTCGCCTTGAGTCCATCCGTATCCTTCTTGCATATGCATCACATCGTAACATTAAATTACAACAAATGGATGTGAAAAGTGCCTTTCTTAATGGTCCCTTAAAGGAATTGGTATATGTTAAGCAACCACCGGGATTTGAGGACCCAAACTTCCCTAACCATGTCTACAAGCTTGATAAGGCGCTCTATGGACTTAAACAAGCACCACGTGCGTGGTATGAGCACCTTAGAGAGTTATTGTTAGACCGTGGATTTGAAGTGGGGCAAATCGATCCCACCCTCTTCACCAAGAGGGTTAAAGGGGAGCTTTCATATGCCAACTATGTCTGGATGATATTATCTTTGGCTCAACAAACAAAGCTTTTTAATGATGAATTTTCAAAGCTTATGACTGACAGGTTTGAGATGTCTATGATGGGGGAGTTGAAGTTCTTTCTTGGTTTTGAGATCAAGCAATTGAGAGAAGGAACCTTCATCTCCCAAACCAAATATATCCAAGACATGTTCAAGCGATTCAAGCTGCGAGATCTCAAAGAGAAGCCCACACCGATGCAAACCAAGTGTCATCTCCAACTCAATCCAAAGGGTAAATATGTGGATCAAAGGTTTTATCGCTCCATGATTGGTTCTTGCTTTATCTTTGTGCATCTAGACCCGATATTGTGTTGAGTATAGGGGTGTGTGCAAGGTATCAAGCGGCTCCTAAAGAAAGCCACATGATGGCAGTCCATAGGATCTTTCGATATTTGGCTCATACCTCAAGGTTTGGTTTGTGGTACCCAAAAGGCTCAACTTTCACTCTTTGTGGGTACACGATTCAGATTGGGCTGGTGATGTGGATGATAGGAAATCAACTTCCGGGGCATGTCAATTTCTTGGTAGGTCTTTGGTGAGTTGGTCTTCTAAGAAGCAAAATTGTATATGTCTTTCCACCACCGAAGCTGAGTATGTGGCTGCTGCTAGTGCTTGCACTCAATTGCTATGGATGAGGCAAACTTTAAAGGAATACGGTGTCACTTGTGACAAAGTGCCTCTTCTATGTGACAATGAAAGTGCTATCAAGATTGCTTACAACCCGGTGCAACACACAAGAACGAAGCATATTGAGATTCGTCATCATTTCATTAGAGATCATGTTGCCAGTGGGGATATTGAGCTAGGCTATGTGGCCACCAAGGATCAGCTTTCCGATATATTCACGAAGCCACTTGATGAAGCAAGATTCTGCTATTTGAGGAATGAGCTAAATATCATTGATGCAAGGATCTTGACTTGATTATCTTGCATATACACCTATATTTTGACTATCTATTTGGTTTAGGTGTAGGCATGGACATAGGGGAGTGCGGTCCTAATCCATTGGACTATCTCTCCCCCCCATTATGCCGATAGTAAAAACTCATTTACCTCTCTACTTTCATTTGTTGAAATTGTGAGCTTAAAATGACGAGTATTGGTTCTGCATCCAAGATATCTTCGCGGTGTCACGCCATACAACTCAAACATGGTGGCCTAGGCCACCACCTCTTCTTTGTGAAGAGTTGGTTCTTATTTGGGTCTTAGTTGAAACCTTTGGAGTTTTATGCCTATTTGTTTTTGGAAAACACACTCAATCTTGGCGTTTTATTGTTTGATTCTTGCAAGTATGAGTGTGAAGTACCAATATCAGTTTGGCACTCTAAATCCAAGCCTATCTTACCTAAAGACATTTCTTTCTAGCACACAAGTCCGTCTTTTGAAACTGAGGTTTTTGGCTCCAGCAGGCCCCGGAATATTCTGGTCTCAAAACCGAATTTCCGGGGGGGCGGAATTTCCGCCCCTTAGTGGGCCGGAATATTCCGGCTCAAGCGGTACTCATTTTTTAAGGAGTGGTCGGGGTGGAGGGCTCACCGAGTCCCCCATTCTCCCCGTCCCTCCACCTCCAAAACCGCCGCCTGCCGCCGCCTCCCCTCGCCGGAGCCACTTGTGGCCACCGGAACTTCTGGCCCCCCTGCCGGATCTGTTTCTCCTCGACTTCGGGCATCTTCTCCTACAAGCAGCTCTACAAATGGATGAGGGTGATTCGAGTACTCCGAAGCAATATCATCGCAGAAGGTACCTCAAACAAAATGCGCAAGGTGTGTTTGTTGATGGAACATCTCTAGGCAGCAAGCAGCTGAGCAGCAGAATGAGAAGACAGGGCTGGTGCAAGGAAGAAAAAGGGCAAAGCCTCTCGAGTAATTACAAGACAATGGATTGTGTTGATTATTCAGCTTTGAGGCAGGGAGATTGGTTTGAAGATGAGGACAGAGATGATGAGATGCAGGACCGTAACTTCTGGTGTGACCAGCAAAGGTTTATTTATAATGACATCTATCTCACCTTTGAGTATCCGGTGCGTCCAATGCACCCATCAATATGAAGCTTCTTAAGTCCAAGGCAGAATGTTCTGAGCAGTCCATGTGACTCAGCAAATGGGACTTCATCACCTCATGGCTCTCCAATGCAATTACAATCCCACTATTCTCATGCAGTTCTATATCACTCTTGTCATGAAGGATGATGATGCTCATACTATGAAGTAGATGACTGGGTCAGTTTTATTGTGAGGCAGACTTCTATGATTTTGCTAAGATTCTCGACTATCCTTTTGAGGGGAGGCTACAGCTATGGGTCATCGCCTTCATTCTCCTGGCAGGCCTAACAAGAACAAGTTGGCGGATCTCTATGGCTCAGATGGCATTATTGGTGAGATGCATGGCCTTCATCCTCTTTATGATCTTCTTGTGCGCATCTTTCGTGAGAACATTGATCCAAGTGGTGGAAACAAGAATGCCATTCGGCTCTCTAGTGGATCTTCTCCTTCTTGCACATGCGTGTGTCCACAATGAAGACCCTAACAAGGATTTTACCGTGGATGTGATGGACTATATCTTTAATGATGCATGATGCCATGGTTTCAAGGACCACTATTCCATATGTTCCTTACATCATGATGCTTATTCAAGCAACCGTGAAGACTATGACTTGAGTGAGGGCTGTGTGATCACAAGCCCAAGAGGTTCTATAAGAAGAAAAGTTCCAATGTTGCCTCCTCCACTACTTCTGCTACTGCCACAAACTCCTTCATGAGAGATGCCCGTCGGAGTGGTAGCACTCGCAGGATGAACTCTGCTGCCCCGTCTGTTGCCCCTAAAAATTAAAAAGCTAAACTGGTTCCAGAAACACGTTATGTGCATGAATACTGATATTCGCCATGGACAGTATGAAGCCTATTGTGAGAGACAACATATCACTGGCTTCCTCGCTTACCAAACGACCCTCCCGTGGAAAGCCACTCTTTCTTATGAAAACTGGAATGTCGGTGCTCAGACTCCATGGGTTCAGATAGAGCTGCATCTTTTTGAGTCAGCTCCTACTACTCCGTCCCGTCCTGCTTACACTCGTGCTTGTGCTGCTGCTAGGTCACCTTCTCCTGATGATGATGATGCCATGGATGCCTCTGAGGAGTATGAGGGCTCTGACTGAGTTTCAGGGACGTTGTAGCATCGCTCTTTTCCCTTCTTGGCGTTTCGATGCCAAAGGGGGAGAAGTAGTTCTATTAGGCTTCTCTGTGGGATTTGCATGGGTCGGACACAAGCATACGCTTTTATCATTTCTTGAGAGCTTGTGTCCATTTATCTTAGTGTTGAACTCATTTGCTATTTGTGTGAACTATGTTCTACGTTATGCATGAGACATATGGTATTTCGGATTTATCTTATTTATGGTATGGTTGAAACTACATATGTGATGGTATGTATTCAACTCAAGGTTTCAACCTATTTGTTTGTCTCATACTTGTATCTTGTTTCCCATGTTATCTTGTGAGAGGCCGTAAACCTATATGTTGTGCATTTGTATTCCAATGCAAATTATACTTATTTGCACACATTTAGGGGAGCTTCTCTATTGTTTTTGGAAAATAGATATTGTTGCTTTGGTACTTTATTGCAAAATCTAGTGTTGTCATCTAACACGAAAAAGGGGGAGATTGAAAGAACATTTCTTAATCCCTCGATTTTTTGTGTATTAGGCAACAACACTAGTGATAATTAATAGTGTTCTGAGTGATGCAGGATTTAGTAGATCAAATCATGAGCATCGAACTCCAAAAAGAGAGAGAGAAAAAGAGCTTGTGCAAAGCTCTGGTCTAAACCGAAATTGGGCCGGAACTTTGGTTCCTGGCCGGATATTCCGGGGTGCTGGATTTCCTGCTAAGGACCTATTTCTAGAGCTAAGTGCGAGCTCCTGGATAAATCGAATATTGGGCCAGAACTTTGGTTCCAGGCCGGAATATTCCGGTCTGCTCGGATTTTCTGCTAAGGACCAGCTGCCAGAGAAAAGTGCGAGCTTCTTGCCTAAACCGGAAGTTTAGGCCGTACATTTTGGTTCCAGGCCAGAATACCGGATGACCGGATATTCCGGACCCAACTCAGGCCGGATATTCCGGCCTCCCTGGAGGTTGCAACGGCTAGTTTTCGGAGGGGTATAAATACCCCTCCCCTTCTTCAACCTCAGTCAGCTCTACCAAAATATCTTCGACCACCATTGTTGCAAGCTCAAAACTTAGAGATCTCCCAATCCCTCCACCCAAACTCGTTGATCTTTTTTGAGGATTGAGGAGAAGGCCGAGATCTACATCTTCACCAAGCAGATTTACATTTCCCCCTCATTCACTTGAGAGGATTCGAGTCTAGGGTTTCCATTGGGAAAACCTAGGCATCTTGTTAATCTTACCTCTTGTCTATTGTGACAGATTGTAGCTGTTCGGGGCCCCCAATTCAGTTGTGGGTGTGTGCCCCGAATTGTTGTTGTAAAGGCTCCGGATTTCCGCCTTGAATGATTCCGATAGTGGAAGGTGAACCAATCCTTTGTGGTGCGGTTCATTGGAGAATAAGTGAGCCTGTTGTGGCATTGAGATAGCCTGTGGTGGCGAAGCTCACACCCCTCCAATGAGACGTACTCCCATAAAAAGGAGGAACTCGGGATTACATCCGTGTCTCCGCGTGCTTCACTTTCGGTTACCTCTTTTACCTTGCCTTTACTTGTATCTCGTACCTGCTTAGAGTTAACTTGTCATATAGGTAAATTCACCGTAGTTGCATATCTAAGAATTTACCTTTGTGTCAAGCCTAAACTGAAAAATAACTAAAAATTGGGTAGCACCTATTCACCCCCCCCCCCCCTCTAGGTGTCATACGATCCTTTCAACGGGTAACATGGCCGCGAATGAGGGTTGTCAATGATGGTTCATCCCGAGAATTGCGAAAATAAAAGCAGAAACGAAATATTATAAAAGGACATGATAGAGCATATTCCGACGGAAACGAAATGGAAATTTCGGAAAAACGAATACGGAAAGTTCCCGCATACACAGTTGATACATTCGATCCGGATTATCGGATTGCAGTATGTTGCTTTTCCCCTAAGACACAGGTTTATCGAATCCAGAAAGTATTTGCTTGGCAAGGAAATTTATCAAGTGCAAGAAAGTTTTCGGTGCGTGTGGTGTGTTTTACCAATGGTTTAAAATAGCCAGGGCTTAAGGTTTTACCAGCAGTAGTGCGTATTATGTATGTGATGAATAAGATAAGATGAAGCTTTGATAAATAATTCATATGTTTTACCGACTTCCAAGATCCAACCGAGGCCATGATTCAATCTGGGTCATCGTTGATCGACTGACCAAGGTTGCCCATTTCATCCCTGTCAACACCACCTATCGGGGACATCAATTGGCCGACTTGTATATTTCCAGATAATAGAGAGCCCTGCATGGTGTGCCTAAGAAGATTGTATCTGATAGAGGCACGCAATTCACCTCAAGATTCTGGAAATCCCTTCATGAAGCCCTGGAACCAAGTTAGCATTTAGCACAGCTTATCATCCCTATACCGATGGCCAAACTGAGCGAGTGAACCAGATATTGGAGGACATGCTTCGCGCATGTGTACTATCCTATGGTTCCAAATGGGAAGATTGTCTTCTGTTTGCAGAGTTCTCGTACAACAACAGTTATCAGTCTAGTCTGCAAATGGCCCCTTTTGAAGCCCTTTACGGCAAGAAGTGTCGGACACCCCTGAATTGGTCTGATACCGGAGAAAGCAAATTGTTCGGACCAGATACCCTCCGTGAAGCTGAAGAGCAAGTTCAGCTTATTCGTGAGCGCCTCAAGACTGCCCAATCCCGTCAGAAGAGTTACGCTGACACCAAGCGCCGTGACCTCACCTTCAACGTCGGAGATTATGTTTATCTCCGAGTGACACCCCTTAAGGGAATGCAGCGTTTCCATGTCAAAGGAAAATTAGCGCCAAGGTATATTGGACCCTTCAAGATCATTGCTCGTCGAGGAGAAGTATCCTATCAGCTGGAGTTACCCCAGGAGTTAGGAGATTATCATGATGTCTTCCACATTTCCCTGCTCCGGAAATGTCTTGAAGTTCCTGACCAGCCTGATGTTTTCAAAAACATCGACCACCTCTCCATCGACCTGAACCAAGATTTGACTTATCGTGAGAGACCTCTCAAGATTCTCGAAGAGGATGTTCGAGTTACCCGAAGACGTGCGATCAGTTTTACAAAGTTCAGTGGACTAACCACTCTGAAGAAGAAGCAACTTGGGAACGAGAAGATTATCTTCGAAGCGAATTCCCAGACCTCTTTAGTACCTAAGCCTAGCAAATCTCGGGACGAGATTTATTTTAAGGGGGAAGGATCTGTAACATCCCAAATTCATAAACAGAGAAATATTCCAAAAATGAGAGCCAACAAAAACTTTTGTTAAATTATATGTGTTGGTTATGCTTGTTGCTTGTGTATTATACTTGTGACATTATTTTCTTGTTGCTTGTAATGTGTTTGCTTGAATTGAAAAGATTAATTACAAACACAAAGAAATTGAAACAAGAAATAAAATCAAAGTGACAAGTGTCACATAGAAATTCTCCAAGTAAGAGATTGTTTTCCTTTACAATAAAATTCAGAGGAGTGGTAATGTAAACACTCCCATTTTGTCCTTACTACTTTTCTCTCTCAAATAATATTTTGAATTAGTTTAAAAATTCAAAAGTAAAATTCAATTAGCAATAAAACCAAAATTTAATAATTAAAACCCTATGAAAGAAATGTTGCAAAACATTTTATTTTGCAAAGCCAATTTTTGTGGAGCTTCTGCACATTATGGGAAGGCCCCACAAATTTTGGCAAATTTTTATAAATTGATTTAGTGCCTCAAATTAAATCAAGAAGTGCTACTGCAATTAACAGAAGGACTAAAAAGTAAATAGATAAAAGAAGAAGGAAAAGAAGAAGCGCACAGGAGCCAGGGGGTTTTGGCAAAAGTGTCATCGCCTACCTCTCCGTCGCCGTGTCGTCGCCGCACGCCGCGCGCCTCGCCGTTTCCCGGGCCCCCAGGCCCCCCTCTCGCTCGCAGCCGTCCACGGTCGTCGCCTCTGCGCCCTCTGCACGAACTCGAGCACCCGTTGCCGAAATCGCCGCCCTGTTCCCCCATTGCCGCCGCAGCATCACTTGGACGGCGCCGGTGAAATTCGCCCCACCCTCTGCACCTCGACGCGTGCCACTCCCAGGCCATCTAGAAGACACTAGAGCCTCGCTCGTCACCGCATTGCCCGCCCCTCGCCGTGCCTCGTCAGCCTCGAGCAAAAGATCTTGCCGGTGCGCCGTGGACACGCCCGTGCACCTCGCCCATGAACGCCGGCATCCGCCGCTATAAAACCACCCCCGACCCCCACTGCTCACTCCACACCACCCCATCTCCCTTTCCCCCGCTCCAATTTCACCGTGCTCTGCCCGGAGGGCGGACATTGCTGCGCCACGGCCGCCGTCAAGGTCGGACACGGCCGCCGCGCTGCTCTACCCTATTCTCCCCTCTATGCCTCGTAGCATGATGCCACAGCTTCACCACACTCACCCGCCCTTTTTCCCTCTGGATTATGCACAGGCCCGTCGTCAGGAGATCGCCGGAGCTGCAGCCCGTGCCGTGGAAGTGCGGGAGATCGCCGCCGTCGAACCAGTCCGTCCCAGCTCGTCGCTGCTCCAGCTGCTCCAGCAAGCTTCCCACGAACCCCCGCCGTCGAAGAACGCTCCACTCCACCGCCCCTAGGCCCCTCAGGTACCCCTCTCTAGCCACGCTCGCCGTCGCCGGGCGCGGCAACGCGCCGGCCGGAATTAGACGTCGCGGATGAGATTGAACAGGGACCGTTAGATCTTCGATCTAGGTAGCATACCGCTTCACTTAAGTGTATCGCTGACAGGCGGACCCCACTGTCGGCATTTTATTATTTTTCCCCGCGTGCACTGTGCCACTGCCATGTAGGCCCCACTAGTCAGAAGTTTGAACATTATCCAGAACAGTGGATTTTCTTAATTTAAATTCTCTGCAAATTTCAATACTGATATCAACTTCAAAAATCAATAACTTGAGATTTATACATCCAAATAATTCAAATTCAATTGTTATGAAAAGCTTATGAAAATGTTTAACCAACCCAATTGGTCTCATGTCATTTAATTAAATAAATAAAAAGTATTATTAAAAAATACTACAGAAGGTTTAAATTCTAAACTTGTTTGTTTCTGATACTCTGTTAGTCCAAATAATTCCAAACCAATTTTGTTAGCTTAGTACTGCCTAGTAGGAGCTTCCCTTTTGGTAGAATTATTTGTGTAGTAGTATTTGTTTAGTATAAAGTTGAAGTTTAAATACCCCTCTGCACTCAAACATTTAAATATGTTAATTGGTAAACCCAAATGAATTAGGACCAATTTTGTTAGGTCACATTTAGTCATGTTTAGTTACCCCTAAAAGGATTTAATTTTGAAGCAACAGAATTTAAAGGGTTAGCCAAAACTTGATTAATAAGCTTCTGGATTCAAACAAATGTGTAGGGAGTTTAGTAACTCCAATTGAACCAAATCAAATTGTGTTGTCTTCTACACATCAGTAGCTTTCCATAGAATTTTAGTTTGTATTTTTGTGAGCAACAGAACTCAAGTTATTGAATTAAACATGTTCCACAAGTTTCTGCCATAATGTTGAACATAAATAAAGGATGTATAATTCAAATATTCTGAAACCAAATTGCATGGTTTGATGTGTGCAGTAGCTATGTGTGATGTTCTGATTGTTGTGTTGAGATGATTGCTTGTATAGCTTAGTGATTGTTTGCATTGTTTGTTTATTAATTAGACGAAAACGTTGACGGATATATCGAGGAGGAGAGTTTGCTGAAATTGAAGAACAAGAGCAAGATCACTTTGCCAAGCAAGGCAAGCTATTCTCTGAGCTTGCACTACAAACATATGCATCTACTTTCATAACATGTTTTATCCTCAAAGCAAGATTTATAAAACCCATTTCAAAAGTATATGGAAATTATTTTGCCACCTATGTAGAAATATAAGATAGTTATATCAAATTATAGGATGGGAAAAACAAATATGGTTTATTCAAAACTCCTTTGAAATTACTTGTGAGATTATGAAATACCGAGATGTCGTGTTGGAATGGAGAAGTGGAAAAAAATGGTGATGTTTATGAAAAATGCACAGTGTGTCCTTGTACTTACGTCAACCATCCGATACCCTGTGCGACCACATCCACCACATATGGGAAAGGGCTTAGCTTAGTCATATAATTGCTCATATTAGTACTGGATACCTCATCGACGGGAGATGACTCCGTCATGCATGAGGGGATAGTGTGTTGGTCATCCCCTGACCCGGTCCTCGCTCAAACTCTATGAAAGATAAGGAGGAGGATTGAAGGTTCCATAAACCGCCGGACAAAACCTATGAGTCCTCACACTTAGATTCCGAAGGGCTGGGTTAAGTGTGTTGGAAGTGTCATATGGGGAGGATCCTATACTAGCATGAGCAAAGACAGGCTATGGTCGGCGGCTTACTTCGCATACACCCTGTATGGCGAGACGTGGCGGACACGATGAGTTGCCGGATGGATGTGGGAAAAGCGTGCTACCTCTGCAGAGTGTAAAACTATTCGAATAGCCGAGTCCTCGGATATGGACAGTTGGGAGGCCCTACTTTGACCATGTGCAAGTTTTGGAAAAGTTTTTAAGTCTTAAAAGAAAATGAATTGGTGATGGTGTTGACAACTATACCAAATGGAGTGGTATAAGTTGTTGGAATAAATGGACCATGGTGAGCCATGGTCAGAAACAGGAGGAGTTTTGGAGAACAAATGAGATGGTGGTTTCTTTTAAAATAGTTATAAAACTCTTCTTACCTTTTTCAATAAAGATATGGAGATGTTTAAAATAAATAAAAGTTGTCAACTAAAATAAAACTATTGCATACTCATGTTGGGGTAGTTTGCGAGTACATTCAAATGTACTCATATTGGTTTCGTCCCTGGCTATTGACCTAGCCAGACTACGAGGAGGAGCACTACGCCGAGCAAGAGTATGGCGACTTCTACGCCAACTAAGGATCTCCACAAGTCAGCTGCTGTCGGGTTGTCATCGTTAGAATATGATGTCTACTACGCCGTAGCTTCCGCTGATTTTTGGTTGGCCCATGAAGGCACCTATGTAAGGACTTGGTATAAATGACCATTTATGTAAGATTTTTAATTCGGTATTGTAATGGATGTAAACTTTGGTATCCAATTCGGATTATGTGCAACGACAGACTGATCACGGGATCGTTGTGTTAAGCATATCGGGTATTTCGGACAGCTAGTCGGGGTCCCACAAATACAAAGATGTGAGCAATGCGTCCAAGGGCACATGTGTCTCACAGATCAAGACACAAAGGATTCATCTGTCCACCGCAGCCCTATCCGTCTTGGGGGATAAATAATTAAGTCTTTAAATGACAGACAGAAGCAATAAGTTCTTTGACGTCATTGTTGTTCTCAGAGAACTGCTTTCAGCGATTGTACAACTCCTACTTTCACCAAGGTTCTCGCAACGCGTTCCGTGTTTCCCGTCCCTTACCTCTACCTTGATCACTCTTTAGTATCTTGGGTACCTAACAATTCATAGGACCAAGGTATTGACAGAGATATACACATGCATCATATAGCACTCTTTACACTAATATCCCAATGGTTAGTTTGCAACATAGCTGCCAGGTTAGGCCTCAACCTTTAGCCCGAGTGGATTACTCACACATCGCGATCATATCACCAATAGAAAACATGTAGAAATCAGTAGATTAATGATTGAAAATAGTTCTTGCAATGTTGCCAATCGCGATGAGATCTAAATCACAACTAGTATATGGCTATGGATGATGACTATGGTGGTGGAGATAGCTATGGAGTCGAGATGGAGGCAGCACTTCGTGGAGACGGTGAAGAATGGCGGCTTCTCTTGAGGGGGGGTTTTCTCTCCTTATAGTAGTCTGGTATGGTTCTGAGGCGGTTCCGATGCGAAATCATATTTGGCGCTTCATGAAAGTTGCTTCGTTTAACGATTTCGATCCGACTACACCAGTACGGTGGCGGTATGGTCGGGCGCGACCGTACCGTGACTCGTTATGTTGGTTTCGCCAGATTCTATATTTTGAATTTTTGGCAACCCATCGGGATTATTTCTTCATAACCGATTGATTTTCACCAGATTCTTCCTTAACCGCAAGAAAATAAATCATATGATATTTGCAAAGTAACTTGCACATTAGTTGTTAGTGGCAGGTATAGAGTGATATATTGCATTTCATGACTAATATATGCTTTGAACATGGATAAAGATGCGCATATTTTGGACGCAACAACAGCCCAACCAAACTCACTACATGTAACCATGCAGACCATCGCCTGAATGCAACCAACGCATGTATAAACTAAATTTGTGAACTTATGCTTATTGAGGTGTTAAAATATGTTGTCCCTCGTCGTGTTAACTAATTTTTTATGTGTGTCTTTTGGTGTAAATAACCACGTATTACATCGCTATTGTATTTTGACAAATGTCCGCTTTCGTATCATATCCGTTCCATATTCATTTCCGATGATTTATGTTTATGTATGTTGTTTCCATTTTTTCCGAATTCGTTCTCGATTATGGCGAGGCAAGCGGAAAAAAGAAAATCATAAGCATATTTACGTCCGTTTCCGTTCCGTTTTCAACACCCTACACGGGATGGAGGTACAGATGTTTTGACAAAAAAAAATACCTTTTAATTTTAAATTCTTAAGAAATTATTATGGCCTATACAATGCCAAAATAATTTTTCAGAAGTTTTTTTGTTACGCCTTAATAAATTCCCTAAAAATGAATTCATGTTTATTTCTTAGATGCAAATAAGAGCAAATGGGACCAAATAATTTTAGGGAGGTAAATAGCAACTTAGTCAATGAAAGATCAACAAAACTTAAATTTATTTAACATTTCAAATTGGGAAAAAGGATATTACAGTTCACTTAACATTTTGTCGTCGACTTCGGTTCTTATATCATCCCATCCATCACCACTAATATAAAAAGGCACAGAGTGTAGGGATCCAAACGATCTTGACCGTCTAACGCTAGATCCAATGGACCCAACCACCGCTAAAAACATTGTCAGCCTTCATTTTTGGACCGTCTATTGCTACTAGATACAACGAGCACTTATTTTCCTGCCAAAATAACAACCGAGTTAATAGGGGAGTATTCAGAGAATTAATTGGGGCGCAGATTTTTAGAAGGATTGAAATCTCCAGCCTTGCATCCCGTGTTGTTATTTTGGAAACTGCCAGAAATTTCCCATAATAGCGACAATCAATTTGGATATTATTGAAGGGTAGGAGAGTGTGAAAATTATGCAGCGATTTTATATAACAAATATCATGGCGATGATATGTGATGTTTTGACCTTGAATAAAATCACTCTTAAATTAGACATTACCACAAAACTTAGACGCGCATTGTGCGTGCAAAATTACTAGTACATATGGAAGTTGCGTACTTGACAATGTTTTTGGCATGGTAACTCATTTAAGTGTCGATGTGCTGTTTGTGACTCCAGGAGTTAAACCTGTGTTTTCCAGGAGCTGTGCGGAGCGTGGCGGCTCCCCTAGAGTCTTGATCTTTTGGTGTCTTCTGGCAAATAATAAGATCATGCCTATATCTACGGAAATGGAAACACCGCATATAGGATGTTTGAGTGCGTGGTAGCTACTGAAACTTGGAACTAATCTCAACATACTATGAGAGACCCGTAGAGTTTGTGTAATGAATCCGTGGCTAGGTTTTGGTTTTCAGATAACATAAACCTTTGTTCCGAGTCTAGTGCACGCTGATGCTCTATGGAGCTTATGGGAAGTAAGCAAGTAACTGAATGGTTTTAATGGAAATGGGTGGTTGAATCTTAAACAGGTTTGGTGTCTTCTGCTCAGGAGTCAGGACAGTGAAACGCTGGGCATGAGCTCGACCTGCTTGGGGCCAAGACACGTCGGCACTTGACTTTACCATCGCCTTGTAACTTACCCCTGACCTTCGCACAGCCTTCTTGTCGCTTTCACTTGTGGCATTTTCCCGGATGCTCTGCCGTCTTGTAGGCGACTTGGACGACAGCATCGCTGCAAGAACCCAGTTTCTTTTGCAATAATCTCAAACAATTGCTTGATCTCCTCCCAGTTGACATCCGTTTGTCTTCTTGTTCGGTGGGTTTTCCTCTTCTTTAAAATTTGTTTCCCAGTCTGACCAAGAAGAAGATCGGAAGAAGGTGCAACTTGGTTAATTGACAGGTCAAGTTGATCTTCCGACAATATTCAACGGAGGGAGCAGTATTACTGTGTAGCCGTTAGCCGAGTCGACGGTCCAATCGTTAAGGCAACCGATTAAAAGATAATCTTCTTTTTGAGAAGGTAGGTTTTGTGCTGCAGATCGAACTGGACAAGTCTGGATTTATAGTGGAGTCGTTTGGTTAGGTACGGTGTCGTGATTAGCCAAATTAATTTTTTGCAGGGCAGATTAGCCAAATCCTGGCAGGTAAAGGGCGGGAGCTTCGTATAAAAGACGTAAGGCTCAAGATGAATAGGCCCAAGAAGAAAGTACTGCTTCCCAGTCTAAGAAAAATGACGTTTGGATGTAGTTTGGGGTTAAAATTATGAAACTTTGGCCACCAATATTTTGTCCAATATTGTTGGTAAGATACCTGAAATAATATGTAACCCTTTGTTTTGCAAAATACTTCTTAACAATATACTATTTAAGGGTCAGTGTAAATCAGATTTGTTTTGTTGTTAAAGGGCACTTTATGTAAGTAATTTCTTTCGAAAAAAGAAGAAGCGTCATTGGTCTCTTCATCTAGTGATGCTGATGCACACTTGGAAGTAATATATCTGCACTGGTTTGGATATCAACGACAATTTAATCCAAAGGTTCTATCAGTTTGGCTTTCTCTTAAGTTGTTTATGGGCTGGTGAAGAACCGAAGATGGATGAAGCGTGCGTAGATGCAATACATCATCTAAGGTCAACTGGCAAACAATGGACATATACACATGTATATTGAATTTGACTTTATCCACACACGGAATCAAAGTTAAAAAAATGTATGTGCGCACATGGCAATAATAAAGCCAATAATGCATCAATTACCCCTCAATATAGATTAGCTAACTTTTGACGTGATCTGGAAAATTCGCGGTGGAATAAGTTGTAACTTCAACACAGTTTGTCACGGAGTGTTACTTGATAATGGAAGGAAACGCATGCATCTGACATATACGAATATATTAGGTTCAACCTGAACCTAGGATAAGTCATGGGTGCAAACAGCAGTCAAGTAGTACAATACTACTTGATTTCAGCAAGCATGTAGGACAAGTACTAGTTGCTCTTAGCACAAAAGTGCAGCAGCGAGAATCACACAAAGATATTAGATTTTACATGGAAAAAGTTTTCAACTAGAGAGAGCGAAAATCGGGGACCAAAGTCACCCAAGTCTTTTTACGCTATTATCAAATGTGGATACAACTAGTTCTTCTCTTGAAAGTACTAGAGGATCTCATAATTTAAGATGTGAGACACGAGAGTTGGCGATTGGAGAAATCTCACTAAGTATGGTGTAACCATAGTTTGAAGGAGACAATGTAGTGGATCTAAACTTCACAACCTTGCATTATATAATATTAGAACAGAATATTCACTGGACCATGTGGAGAACCCAATTTAGATATTTTTTCTTATAAAGGAACTACATGCCTCTCGACCTCTGGCTCGGATAGTCGATGCACACTACCATTGTTTTACTAAAAGATTTCAAACATCAAGGCTGAAACAATAAGCTTACAATTAAAAAAGTTAAAACCAGATATCAAAATGTGGGCCCACGACAACGGACTTGTCAAAAAATCCATCACAATCCTATCACGGTGGACAAAAATCCAGATGCACGGCGACACATAACCAAACAATAAGTGTGGTACTACCGACTTCAAGAAGGAACCACCACTCGTACCCCGATGTTGCCAAGTGCAACCAATAGGTCAAACTTGTTGCATACAACCCAAATTAGTACATCTGAACATGATCACATCCCAATTTAGTACATCTCCATAGTCAAATATTTATCGGACGCACACAACCTAATTTGTGTACGAAAACCCAATTAATTCCCACCCTAAATCCTTGATCTCTTTACCCAAGAAAAAACAGTCACCCTTTAAATAGTAATCCACTACCACATCCGTCATATGTAGGGGCATAATAAAAACCAGTCATATATCTCTACCTACTCGGCGCTCGATCCAATCACACATATTCTACCTTTTTTTTATAAAAGTCTAATTATGGTTTACCTTTTTTCCACGGTTTGCAACCACTCCCCTTATATTTCTTGTACACGCCACCTTAGGCTATACAAGTCATCTCCTACCCTTCGCCAGCTTCCGGTCAGAAGAAGCTAACGAATCCATCCATAGCTACGAACAAGGGAGGAAGCTACGAAAAGGAATCGAACTGCAGCGGCGCACGACTACAGATGATTATTTCGATTAGCTGGATCAATCAGAGTTCAGAGGTGAAGAACAGGAATAGATTCTTGGATAGGTTCTACTAGATAATTGAGCTGATTGAGAAGATATAGTAGGCGAGTTACTGGTTGCAGCTGCGTGCATGGGGGATAGGCCATGGCAGCAGCCACATGAGCAGGCTTCTTGTTCAGCACACACCGGGATG
The DNA here is from genome assembly GCA_947311845.1 of Poa pratensis. NCBI lineage: Eukaryota > Viridiplantae > Streptophyta > Magnoliopsida > Poales > Poaceae > Poa > Poa pratensis. The sequence goes on along the minus strand of CAMZMU010000063.1, from coordinate 147,654,555 downwards.
ACCCAACAAGCTTCTGCTTCTTCTACCTCCCCCATCCATGGAAACATCATGTAAACCCTAACACCATGAAAGTCTCCTTTTCTTTCCTACGAGTAATTAAATCTCTTATTCTGATGTTTTCCCCCTTCATAATACTTTTGTTTCTGTTTTTTTTTAACCTTTGGGCGTTATATTCTTGTATTAGTTATGATGCATGAAATGGTATTTCACAACATAAATAACTTGTCTGGAGGCTTACGCATGAAGTAAGAATCTTAGTTTGAAGATGATGTCTCAGAGTTTGTGTACTATTGTACATATTGACTTATTTTGTTGTTGTTCGGTCCAAATGTAAAGAAGGCGATTGTTCAACTAATTGGCTAGACTTGCTACCATAAGAAAATTTCTCCTTGATGGATATCTATCTCAAGATTTCAGCTGTCTCTCAGTTTTCTTACCGACTTTTAAGTTCTGACAAATGCATTGGAAGTGTCATTTCTTATTCATCTTGTAAGAGAACATTTATCATGGATTTTTTATTACGAATCTCAATGCTTAATCGTTGCAACATTTCCTCCTTAATATATCCTCTTTCTTGGAGTGATATGCTTCTCTCTCACTGAACTTTAAAGATAATATGGATGCTCGCCAGCTATTAACTTAGCAATGATGGCCATGCCAACAATTTTGTAATACTCTCCTATTTTAATTTGTGCAATTGCAGCAGAAAGGACCCTGGCGGATATGAAGACATGGGAGAACTTGATCAAGCCCTCTTCCTCTACCTCAACAGCCAGGATCAAACATCAGTTCAAGAACAACCGCGTAAGACGCTTAATCAATCATTTCTCATATAAACTTCAGAATATTTTATAAAGTGTCATACTGAATGCATGTAGCCTGAATACATAGCTTTGATGGCTGGAGGCAATAATATTTTCAACAACATACATACTTTCTTGGACCATAAGTTCCATAAGTTGCACACACTGGAAAATATGCCGTCTACCAGGATTTGACATGCCTGGTTGAGTTTCGGCATATAGAGATCGATGCGAGACAGTGATGATGAAATCTTATGGTCTTTTCCTTCTTTGCGCTCAAAGTTTCTATTTTCTGACACGTAAATTATTTCCCAAACGAGAGAGAGTGACGTGTAGCAAACACCTGCTGATGTGTGTTCCTGCAAAAGACGATCATCTTATTTTGCCAGAACAGATACATCCCCCTTCCTCAATATGAGTGTGAAGCCATATATATTCTGTTTGGAAATTTAACATCACCGACTGCATGCAGTTGCACACGTGTGAATGTGTGATATTCACTACCGTTGTATTCTGAAATGGTCCCGTGAACTTCTTCTCCACGTGTGCATGCAGAGACTCTCAACATCTTCCCTTCTCGGCCGATGCACGTCGTCGAACATTCTCCAAACGCTGCCACCCTGGGGTCGAACACTGGTTCTTCGAAGCAGCCGCGGGCTCCGTCGAAGCAGCCGGCGATGCTCGCTCCGGCACCGGGTGGCAAGGCAACCGTCAAGGTCAGCTCCCTGGCTAAGCTAGCTAGCTAGTACATTCTGCATACGCTTCTCTTCTGACATTTCTGTTCTTGGAATTTTGTTAATATCGCTATAAATATCAGAGAGAAGGAGGGGGAGCGGCGGCGCGGGCACGCCGTCGACCTCAGAGCATGAGGGTCCCAGAACGCCGGACGCCAAGACGCTGAGGAGGCTTGCGCAGAACAGGGAGGCCGCGAGGAAGAGCAGGCTTAGGAAGAAGGTAAAGAATATTATTTACTGACTTACTGCTAATGGAATAGTTGATTAACTTGGTTAATCACTGGCATTCACCTAGCAAGTCCCACCAGGTTAAAACCCAATCGTAGTTTGGTATGTAGGATTGGGCTGGTGAAGTTAACCTGCTAGCTACTATACCACCTAACACTGAATATGTGCAATACTGTCCCTGCTAGCGAGGGCCCCAAAGGTTTTCACGTTTCTGTATATGACAAGTACACTTCTTGTAGACTTCGGTGAATGTATGATGATTGATTCTCGATTGGCCTTTTGTGGCAATGTGGATGCGTAGGCCTACATTCAAAATTTGGAGACGAGCAGGGTCAGGCTGTCACAGATGGAGCAGGAGATGCAAAGATGCAGCAATCAGGTACCCATATATTCCCTGATAAAGATATAAAAACAGCTAGGTCTGCCCCTAGTGGGACATCTCATAATATAAAATATGTCTTGATATGAATCACCTAGATGAAATCCACCACAAGGTCCAAATTTATAACCTTTCTAACGATCCACGTCATGGTTCGTGCTTCGGGTGGCTACGTCAATCTCTAGTGATCTTAGGGTCAAGTTTCACTGAAGATATTGTCGGGGTTCAGAACCCGACCTTAGATCTGAGGTGGGGGACTGAGAAATAATGACGGGAGGCGATGGATATACCAGTTTGGCATGTGAGTAAAGTACGACATTGCGCGTAATCTACCGGGACGGTGCCAACCATGGTTGCTAAGTTCGATGTACATGTGTATGGTCGTGTCCGATACTCCGATGGAGGTAAGATCGTTGCTCTAATTGTGTAATGGAGGAACAACAAAGATGGTTGAGCATGTGGCTGGAATGCATGGTAAGGTTATGTGTACATTGGCCATTGGGGCTTCGAACCATTATTGTCATGATTTAGGTGTTGGGGAAAAGCTCCCATCGTATTGTATAAAGTCCGAGCTAGAGTTTTGCCATCCAGTCTAATCTAACGGCTCAATAATTCAGTCAAATGTCTGAAAGTTATGGCTTAGTCGCGCACATGATTCCTTTATAACACCGCGCAGTTACCCTACACACAACCCCTCTTTCTAAATTGTGAGGAACTCATAACCTATTTCTCATTCTTTAGTCATCACCATATTATTGCTGACATTAAGTGTTGCTCTGTATACTTATTATAAAATATCATGATTGTTGTATATATTTATTTTATTATAATTGTGTTAAGTTCACGATTTCAAAAAGAAAAAATCGGAAGAATTTCAAATCTGGTTGTATTTATTATATAATAATTTTGGGAGATGTAAGGAAGAACCACTTACATTTGTAACACTGTCTAGCTAATTAATTTGTTCCATTCATCTCTACAACAAAAGGGTGCAATCCTGGGTGGTGGAGCTGGCATTGGAGGACTAAGCCCAGGCATGCATGGAAACTAAACCCTAACTTATTTACCATCACCCACAAATTAAACTCTCCTCTAACTTACGTGCATGGTAAAAAACGAATTAGCAGAGGCGGCATGGTTCGATGGGGAGTACGCGAGGTGGGTGGACGAGCACGACAGGATGATGCGGCACCTCCGGGCGGCGGTGGAGGAGCACGACGCGGCGGCCACTGCAACGGATGGCGAGCGGCTGCTGCGGCAGCTCGTCGACGCGGCGGCAGGCACCACGTGGTACTGGCGGAGATGAAGGCCACCCTAGCGAGGGCCGACGTGTTCCACATCGTCTCCGGGACGTGGCTGCCGGCCGCCGAGCGCTGCTTCCTCTGGATTGGCGGCTCCCGCCCTTCGGACCTCATCAAGGTATCTTATCTAAGTACTCGAGAGAAAAACCTACTAGCTACTATCCGTGAAAACCGTGTGCATTGCGTTTGGTATTCCTTTGTTTTTCTTACATGTTGTACGTCCACTATGTCAATTGTCATCAATTTCTTTTGAATATATTGTTTCTCCAAAAGTAAATATACAACTGGTGAGTATATATCTTAATGCTACCAATTTGATGTCTATAGATGTTCGGTGGCGGAGCTAGGCCCTAGGACCAGCCATGTCAATGCACTATGCTGCTATACTTCTAGAGTCAGATGCATAAATTTCAAAAGAATTAAATTGGCATTTGGAAAACCTGTGACGTCCCTGACAGCCACTGTAGATGCTGATCATGATATGACTTATTTCCACGAAAAAACTTACAAGCAATTAATGTTTAACTTGAGTTAATTCTGAAACGACGTCTACTGCGAGAGTCTGCGACACAACGACTAAAATACACATATGAATACTATAGACCTAGCTAAAGTATTTGCATATATTATTGAAGTGCTATACTGCTATTTGGTCACTGGTTAATTAACGTTAGGGGAGCAGTCTCAGTTCTAAAAAACATTAGGTAGACTGGTAGAGAGCAAGAAATGTACATAAGATGGATTAGCTAGCTATCGCCTATCTAACTAGCTAATCTTAAGTAGGTGACAGGTCACAACTGATGGAACAGTTAGGCCTTTGCAAGTTTTCTGCGGAGATTGATTAGTTCAGATGCTTATGGTTGTTGTTTTATGTGTTGGAAGAAAGTGTGCATGGTGATGTGCAAGAGAGTTGGTGAAGGAGGGAAGTTAGATATGGGATGTCGATGGGGCTGAAAAAGATGTGAACACGTGTTAGCTAGCTTCTAGATGGAATGGACGGAACTGAACCATGGACAAAGAATATCAGCATCTTTGGATATATTCGAGAGTGGCAAAACCAAGAAAACATTCATAAGATTGACATAAATGCAGTCCAAAACAATAGATTCCCGTATATATGGTTGTTTGGAAACACATCCATTTTCTACCCTGCAACATTCAGGTGACTGCAGATACGTGCCACTCAAATGTTGTTGTATGGGCAACGTGTTGTGGCATTAAATGCTCTAATATGTTGGCGGCGCGCGATTTTTGGCATTCGGGCGGTGGCCCTAGATCTCCCTAGATCTGCGACGGTGGCAGACACCATGGTCGTGTGGATGAAACGGTGGCTAGATCCGATATTGTGATTGCTCCCAGCTCCGTGTGTTGAGGTCGATGGTGGTATGAAACGTCTCCGTTATGGACCATGAAGTTCCAAAACAGGTGGTGGTATGGAACGCCCCCTCCAATTCGAGATCCGGTTCAACCTGACTAGGCAGGTGCTATGCACAATGTCTTTTGTAGAGGCGTCAAGTCAACATGGCCGGCAGGTGCTACACACGACATCTCTTTCAGTGGCATCAAGTCATGCACGAGTAAAGATGTTCAATCTTGCACGATGTCAAAATCGAGGTTCGAGCAGATAGTGAAATTTTGAAGTTACACATATGAGAAGCCGTTTGGTACCCCTCATTTTATTTCATTTTTCAGAAATAAAATCAAAGGACACTGATGTCATCATTTCATTTGTCCAATTTGAAACTTCACATGTTTGGCTGCCATGAGGATTTATGAAATGAAATGAGTTCCTGAAAAAATGACAGGTTTAGTGACAGAAATTGACTTGACATAGCATACTCATTTCTTGAAATTTTGAATTGAAATGAAGATTCCAATTCCGTGATAGGCAATAGCCAAACGTTGAATGCAGAATTTCACAAAATGATAGCTGTCAAACAAGCTCAGTAAATGTTTCTCTATTTCTTAGCCGACTCTAATCCATGATCTCATTCGTTGATTATTTATTATCCAATAAATTGAGTGGCCACATTTTTTTTAACCATGTGCAACTTTAGGTGTAAAGAAATGTGCAACTAAACTATGCAATTCTTTTATAACAAAAACAAAATACAGGTTGTAGCACGACACGTGGAGCCGCTGACGGAGCAACAGGTGGCAGACGTGTGCGACGTGCAGCGGTGGTCACGGGAGAGCGAGGCGGCGCTGGACCAAGAGCTCCAGGCGACGTACCGCTCCCTCTCCGACACTGTCTGCTCCGACGCGCTGCTCTCCCCCTACCCTGACATGGCCGCCTACATGGCCCACATGTCACTCGCCATCGCCAACCTCTCCTCCCTCGAAGCCTTCGTCAGACAGGTAAGCAAGCGAGCCTACTCTCTTTTGGCCTCTTGGGAGTTAGAGATGTTTCACTGAGTTTGTACCTCTGAATGAATGTGACATGAATTTAGCATGACATGTCCCGTTTGGTATGGCGATGCAGGCAGATGCGTTGAGGCTGCAGGTGCTGCACAGGCTGCCGCAGATCCTGACGGCGCAGCAGGCGGCGCGGTGCTTCCTCGCCATCGCCGACTACTCCCAGCGCCTCCGCGCGCTAAGCTCTCTCTGGCTCGCACGGCCGCGCCACCAGGACCAACCCACCCCGCCAGGCGCCGGTGGCCGGTTCCATCCATAAATTCCTACATCACCTAGCACGTATGCTAGATATACTGTAAGGAGATCATCAATTAGATTCAGGTAGAGGTGCTCAGCTTCTTTACCATCATGTTGTACATATAAAGAGTAGATTTTAATAATACATAGCTGATAATTAGGCAGCATAATAATGACAACTGCAATGTAATGTAGCTGTTTGCTATGCTAGACTGACCCTGCTTCTCAGCATTCAGAAACAGAGGGAGTTGGTATTGTGAAGGATCTTATTGCCAGTTAAACAATCAACAAGTCACTGTATTGGTGTTACAGGTTACAAATGTGATCTCCAAAAATTCTCCCAACCTAAGGGAAACAAATTAATTTAAGTTACAACAACTCATATGCCATTTCTTGGCTTTCTTTTAAGAAAACAAGAATAAGAGATGCATCTATCATGGCCTCGCGGAGTTCAATTGGTGTCATATCCCCGCGTACACAAGATTCACACAGAAACAAGGATGATCACCCTCCGCTGCTATAATCTGTCGAGGGCGTCGACAATGGCCTTGCGAAATGAGTCGTTGTGGAGTAAAAAGGAGGACACATGGCCTCCTGTGACCCAACGACTTCGGAGCCCGGCCATGCCTTCTGGAGCTCCATGATCGAGTGTCTGGGAATGTAACCGTCGTCCTGAAACAAGGAGAACATTGCTTCAGACCAGAACCAAGGTTCAATAGTAGACATTCTGAAATCTGATATTAGCAAAAGGTTTCAACTTCGGAACACTACAGATTAGAGAAGCAAGCTACTGAACAAACAGAGGTTTGGATGATAACTGAATAGAACATAATCTATTTTCACTTTTCAAGTACAAACATACGTTTTGTTGTTGAAATAGTAGTAAAGCACGTACACTAGTAATGTAACCTGATGGTGAGTTACGCTGTAACAAATCTACCTAGTACACTGAAAGTAGAAGACCCCAGGTGGCTTGAATCATATTTGGATATTTGCCCATATATATGTGCTAAATAAAGGTGGAGTAGCACTAACCGTTGCACCAACAAATATGACAGCCTGCGGATTCTTCGGTAGTGGAAATCGAGTGACGTCAGTCAGAGAGAGCACCGATCGTAACCTGTCCTTTACTTGCTCAATAGTGATTGCAGATTCCTGTGCCGCATCCTCTGTCAAAGAAGTTGCATCTCGAGCTAATGCTGCTGCATCTTCTCTCAATGCATCCCAAGCTGTGGCGTGCCTATAGAGCCCTTCACAGAAAGGCACCACAGCAGAATGTGGGGCAAGAAATGGAAGTGTGGCAATTGGTGTAGGATGCAAGGATCCAACCATTGCAGCATGTACACCACCTGTTATTAACAAATAATAAAGCTCATGAAAAAATGGTAAACAAAATTCAGGAATGCCTTCTAGAAGGTCTCTATTTTTTTTTGAAGTAAATAAACAGGATCCTCATTATATGCCTTTTTCCTAAATGGAACTAAGGCAAACAAGTGAAGACAATGCAAGAGATATGTGTGAGAAAACTCATATTTGTTTATCACCACCACTTGAAATGAATAATTGTCGGTCAAGATAACAAACAAAGGAATCTTCAGAAATAATGGGATGATTTTGATGAATGGGCCACTGCAGGTCATTGGTTCTTTAGAGAGATAATACATACCCATGCTGAGCCCACATATGCCCATTTTGCCATAACCAGCCTCAGCCTGCAACCAGTACAAGAGGCTGCGAGCTTCATCAATGGTGGCTTTTCCTAAGGTAGCAAGTCGCTGACACATTGAAGCTTTGACCCATGCTGCAGGCTTGGACGTCGTTGCCCATAATAGGGGCTGCATTCAGAAAAGATATCAGTTCCTACCAGTTATTCAGGAAGATTTGGAAACAAAGATAAATACAAGATAACCTGACCATACAAACCTCACCTCTCAAGAACCATAGTTGCAATGTTATCCTTCAAAAGTGGTCCGCCAAGTCGGAGCCTTCTTTCAAATGAGTGATCACCAGTGCCTAAATTATTGCCAAAAGTTTAACTCAGATCGCTAAATGAGTAAATGTGAGTGCCTGATCAGATCTCTTTGGAAGTAGGGATTATGAAAAGTATTAGGAAAAATCAGAGTGAAAAGCTCCAGGCAAAACCCAGATAATATGACCAGGCTTCTCGGTACAAAACTACTCCCTCCGTTCCAATTTAATTGACTTGCTATGCACCACATGTGGATGTATCTAGACTTGTTACATGTCTATATACATCCATATTTGGTGCATAGCAAGTCAATTAAATTGGAACGGAGGAGTATCACATTGTGAAAACATGAACTCTAGAACCAGAAAGATCTCTCTATCATTTAACTCTGGTAATTAGAAGATGGAAAATTTGAAATTTCTACATTTAGGACTATACTGATCCTGTTATGAATGAAGCGAGGGAGCTAAATGTCGTAGAAGTATAGGTATCAAATTCCATTAAATAGCAATTCAATATAGTGTTCAACCTGCAATATCCAAATGTGAAATGCATATATAAATTACAACTTATAGAAGTCTAAGAAGATTTATCTAGCTACATGACAGTGGTACATTAAGATAGATTAGGATAAAGATTAAAAAATAAACCTGCCAGATGGACAACACATGCCATATTTTCTGGTGAGACGGACTTGGGTGTAAGGAAAGCAACTCTTGCGCTGTGACTCTCAGGAGGCAACGCATGAACTAGTCGCTCATCACATGTCGTCCTGAAAACACCCTCTCGCAGAACAGAGTTCTTTGTCTCCCAAACTGTTTTCCATTTGGGCTGCACAGCAGTTGGTGGCCAGTTCTGGTGAGGAGCTTCAGGAAATACCTGCTTCACCATCCTCTAAAACTCAAGTTTGGTACTCCCCATCCTTTTGAGAAAAACGGTGTTCCAATTTTTGTGCGATGAAGGAGAGTGCCATATATGTGATCCAATATATTATGTACTAACCCAATATTCACCGTTACCATATTCAGTAAATTCCTTATTAATGTTGATTAGTCAATCTTTATTATCAATTGCAATCCAAATGCCTGCACCAAAAAGATTTAACAACAGTCCAAGTCAGCAAATTATAACAAATAAAACGTATCAAGAACATTAAACAATTAACCGCAAAAGAATGGGTTTCGGCCCATAACCTGAACTAACCAAGCACACTAGTATACGAACTTTTGGACAAAGCATAGAAAGAAGCATTGGACGGATACACAACATATAAACTATAAAATGACAGGTCGAAGTTTGGGCCACTGCCAAGGGCGTAGTCGATGTTTGGAGAAAACATTCAACTGGATTAGAAGTAAATGCACTCAGCAATGTCCAAAGAAATACCATCCGATCGTTTTCAAGAGCCACTAGCATGGCAGCATAGAGTTAAAAAAACACCAGCAGAACTGAGAACTGTGAAAGAAGATTTTTGAATCACGAAACTGGCCTAACCGCCGCAAATTTAAGACGAGTTAAGGTCGACCTTTTCCTTTTAACAGAACAATCCAAAAAGGACAATAGAGCTAGAACTTCGAGGACATGAGAATTCTAGTGCTGATATATGAGCTATGAGATGAGAATTCCCCAGAGCAATGCAGCATCGTGCCATCATACATTCAGTCAGATTAAAGGAGCACGGCAACAACAACTAAAAACAGTATCTCTGCCAAAGGAACGCACCTAATCGGGCAGATCTGAAGAGAATAGCGTGTGCTCTCTTGGACAGCCACCCTCTAGCCGACGCCCAATGCAGGTACACCGTACGCGCTCTATCGCATACGCATACCTGGAATCCCCCTTGAAACACATCATCGACTCATCGAGCCAATCTCTTTTAAGGACAGCCTGCCTAATCCGCGGCGGACTGGAGCGCAAACGGACCCGCGGGGGAAACCCCTTCCGACCGCGGCGGAATCGGCACAATCCGGACCGGGATCCGCGGACAGCGGGAGAGGGAGCGGAGACCGCGACAGAAAAAAAGAGCCGACGGACGTGCGCGCGAGGAAGGGGGGAAAATGAGGAGACGGCGGCGACGATTGCGCCGAGAATTTTACCTCGTTGAATCCGCGGCGCCGCGAGGTAGACGGCGGGCAGAATTTGGTTGCGGTGGGCTGAGATGAAGAGAGGAGTTGTCGGGGAGAGACGGGTATTTTTTTTTTTTTTTTGCCGAATCTGGCCGTTTGAACTAACAACGGATCTGGCCGTTCCTGAGAACTAATTGCAAATCTGGCCCCTTGGGTCGGCGCCAACGCAGACGGCGCTGACATAGTGCAGGTCGGCGCCAGGGGAGCGGCTCGCCGAAGTTTGCCGCTGGGCCGGATGAAATCCTACGTGCATGGTCGGCGCCATGGGAATTGGCGCCGAACTCCTTCGCTAACTGAACCCAAATCGAAGTGTTCGGCGCCATCCGCGATGGCGCGACCGTTAAGTTATAACCCTAGTCGTTTTCCGATCTGGATCGATCCCGCAGAGACCGTCCCGTACTCGCCGTCCTCAACCTTGTCGTCCCGACGCCGCCGCCGCGCCCCACCACACCCGAGCTCCGGTCGCCTCCATCCCCGCGTCTGCCCCCACCCTCTTCCATCGCCGTCGCCACAACCGCCGCCGCCTCCCACCGTGGTCCCGCCTCCTTCTCCTTCGCCGGCGCCGGCCAAGCGCCCTTCGGGGCCTCTCCTCCTCGTGAAGGTATAACGTGTGCCCACCCGCCCCCTCTCTCGTACTGCAGACAATGTTCACCATTGCCACTTATTTTGCACCATTGCCACCATTGATTTGTGTTTCCTTGTACACACAATTGCCACCATTGCCACTTAATTTTGATGCCAATATGGTCTAGATTGGAGATAGAATGGGTGACCGTATTAGAAAATGGGTGCCCAAATTTTGATTTGTGTTTCCGGTTGTAAATGGTGCCAATTGTGTGTAGAATAGATTTGTTAATTAAGTGGCAATGGTGGCAATGGAATAGAATCGATTTGTTCATAGTAGCTATATTTGTTGGTATCGAAAGAATTTGTTATTGAGAGCTCTTTAATTTACATAAATCATCATCTAATGGTAGAGGTATATCTTGTTTCCGATTATAGATGGCCTACACAAAGAATGTTCACGTTCATCACGGAGGCCGTGTTGTGTCCTCTAGCTGCGGTGTTGAGTTTGTGGATATGACGAGTAAAGTATTGTTCTTCCCGCATAGTCCAACTTTGCGTGAGCTTGTTGTGAAGATCGAAACGGCGTTGGGTTGGTTAGGCACTGCTGTTGGTTTTGGAAGGAAGATACGATGCCGGTGGCTGTAGGTCTTATACTCAGATGATACCCATCCGAGACAACGATGGGTGGGAGTTGTACAAAGAGCTTGTTGAGAATCTCAAATCAAGTCAATTGTTGTCGCTGCCGTGACGGTTGACATCAACAGTCGTACCGTAGTTCTCCCTGATTTGAACAAGCATCCAACGGTTGTTAAAGAAAACAATGATGACCGTAGTGAGCATGATTCGGGTCCAAGCCAGCCTCCCTTGTGGAGAAGGAGAGTGTTGACCATCGAGTTAAAGTGGAGTTGCTTAGGGAGCGAGAAACTCAAGGGTGCAGACCACCTGCAACTCGTGTTGTGTCCTCTAGTATGCCTAGTAGAGAAGAGATCATTGAGGAGAAAACCCAATGTTGCACACTTGGAGGCGGTGAATGACGAGTTTGTTGGTGTCTCTCCAATCGACATTCCAGCACCACCGTTTGTACCTCAGGTGGCATCCTCTGAACTTGATGGAGACCCATATACTTTCGAAGATCACAATCCCCGAAGACGAGGTTTATGATCAGGCTTATGCGGCTGACTCTGATGAGGATCGTGAGGAGCCCCAGTGGTCCGTGGACGAGACAGATGCGTTCGTCAAGGTATGGGGCAGACATCCTAGTATTCATGAGTTCAAGGATGTTGCCATGGTCTAATTTGAAGAAATCCACAAGTTTAAAGTGGATTTGAAGTTTGGGGCGGAATAGAGGAGAAGAGAGTGCTTGGGGGCGGCTGTGGGAGGAATGAAGTGGGGGGAGAGGCAAGAAAACGACTAGGGTTTAATCTGCTAGGTCGGCGCCATCGCGGATGGCGCCGACCAGTGGAAACTGGGTTCAGTTAGCGAAGGGCGTTCGGCGCCAATGCCGCTGGCGCCGACATGCCACGTAGGATTTCCGCTGGGCCCGGCTGCGAACTTCAGCGAGCCGCTACGCTGGCGCCGAACTGCACGATGTCGCGCGTCTGCGTTGGCGCCGACCCGAGGGGCCAGATTTGCATTAGTCTCTCAGAACGGCCAGATCCGTTGTTAGTTCAGGAAAACGCCAGATTTGGCAAAAAATACGAGAGACGGTGGGTGACGGCCCCGGCGGAAGTTCTGTCCCGGCCCGGGCGGGCCCTTGGCGCAGTGGCACGTGGTTTTGGATATGGGCGCTTTGCGGCTTGGGGGCCGGACAGGTGGGGCCGACGGTGCAGGAGGGTGGATAAGATGGGCACGTCAGTTTCGATCCGGTCAGAGAATTATTTTCTTTGCTATAAATAATTACACAAAACCTACATCTTTCAGCCCAACAGCAAAAAAAAAACAGTTTAAACCATATGGCACATGGGTAAACTATATTAAAATTACAAAAAAAAATAGAGTGAAATATAGTTTTTTTTACCTCTTAGTTTGACTTTTGACACTCCATTAGCAATTTTTCACCCTAATTATCCAATTCAATGCAAGTTTGGCCTTTTTCTTATCGCTTTTAAATATTCCAAGTGATCTCCCTTGCGGTTCTTGATAGCCATAGTATATGGCATGCCACGTTGAATGTTTTTTCCTTCAGAATATTCATTGTCGAAGTATGACGGATGGTTGAGCGGCTAAGTCACACATCTCCATTTGTTGGACGCGGCTTGCCTGCTCCCTCCTAATGCTCCCATCCGTGCTCCGCATGCATCGAACGGTTCCAAATTATTCGCCTCGCTTGTTCTTTCCCCTAAAAATAGAAGGAAAAAACTTGGAAACGAGATCGGGGGATTCGCGGCCGGCAAGGCTACGAACTTGCGATATACGCTGATGACGCGCCTCAACCGGCCGGAGGATCTCAGTTCTATGCATGATGGCGGCGAGAGAGGAGGAGCCGGGCCAACCGACGTGATGCAGGCTGATGCACATGGCCTCCACCGCTTGCGCGGAGCGGGACTGGCAGCCGGCACGACCTCGCGCGAGACGGCAACGCCTGCAGACCTTCCAATCATGCCGAAGCTGGCACTTGACCACGTAGAAAGCGAGGTAGTCCTGTGCTGAGCTCTAAGGCGCGCTTGACGACATGGCCGTATTGATCTGTATTGGCACAGGGAGCAACCATGCAAGAGCTGCAAAGGAGCTAGTTCATGAGACGGATCGAGGACAGACATGAAGATCACTGCGGTTAGCAGAGTGAATTGAGTTGCCATGCTTGGGGTGACCGTAACCTCGACGCCGGCACGCTCCTCTGCCACCGCCGAATTCGCCGAGGCTGCCGCTCGGACCGGTGCTGGAGAAGCATGACGCCGTCCGACGGTCTGAGCCGCCACGTGTTCTCGGAAAGCCAGTGCTGCTCCGTCGGAGGCTCATGGACGGTGCTCAGGATTTTGTCACCATTTTTTTCACGAGAGGGAAGGAACGAAGATGCAGAAGCCCGTAGGAAAGGGAAGGTGTAAATTGTGGCCATCAAACAACTAATCCGAGCCGTTGACCGTAAGGGAGCACGATGGGAACATTAGGAGGAGCAGGCAAGCCGCGTCCCTCCATCTGGTTGTTCTCACTTCTTTCGAGAAAATTGAGCTTCTATTAATCAAGAAGGATAATTACAAGCAGTAAGCAGTGCTCCGACAATGTCCTAAATCAGTAATATTATTTGATTCATATACATGTTTTTTTATCTCATTCTCTTGCTTGCACATCGAAGGCCCACTTCGTTTGCCCTACCCCCATTGAACAAGAGAGAGGAATTAGTAAGAAACCCATGCGGCTCACATATCCCATGACAAATCTAGATCGCACATTTGTTACTCTCAAAGATAAAATGTTGAGTACCAATGTCAAAGGCAATTCTAAGCGGCATCGCAGATTGCCTATGCCTCCATAGCTTGGGCA
>CAMZMU010000063.1:147559595-147640303 GCA_947311845.1 Poa pratensis | reverse complement strand
CAGAATCAGCCTGTGCTGCTGAAGAACTAAGAGTTTAAGACGCAGATGGATCCCAACGATATGAGCGTAGTCACCACGCCATCCGCCGAACCACAATGAAGTTCAAAGCGGCAGGACACCAAGCAGATAGACCTTGTTCCTGGCGACTCATCAACAGGCAAGCATCGGAGCGCACATGGAAAAAGAACAGGAGCGGGCCCTCATCGCTTTCCTTCAGGAAAACAAGGACATCTTCGCATGGAAACCATCAGATATGCCAGGGGTACCGAGGGAATTGGCAGAACACAGCCTTAACGTGAACCCCTTGGCCAAGCCAGTAAAGCAACCACTGCGGCGTTTCCACGACGACAGGAGAAAAGCGATAGGGGAAGAAATAGCTCGCCTATTGGCCGCAGGATTCATCACAGAAGTGTATCACCCGGAGTGGGTGGCAAACCCAGTCCTAGTTATGAAAAAGAACGGCACATGGCGAATGTGCATTGACTATACCAGTCTCAACAAAGCCTGTCCGAAGGACCCATTTGCCTTGCCAAGGATTGACCAAGTGATTGATTCAACGGCCGGATGCGAGTTGTTATGCTTTCTAGACGCCTATTCAGGCTACCATCAAATCAAGATGAAGAAGGAGGACCAGGAAAAGACATCCTTCATCACCCTTTGGGGCCTTTTGCTATGTAAGCATGCCCTTTGGATTGAAGAACGCAGGTGCGACTTACCAGAGGTGCATTCAAAGTTGCTTGCATGAGCAGATAGGTCGCAACGTTCACGCCTATGTGGACGACATTGTCATTAAATCGCAAGTAAGCCAGGATCTCATCAGTGACTTGGAAGAACTTTCACAAATCTCAGAAGATACAACATGAAGCTCAACCCGACGAAGTGCGTCTTTGGAGTACCAGCGGGGAAGCTATTGGGGTTCATAGTGTCAGAAAGAGGCATTGAAGCCAACCCTGACAAGATAAAGGCTGTAATGGACCTCCAAAAACCAGAAAAGATCAAGGATGTACAGCGACTCACCGGTTGCGTCGCGGCGTTAAGTCGCTTTATATCAAGACTGGGAGAAAAAGCCCTGCCTTTATACAGATTGCTGAAAAAGTCAGATACCTTCGTTTGGGACTCAGAAGCCGACGAAGCTTTAACAGCCCTGAAGATTCAGTTGACAAATGCTCCAGTTCTGGCAGCTCCAAAGGATAAAGAGCCCATGCTGTTATACATAGCTGCAAACTCTCGTGCGTAAGCGCCGTGATGGTTGTAGAGAGACAAGAGCCAGGAAAGGAGTACCCAGTCCAAAGGCCAGTATACTACGTAAGTGAAGTGCTCACGGCTTCAAAGCAGCGTTACCCTCAGTGGCAGAAGCTAGTGTTTGGAGTGTTCATGGCGAGTCGCAAGCTGAAGCACTACTTCCAGGAACACCCAATAACTGTGGTCAGCTCGGCACCGCTGGCAGACATCATCCGCAACCGAGAAGCAACAGGAAGAGTAGCCAAGTGGGCGATCGAGCTGGGTCCACACCATATAAGTTACGAGCCGCGCACATCAATTAAGTCGCAAGCTCTCGCAGATTTCATCAATGATTGGACAGAAATTCAAGTCGCTCCCACCATGGCAGAAACAAAATACTGGACCATGCACTTCGATGGGTCAGACAGCTACAAGGCTCGGGGGCTGGAGTTGTACTACTTCCCCCAAGGGAGACAAGCTAAGATACGTGCTCCAAATACACTTCAATTGCACAAACAATGTGGCAGAATATGAGGCATTGCTTCACGGACTCCGTATAGCAAAGGAGATGAATGTCAGTCGCACGTTGCTTTGGAGACTCAGATTTGGTAGCTCAACAAGTTTCTGGAACATGGGACAGTAAGGATGCAAACATGGCTGCATACAGAAGAGAGGTGGACAGATTGCTGGACACTTCACTGGCTTCCAAGTTGAACATATTGATCGAGACAAAATGAAGCAGCAGATGCCTTGTCTCGGCTTGGATCCAATAGCAATCAGTCCCGCCCAATGTTTTCTTGGATGAGTTGCATAACCCATCAGTTAAGCCTCCAGCAGAGATTGACATCGCAGAGCCAGATGATTCAACTTTAGTCGCAGCCCTGCATGAACAGCAGCATGGACAAGCCATACATGGCATATTTAAGTCGCGGAGTGCTACCAGAGGATGAGGTAGAGGCGCGCAAAATAACACGGCGATCCAAGGCCTACACAATAATAAACAATGAGCTATACAAGCGCAGCGTTGCGGGGACATTCCAAAGATGCGTATCACCAGAAGAAGGACGAAAAATCTTGCACGAAATTCACGCAGGCGATTGTGGCCATCATGCTTCGTCAAGATCTTTGGTGGCAAAGGCGTTCAGACATGGTTTCTTCTGGTTAACGGCGCTAGCAGACGCTGAGCAGATTGTCAGAGTGTGCGATGGATGCCAAAGATACGCCAGGCAAGATCATATGCCAGCTCAAGCACTTCGTACAATACCCATCACATGGCCTTTTGCCGTATGGGGTTTTGACATGGTAGGGCCCTTCAGACGGTCCCCAACGGGAAAAACTCACCTCCTGGTCGTGGTGGACAAATTCACAAAGTGGAAGCAGAACCCGTGGGAGATTGTGAAGCTGAAACAGCAGTCAAGTTCTTGAAGAAGGTCATATTCCGCTTCGGATATCCCCATAGTATCATTACAGACAACGGGAGCAACACCTCTGAAGGAGCTACACAAATATTTTGTGCAAACAATGGGATAAGGCTGGACCTCACGTCAGTATCACATCCACAGAGCAACGGACAAGCTGAGCGAGCTAACCAGGAAATTCTCCATGGAATTAAGCCGCGCCTTATTGAAAAGGTTGAAGCATCTCCAGGATGTTGGGTGGAGGAACTGCCAGCCGTGCTATGGAGCTTAAGAACAACCCCTAACAGATCCACAGATTTACACCATATTTTATGGTCTATGGAGCAGAAGCGGTTATGCCCAGCGATATCATACATGATTCACCAAGAGTTGCGGCCTATGTCGAAGCAGATAATGAAGCAGCTCGGCAGGATTCTGTGGACACATTAGAAGAGGTCAGAGATTTGGCAGCATCAAGGTCAGCGGTGTATCAGCAAGACTTGCGACGCTATCATGCCAGACGCATCAGAACCCGCACCTTTCAAGAAGGAGACCTAGTGCTGCGACTCAAGCAAGACCACAAGGGAATGCACAAGCTATCTCTCCATGGGAAGGACCCTACATCATCAGCAAAAACCTAAACAATGGATCGTACTATCTGCTGGATGTGAGGAAGAAAGCAGTGATCGCCATGATTTCGAGGATCGTCTAGAAGCGCCTCGCCCTTGGAACGTCGCGCAACTGCGACCTTACTACACATAAAAAAGCTAATCAGAGCTAAGCTTCATCTTTTCCAGCTGCCTATAGCTGAGTATCATCCTAGCCACTAAGGGCTCCTGCTTCAAATTGGTCGCCACCTAGGCGCGACCTGCAACACCTGTATCAGAAATCGGCCGCCACCTAGGGCGGCCGTACCTTATGTATCAGAAATCGGCCGCCACCTAGGCCGGCCGTATGTCTCAAACTGGGATCGCCGCCTACGTGCGACCCAACCCTATGTATAACACTCGGTCGCCACCAAGGCGCGACCTTATGTGTCATCATAAACAAAGCTGCTCATAGCTATATATCATTTGTTTCTTGGGGGCTTTGTACCCTGAAACAGCCAACCTACTGGCAACTATCAAACTTACCTTAAGTCGGATTGCAACTTGCATTATGCGTCCAAAGTACTGGGGTGTGGCGTCAATCGAGCTTGATTGCCTATCATGGCCGCTCTCGACCCTGAACACACATGTTCCTAGGAAATACTAAGTCGCGCGAGTGCCCACTTAATGGATTCAGAAAGGCCTAACTAGAGGTCAATGTACTGCTTATAGTACGGCAACACCAATTGCAATTGCTTATATCTTAACAATTGTTTTTTATCTATGATATCAAGCTACAGGTGACGATCTTCAAAACCTTCTGAGAAGAATTGAGATGATTGTCAAATCACATCAGCTCAATCCTTGGGGGCTACAACATATTGTCATCAAAAATTTGAAGATTGGTCATCATCAAGTGTTGAAGCTATCAGGCAAACCTTGACAGAGTAAGAAGCTCACAAAGTCAGATGCATCTTCAAGGCCGCCCCAAAAGTGCGAGTAAAAGCCAATCCAACGTGATCATGAGTCGCAAAGCAAGGAAGTGCAAGCCAGAAAGAAAAAAGTGCAGCCTAAACGTCCAAGGAACCTTTCAAGATCAAGAAAACATATAAAGATATTCCATGAAGTCCAGGCTACACTTGGGGGCTAATGTCGGGGGAATAATTAACTCGCGACTTATTCAAAGCCAAAATGGCGACTTCATCTTTATGATCACGCTATTATTGGGCCATGTAAAGATGGGCCGATCAAGGATCGCGGCCTGCCAAAGGAAGGCTCCAGAAGGTCGGTGGTAAAACTTGCCTTGGAAGACAAGAAGACAATCGGCTTCATGTAGAACTCTTGTAACCTAGCGAGCCTCTGTGTATATAAAGAGGACTCACAGGACTTAGACGGGGTCAAGCTATCAAGCCCTAAAACCCTAGTTCTTACGGCGAGTACCCAGATCGGATCGCCTCCATTGTAACACCACATATATCATATCAATACCAATCTAGGGTAGGCAGGAAGTAGGTCTTTACCTCATATTAAGGGGCCGAACCTGAGTAAATCTGTGTTCATCCTTGTCTGCGGTCCCAAGCTCGGAGACGATTGACTCACGCAAATCCCACACCTACGAAGTCATCCATGACATCTGACATGACAAACCCACAACACTCTGTTTTGGACGATGTCCTAGTCCACGACGATCAGCAAAACATTTGTGAAAACTTTTGCGACTAGATTTTTTCCGTTTGACGTCGTCTTCAGGTCGGTTCGGGTACATCTTTAAAAAGTATCTGGTGCAGACAGATTTCAGGAAGTCCAAGTCCTCCCCCAACAAGGCTTCTTTTGTGTTCTTGTCAATTTCCAAGTAATTCCTACACATCAAAGTGTAAAACAAGAACTTTGTGCACTTTTGCCACTATTAATAGGTTAGTCCAATAAATGTCTAAAATGATATAGAACTATAATAAACACGGGTGGTATTGTTATAAAACAAGCATGGAACATCAAAAATTATAGATTCGTTTGAGACGTATCAGCATCCCCAAGCTTAGTTCCTACTCGTCCTCGAGTAGGTAAACGATAAAAAACATAATTTTTGAAGTGACATGCTACTAACATAATCTTGATCCAATAGTGATGTAAGGCACATGAACTGAATGAAGTGATCCAAGACAATTGTCTATAGTTGCTAAAAAGTAAACAAGGAGTAAACATAATATATCATACAAGTAAAAACTTTTCATGGATAGTACTTTGGAGACAGGAGTTATGAGAATTTGCATAAAAGTTAGCTCACCAAGCAACATTTTCGAATTAAAAGTGTTTGACCAACACAAAGTAAGATTTAAGTTTCAGCATTTGCTTCAACTTTCAACTTATTTAACTCATGGATAATGTCAATACAAAGTAGCATAATAAGTCTAATATGCTAACATATAACAATTCTTATACCAAGGTTGACACTAGTGTTTGCTTGTGGAGAATAGAAAGAAGTAGGAAAAACTGAATCAACATAAAAGTAAAAGAAAGGCCCTTCGCAGAGGGAAGCAGGGATTAAATCATGTGCTAGAGTTTTTTAGTTTTTGAAATTATGTAGAGAGTAAAAATATATTTTGAGAGGTGCATGTTAATTGTCAATGAATGGTAGCAAACAATACAATATTACCCATGCCAACCAGACTTTTTAAGAGCGGCTCCCATTGAGGAACGTTATTTCTGCAGCAAGCAGATCATTCATCTTTTCTCCTTTGTTTACACATGCAGATGTTTGACTGAGTGCTCAGGAACAAAATGTGAGGAGAGTTTATGATGAAAGTTGTAAATTATCTTTTATGGGGCTGGGCACCCCGTTGCCAGCTCTTTTTGCAAAATTATTGATAAGCAGATGTAAGCTGCTAGTCTGGAGTAAAGTCTGATTGAAAAGTGTAATAAAGATGATCTACTACTTCCTCATGAGCTGGTAAACAGAGACACAAATAAGAAGTAGTAACAATTTTGAATAATTTAAAGGTAGCACATGACAAATTTACTTGGAGTGGCAAGGAAATATCACATATAGGTAGGTATGGTGGACACAGATGGCATGGATTTTGGCTCAGGGTTTGGATGCACGAGAAGCATTCCCTCTCAGTACAGAGTTTTAGGCTAGCAAGGTTATTTTAAGCAAACACATAACGTCAACCGGTACAAAAAGAACCATATGATGAACATAAGAGAAAAATTATAAGACTCCACACTGTCTTCCTTGTTAACCAAAACATCCTTTTAACAGAAAATATCTAGACTTTGGAACTACCAATTATGACAAATCAAATAACTGCAAGCTTAACGGTAGTTCTTCACTAATGAGCCTTTAGTTACATGATACACAAGTTTAAACATTACTTACTTGATACCTCAAAACAATTGAAAAGCATCAAGTTATTCAAGACAAATGATCTACAAGACCGTGTAAGCATTTTTTTTCTCTATACCAAACCACATGCATGACATTTACTGTACCAACATATTAACCAACTCTCCAAACAGATATAAGTGAAGTAAGAGAGTACTTTCTATAAAAGAAACTAATAGCTCTGTATAAGAGATACATGAAAAACAAGAGCTAGAAGCAAACAAAACGAAGCCTGAATACTCAACAGATATAAGTGAAGAACAGAGTATTCTACGAAAAAGCGGAGCGTGTCTCTCTCCCAAACAAGATAGTTAGGATCCAACATTGATATGATCAGAATAAAATAAAAACAAAACAAAAAATAAAACACACAAGACGCTCCAAGAATAGCACATAATATGTGAAGCAATAAAAATATAGTTTCACTAGAGATGACCTGATAATTGTTGATGAAGAAGGGGATGCCTTGGGGATGAGCTTAGATGCTTGTGACTTCTTGAATATTTCCTTGGGGTGCAGGGGCATCCCCAAGCTTAAGCTTTTATCCCTTCTTAATCTTCTTTCATCATCCTCTCTCTTGACACTTGAAAACTTCCTTCACACACAACTTCTCATAAACTTCATTAGAGGGGTTAGTACTCAAAAACTTTAATCCACTTTGGTTCTGTAGAGACACATTGCTAGAACTCAATAAAACATTAGCTACAGTTACTAAGCTTTATTTGTGGCCCTCCACATTAGAGAACCTCGCATAAAACCCGCAAAGAGACAATGCAAAAAACAGCGACAGAATCTGTCAAAACAGAACAGCCAGTAAAATGAATTTTTTCGAGACACTTCCGTTGCTCAAATCAGAAAATGATAAACTAACGAAAGATAGGTATAAAATTGAGGCTTCTGCACAAAAAATTACAGATTAAGATCACGTTCCGCGATTGTTTGGATTTTCGTACAGTGAGGAGCAGAAATCTGTTTCTGGACAGCAAACTCAACTTTAACACTTTCTTACCATTAGAGGCTACTCTTGGCACAACAAACGAAAACAAAAAGATACAAAGGATATGTTACAGTGGTAACAAAATCCTTGACTCAAAAAAATAAAAATAAAAAGAAAATAAAAATAACATGGGTTGCCTCCCATAAGCGCTTTTCTTTAAGCCTTTTAGCTAGGCTTGATTGTTTTAATGATGCTCACATAAGAATAGAAAAATGAAGCAAAAGGAGCATCAAGAAGCAAATATGAAACACATTTAAGTCTAACCCACTTCCTATGCATAGGAATCTTGTACACAAATAAATTCATAAAGAACAAAGTGACAAGCATAGGAAGATAAAACGAGAGCAACTTCAAAACTTTCAACATGAGAGGTGTTTTAGTAACATGAAATTTTACAATCATATTTTCCTCTCTCATAATAATTTATAGTAGCATCATGAACAAACTCAACAATATAACTATCACATAAAGCATGCTTTTCATGATCTACAAACACATAATTTTTATCAAGCTCAAAAATAGTGGGATCAAAATTTTCAAACCCACTTTTAACAATTTTATAACAAGATGATTGATCACTCTCAGAGGTATGGTACCACATCTAGATAAAGTCAAGGCCTCCCCAATATCATTTTCAATAGTAGTACAGTTAATATTATCAAGTAACATAGGACCATCATCTAGAGCTTTATCATAAAAAATTCTAAGCAAAACTCCTTGTTACCATGCATTTCAAAATTAGGCATAAATAGAGGATTATCATAAGATTTATCAAAATAGCATGGATTATCATAAATAACAGTAGCATAATTATTCTCACAAGTTTTACCCATAGGGGCATCATGCCCATAAACATAGCAAGCATCAGTTTTATCAAAAAGGGATATTTCAATAGAATCCACAGGAACATAGCATTCATCCTCTTTTGGTAAGCATGGAGGGCAATCAAATAATGTAAGAGTTAAAGAGTTACTCTCATTAGAAGGTAGGCATGGGTTAATCCACTCTTCCTCCTTTTGTTCATCACTCTCTTCCTCTTTCTCATCCAATGAGTTTTCATCTTCAGCAATTTCTTCTTCCACAGATTCCTGCAAGGCATTAGTTTCATCTTTTGGAGGAAACATCCTCTCAAGATGTTCAGTAATATAAGAATTATCATCCTTGTAGGTATCATAACAATATTTAAGTATAGCAAGACTTTCAGATTTATAAGGGCATCAATTGTATGCTCAAGATAAGAATTAATTTCAAGGGCACCCTTAAAAAAATAAATTCTTCAATCCTTTCTACCTCATACGCATTATAGTAACCTTTAACATAAGAAGCTAAGGTTTCATTATCATTACAAGCACATTGGAAAGGAAAGTGTTTAGACTTCCTATGACAATCAGATTCATTAAAGCAAAAAGATTTGCCAAATATATAGCATACATTTCTAGCATATTCCTCCAGTTGACCTACTAATTTCCATAAGTACATCCCTTTTTGTGACAAGCGGTAATTCATATAATATTTCCGTTCATCCTCCGTGGACCCGCCTTGCCAACAAGATCTAGTTTCACATAAGTAATCCATGCTAACAGTTTTTTTAGATTTTCGGTTTTTTAAAATTTTATTGATTTTCAGGTATATAAGAAAAATAAAACTAAACAAAAATAAACTAGACAAAAATAAACTAAACAAACCATAAATAAACAGAAGTAAACTAAGCAAAATAAAACTAAACAAAATTAAACTAAGCAAAACAAAATAAAAACAAAACAAAGAGAGATGGAGTGTACTTCCCAAGTGAACATATAAGTAGAGCTATGCTCCCCGGCAAGGGCGCCAGAAAATAGTCTTGATAACCCACAAGTGTAGGGGATCGCAACAGTCTTCGAGGGAAGTAAAACCCAAATTTATTGATTCGACACAAGGGGAGCCAAAGAATACTTATAAGCCTTAGCAGCTGAGTTGTCAGTTCAGCCACACCTGGAAAAGCACTAGTAACAAGAGTGATGTGAAAGCAGCAGCAATATGAGAGCAACAGTAACAGTAACGTAGCAGCAGCACAAGTGACAATGGAGGCAATGGTGCGGAAAATAGTTGATGCGTGTATATGGACCGGGGTTCCCAGCTATCTACACTAGAGGTAACTCTCCAAACAAAGAACATGTGTTGGGTGAACAAATTACAGTTGGGCAATTGATAAAATTGTGAGGGCATGACAATGCATATTATGATAAGATAAAGTTCACTGTAGTATTTAATTGGGCATTACAACATAATACATGGACCGCTTACCAGCTGCATCCATGCCTAAATAATCCACTACCGGGATAACTTCCGTGTCTCCCGTTAGTATTAAGTTGCTAACAACAGATTATTGCATTAAGCAAAGTGTGTAATGTAAACAAACGCATTAGACTTAACAGACGTACCCTTAAGCTAAGCATTAGTTATTTTATCCCTAGTGGCAACAGCACATCCACAACCTTAGACGTTGCTGTCACTCGCCCAGATTACTGGAGGCATGAACCCACTATCGAGCATAATTACTCCCTCTTGGAGATACAAGCAACTACTTGATCAGGGTAACCACAAGCACCGGAGAGCATGCAAGATCTTAAATAAAACATAAGTATGATATCATGATGAACAAACTGATCATAATTCCACAATTCATCGGATCCCAACAAACACAACACCAATTACATCAGATGAATCTCAATCATGTATGGCAGCTCATGAGACTATTGTATTGAACAACATGGGAGAGAGAGTACCAACTAGCTACAGCTAAGAACCCGTAGTCCATGGGGAAACTACTCACAAACCATCATGGAGGCGGAGTGGAGGCGGCGTAGTCGATGGAGATGGCTCCGGGGGCAATCCCCGTCCCGGCAGGGTGCCAGAACAGGAACTTCTGACCCCCGAAACTAGGTTTTGATGGCGGCAGAGCCATGGAGTGTTTCTCGTAAAATCCTTCTTCGGTTAGGGTTTTCTTCACGGGGGCAATATATAGTCCGAAGGGCGGCGCGAGACGATGCACGAGGCGGCCACACCACACCTGGGCGCGCCAGACATGTGGGCCGCGCCCAGGTGGCATCTGTCTCCCTCGGGCTCTGTTTTGGACGATGCCCTAGTCCACGACGATCAGCAAAACATTTGTGAAAACTTTCAAGACTAGACTTTTTCCGTTTGACGTCGTCTTCAGGTCGGTTCGGGGACATCTTTAAAAAGTATCTGGTACAGACAGATTTCAGGAAGTCCAAGTCCTCCCCCAACAAGGCTTCTTTTGTGTTCTTGTCAATTTCGAAGTAATTCCCACACATCAAAGTGAAAAACAAGAACTTTGTGCACTTTTGACACTATTAATAGGTTAGTCCAATAAATGTCTAAAATGATATATAACTATAATAAACACATGTGGTATTGTTATAAAACAAGCATGGAACATCAAAATTATAGATACGTTTGAGACGTCTCAAACGTATCTATAATTTTTGATGTTACATGCTGTTATTATACCAATTGCTACATGTTTTATTTACACTTCATAGCATTTTTATGCATTTTCTGGGACTAACCTATTAACAAGACGCCGAAGTGCCAGTTCCTGTTTTCTGCTATTTTTCTCCTTCAGAAAGGCTAGTCGCAAAATATTCTCGGAATTGAACGAAAATCAACGTGTGCAAATATCTCATCGGAAGACTCCAGAAGCCAGAAGGGGAGACGGAGTGGGGCCATGAGGCAGCCTCGCCAGGCCTCGGCGCGGCCTAGGAGGGGGTGGCGCCCACCCCTGGCGTGGCCGCCTCGGTTGCCTCCCGACGCCGCCCTTTCGCCTATATAATCCCGATGTCCCGAAAACCCTAAAAACATCGATCATATTCCACGAAAAGTTCCGTCGCCGCCGCTGTCGGGGGAATAATTATCCCGCGACTTATTCAAGCAGAGCGCGACTTATTCACATTCGCACCACTATTGGGCTTACATGAAAGTGGGCCGACTCAAGATCATGAGGAAGGATCCAGAAGCTCGAAGATAACTTGACTTGGAAGACAAGACATATGATTAGTCTCCAAGTAGGACTCCGGCTCATACTTTCCTTGGGAGAGAAGTTTCCTTGTAACCTTGTGAGCCACCGTCTTTATAAGGTGGACTCCAAGGACCTAGAACCCCAAGCTAAAAAGCTCTCATACATCCAGAGAGAGGCGACTCGTTACCTCGATCGCCAACCCCTTGTAACACCATATTCATATCAATACCAATCTAGGATAGGCAGGACGTAGGTCTTTACCTCGCATTGAGGGGCCGAACCTGGGTAAAAAACATTGTCTTCTTCGTGCCCTGCGATCTTAAGCTCGGAGACGTTCGACTCGCGTAATCCCACACCTACGAAGTCATCTATGACACCTGACGTGACAAACCCACGACAGTTGGCGCCCACCGTGGGGCCTGCGGTCAAGAGCGTCATGTTTCGCGCTGGATCTGTGCCAGGGACGGAGGATCTCGTCGTCGATTCAAGCTCGGCGACTTCGACGTCGCGCCGGTCTAAACGATTCAGCGGTATCAACATCTACATCAAGATCTACCTCATGCTCGAGTAGAAAGCGTGGAGAAATTCGACCGCGCGATTCGGGGCTCAACTTCGACAAAGCCCCTCACGCGCGGGTTACAGGACAGCAGCAACGCCCGTATGACGGACATCACCGGCGGCGGCTCGAAACTCATCTCGATGATCCCTTCGGTGGAAAGATGCGCAATCGAGTTTCCTAGCTGCTGTCCAAAGCGCATAGGATTCCAACGGTTAGATCTCCGTGGGCGACTCAAACACTGAAGCCTTGTCGAAAGCCGACGGAACTCCGCGCGACTTTGGGAAAAGAATTATCGAGGTCGACTCGGACATCAATTCGAAGATCCCTCCGGTGGAAACCTGCGGAGCACAATCCTGAAGACCTCCAAAAAGTATGAGACAATTCCAATGGTTAGATCTCCGTCGGCGACTCATGCACTACAGCAAGTTTCAGGTCTAGCTGAGTTCGCGAATCCAACAACGGATCTGGTTTGAAATCAATTTCTGGGTCAACATCAACATCGGCTCGTCTTGGCTGTTTGAGCCGTAGTTGCTGAGCCAGCACTAACTTGAGTCGCAGCATAATGGTTGGGCTGATCATCACATGGCAATCTGATGCTTTCAAGAAAGACAAAAAAAGATACGAACAGAGTGCTACTAGAAATCACCGTGGGTCAATCAAACAATATCTTACTCCGTATTTACTACCGGTCAGCAAGAGAACGCACGCCCTGCCAAGCATTCCATATTGGTCAGAGCGACCGGCACACGGAGGGATCAAACCGACCAGCACACGGACCGAGGAACTTAGCAAAGAAAAGAAAAATGAGCCACGATGCTCAGGGCTCTACATCAGCACCGCTCCCACATGGCCGGGAATCACGCAGTTCTCTGACGAGCCGCCAGATGGCTAGTACGTTACATGGGTTTCAACAAGAAAGAAGAAAAGGCAACGGACAGCTCCATTTATCAGTCTGCGACTCTCAAGAATAGCATGCGACCTCATCAGCAGGCGACTCAAAAGATCACTTCAACAATTAGTGATGTCCGGCATATCACGACGACTCAATGGCAACTGGACACGGACGTACGCCCGACCTTGACAAGCATAGCTGGCTTCGTCAACATCGTGATCATCTCCAGCTCCGATGACTCGCCGTGGTTGATTTCAAGATACCAACATGGCTACTTCGTGTCTGACGAATCAACAACTGCGGTACGCGGATCATACCGTGTCACCCGCGATAGAAGGATAAATCAAGATAAGTTGCTATTATGCTCAACTTTCGCAGCCTTTTACTTTTATCAGTAAAATTAAGTTCTCTTCGAGTTTATCTCGGGGGCTGCATTTCTGGGTTATTATGCCTTTTATTAAATTTCTTTGCGACTCATATTATATCATGTCGTAGACTTTAAATTCATATCAGCTTTTGTAGATTTAATTACATCTACTTCCCAATAAATTCGGTAAATTAGAGTTCTTTATAACTCGCATTGCAAAGTCTAGCTATTTACAGCTTGCATTGAATATCAAGATCACCACTACATGTTCAAGCATTGATATTTGGCGATTCATTTGTCATTCTATGACTTATCATTATATCAATTTATGACTGATCATTATATAATTTCATGATTTATCATCATATCATTTTATTAATCATCATCGACTTATTGTCATATCAATTTATGAGTCGCATAGCGATTTTACCCCCATATCATTTTATGAGTCGCAAACAGCTCATCATTACATCAGTTTATGAGTCATTAATGAATCATTATATTATCAAATATTTGAGTTAAAACAGGTGACTCGCTGTACCACATCTACAGCTAATCAGAGCTGGTTATCATCAAAGCTAATTAGAGCTCGTCACGGCTATTGCAGCCGATAAAAGCAAGAATCCTGGTTATACTCGCCTTAAGTCAGAAGTATCTTTGCACTATGCGGCCAAAGTACTGGGGCGCGGCGTCATTCATGAGACTGATGCCTATCATGGCCGTTCTCAACGACCCTGAACACGCGTTTACACCTGGGAAATACTGAGCCGCGCGAAGACCTACTTAATGGTAATAGAGATAACTCAGAAGGACTAAAGTACCCGCGTGTGGCGTCAATCGAGTCTGATTGCCTATCATGGCCGTTCTCGACCCTGAACACACATTAGATCTGGAAAATACTGAGTCAAGTACCATATGCTATCATGTATCGTACAATATGCTATCATACATCTTACCAGTTGCTATCACGCAACAATTTTTTATCATGCAACCATTTGCTATCATGCAAAATAACATTTGCTATCATGCGACATACCATTTGCTATCATGCAAAATATCATTTATCATGCAGATTATACTATGCTATCATGCAGGGTACCATATGCTATTATGCGGAGTACTAACTTTTTATCATAATTATTACCAGCCGCCAAGGCTAACATATTATCATCAAGTTATTGTTATTGCTTCCTCAAGGGCTTTGTCTTTTGATTTAACAGGAACCCATAACTCGGCCATATGAATTGGCACAACAAGATTTTTTATGATTGAGATAATTATCTCCTGATATTGGTTGATGAAGCAACCATTATTTATTTAACTACAGCCACATCAAGTGGAATTTATATCATTATTATCTTGAGGCAACAATATTGGTCAATCTGTTGCAGGATCAAATTACAACGATATGTTGTCAAGCAGGATAATGAAAGCATGCCTGCTTAATGCTCGGGGGTTAGGACAATTAAGTTTTTGTCTAAATTGAGATATTTTTGAGTCCGAGCAGCATGATCAAGCATGCAACCCGGCCCTCGGGGCTACACATCCACCCACCGACATTTGGTGGTTTCTACTAAATTGATATACCATGTTTATATGCATATTTCATTTTTTGCAGCACATGAGAATACAGGTTGTGGCTATATGCCCTTGAGCCGCCATGCGCTCAGACGGCTTGTCATGATAACTTGACAGATTATAATGTTCTAATGATTGACCGGCTTATTTATGCTTATGGTCTTTTATGCTTCGATGTCTATGACTCAACACTTCATACACATTTGGCTGATATATCTTGATGCTCATAAGTTATTATTCTTATGATTTCAGCTCAGTCTTACACCCAACAGGACAAGGTGGTTTGCACCAAAGGCTTCGCCGCCTCCACATTAACTCAGAAGCTTCAGCAAGATTTTGTCGGCCTCAAAGGCCCGCGATACCATATCAACAAACGTCGGCGGCTCATCCTTATACATCAGCAGCTCAATAAGTCGCTACGCTCGCGACTCATCATCAGCAAGTCGCCAAGCTCAACATCGACAAGTTGGCAAGAACTACATACGCAAGCCTGCAAGATCATCATCAAGACATAATCTTCCGCCTGATTCTACGAATCACCCGGAAGCTTGGGGGCTAATGTCGGGGGAATAATTATCCCGCGACTTATTCAAGCAAAGCGCGACTTATTCAAGTAGAGCGCGACTTATTCACAGTCGCAACACTATTGGGCTTACATGAAAGTGGGCCGACTCAAGATCATGAGGAAGGATCCAGAAGCTCGAAGATAACTTGACTTGGAAGACAAGACATATGATTAGTCTCCAAGTAGGACTCCGGCTCATACTTTCCTTGGGAGAGAAGTTTCCTTGTAACCTTGCGAGCCACCGTCTTTATAAGGTGGACTCCAAGGACCTAGAACCCCAAGCTAAAAAAGCTCTCATACATCCAGAGAGAGGCGACTCGTTACCTCGATCGCCAACCACTTGTAACACCATATTCATATCAATACCAATCTAGGATAGGCAGGACGTAGGTCTTTACCTCGCATTGAGGGGCCGAACCTGGGTAAAAACATTGTCTTCTTCGTGCCCTGCGATCTTAAGCTCGGAGACGTTCGACTCGCGTAATCCCACACCTACGAAGTCATCTATGACACTTGACGTGACAAACCCACGACAGCCGCCGTCGTCAACCCTAGATCGGGAGGGTTCTGAAGCTTTTCCCGGCACCCTGCCGGAGGGGAGATCCTCATCGGAGGCTTCTACACCGCCATGCCTGCCTCCGGAGTGATGCGTGAGTAGTTCATCCTTGGATTATGGGTCCATAGCAGTAGCTAGATGGTTGTCTCTCCACCTTGTACCTCCATGTTTGGATCTCGTGAGCTGCCTAACATGATCAAGATCATCTTATTGTAATGCTACATGTTGTGTTTGCTGGGATCCGATGAATATTGATACTATGAGCAGGTTGTTTATCAATCTATCTATTTATGTTGTTATGATCTTGCATGCTCTCCGTTGCTCGTAGATGCTTTGGCCAAGTAGATGCTTGTAACTCCAAGAGGGAGTATTTATGCTAGATAGTGGGTTCATGCCTCCAGTAATCTGGGCTCGAGATGACAGAAACGACTAAGGTTGTGGATGTGCTGTTGCCACTAGGGATAAAACAATGATGCATTGTCTACGTGTCATTTGCATTGTTTACATTACACACTTTACTTCATGCAATAATCTGTTGTTTGCAACTCAATACCGGAAGGGGTGCGGATGCTAACCGGAAGGTGGATTATTTAGGCATAGATGAGTTGGATAGCAAGTCTATGTACTTTGTTGTAATTCCCAATTAAATCTCATAATAATCATCTTGTCATATATTGCATTGTCATGCGCTCATTATTTTTCAATTGCCCAGCTGTAATTTGTTTACCCAATATGTTAGTTATCTTTTATGGAGAGACACCACTAGTAAACTGTGGACCCCGGTCCATTTCCTCATACTGATAAAACCACCAACTGCAATCATTTGTTCTCTGTTACTTTCTGCACTCATTACCGTTTTCCACACAATACGTTTAATCCTTTGTTTTCAGCAAGCCGGAGAGATTGATAACCTCTCTGTTTCGTTGGGGCAAAATAGTTTGCTTGTTTTGTGTGCAGGTTCCACGTCAGTTGCGCCGCTGACAACCTTCTGAAGAACCTCCGTGTCCTCCTGGTTCGATAAACCTTGGTCATATTTCAAGGGAAAACTGCTGCACTACATCATACCTTCCTCTTGGGGTATCCCAACGAACGTGTGTTGTCACGGTCAACAAGCAGATCTTCTGGTGCTGTTGCTGGGAAGTAATAAAACACTCTACCGTTAACACGCCATCAATATTCAAGAACAAGCAAGATGAACATGGAATGGTTCTAAGGAATAAGGCAAGATTGGTTGCACAAGGATACTCTCAAGTTGAAGGCATTGATTTTGGAGAGACTTATGCACCCGTGGCTCGCCTTGAGTCCATCCGTATCCTTCTTGCATATGCATCACATCGTAACATTAAATTACAACAAATGGATGTGAAAAGTGCCTTTCTTAATGGTCCCTTAAAGGAATTGGTATATGTTAAGCAACCACCGGGATTTGAGGACCCAAACTTCCCTAACCATGTCTACAAGCTTGATAAGGCGCTCTATGGACTTAAACAAGCACCACGTGCGTGGTATGAGCACCTTAGAGAGTTATTGTTAGACCGTGGATTTGAAGTGGGGCAAATCGATCCCACCCTCTTCACCAAGAGGGTTAAAGGGGAGCTTTTCATATGCCAACTATGTCTGGATGATATTATCTTTGGCTCAACAAACAAAGCTTTTAATGATGAATTTTCAAAGCTTATGACTGACAGGTTTGAGATGTCTATGATGGGGGAGTTGAAGTTCTTTCTTGGTTTTGAGATCAAGCAATTGAGAGAAGGAACCTTCATCTCCCAAACCAAATATATCCAAGACATGTTCAAGCGATTCAAGCTGCCGGATCTCAAAGAGAAGCCCACACCGATGCAAACCAAGTGTCATCTCCAACTCAATCCAAAGGGTAAATATGTGGATCAAAGGTTATATCGCTCCATGATTGGTTCTTTGCTTTATCTTTGTGCATCTAGACCCGATATTGTGTTGAGTATAGGGGTGTGTGCAAGGTATCAAGCGGCTCCTAAAGAAAGCCACATGATGGCAGTCCATAGGATCTTTCGATATTTGGCTCATACCTCAAGGTTTGGTTTGTGGTACCCAAAAGGCTCAACTTTCACTCTTTGTGGGTACACGGATTCAGATTGGGCTGGTGATGTGGATGATAGGAAATCAACTTCCGGGGCATGTCAATTTCTTGGTAGGTCTTTGGTGAGTTGGTCTTCTAAGAAGCAAAATTGTATATGTCTTTCCACCACCGAAGCTGAGTATGTGGCTGCTGCTAGTGCTTGCACTCAATTGCTATGGATGAGGCAAACTTTAAAGGAATACGGTGTCACTTGTGACAAAGTGCCTCTTCTATGTGACAATGAAAGTGCTATCAAGATTGCTTACAACCCGGTGCAACACACAAGAACGAAGCATATTGAGATTCGTCATCATTTCATTAGAGATCATGTTGCCAGTGGGGATATTGAGCTAGGCTATGTGGCCACCAAGGATCAGCTTTCCGATATATTCACGAAGCCACTTGATGAAGCAAGATTCTGCTATTTGAGGAATGAGCTAAATATCATTGATGCAAGGATCTTGACTTGATTATCTTGCATATACACCTATATTTTGACTATCTATTTGGTTTAGGTGTAGGCATGGACATAGGGGGAGTGCGGTCCTAATCCATTGGACTATCTCTCCCCCCCATTATGCCGATAGTAAAAACTCATTTACCTCTCTACTTTCATTTGTTGAAATTGTGAGCTTAAAATGACGAGTATTGGTTCTGCATCCAAGATATATCTTCGCGGTGTCACGCCATACAACTCAAACATGGTGGCCTAGGCCACCACCCTCTTCTTTGTGAAGAGTTGGTTCTTATTTGGGTCTTAGTTGAAAACCATTTGGAGTTTTATGCCTATCCTTTGTTTTTTGGAAAACACACTCAATCTTGGCGTTTTATTGTTTGATTCTTGCAAGTATGAGTGTGAAGTACCAATATCAGTTTGGCACTCTAAATCCCAAGCCTATCTTACCTAAAGACATTTCTTTCTAGCACACAAGTCCGTCTTTTGAAACTGAGGTTTTTGGCTCCAGCAGGCCCCGGAATATTCTGGTCTCAAAACCGGAATTTCCGGGGGGGCGGAATTTCCGCCCCTTAGTGGGCCGGAATATTCCGGCTCAAGCGGTACTCATTTTTTAAGGAGTGGTCGGGGTGGAGGGCTCACCCGAGTCCCCCATTCTCCCCCGTCCCCTCCACCTCCAAAACCGCCGCCTGCCGCCGCCTCCCCTCGCCGGAGCCACTTGTGGCCACCGGAACTTCTGGCCCCCCTGCCGGATCTGTTTCTCCTCGACTCGGGCATCTTCTCCTCAAGCAGCTCTACAAATGGATGAGGGTGATTCGAGTACTCCGAAGCAATATCATCGCAGAAGGTACCTCAAACAAAATGCGCAAGGTGTGTTTGTTGATGAGAACATCTCTAGGCAGCAAGCAGCTGAGCAGCAGAATGAGAAGACACGGGCTGGTGCAAGGAAGAAAAAGGGCAAAGCCTCTCGAGTAAATTACAAGACAATGGATGTGTTGATTATTCAGCTTTGAGGCAGGGAGATTGGTTTGAAGATGAGGACAGAGATGATGAGATGCAGGACCGTAACTTCTGGTGTGACCAGCAAAGGTTTATTTATAATGACATCTATCTCACCTTTGAGTATCCGGTGCGTCCAATGCACCCCATCAATATGAAGCTTCTTAAGTCCAAGGCAGAATGTTCTGAAGCAGTCCATGTGACTCAGCAAATGGGACTTCATCACCTCATGGCTCTCCAATGCAATTACAATCCCACTATTCTCATGCAGTTCTATCACTCTTGTCATGAAGGATGATGATGCTCATACTATGAAGTGATGACTGGGTCAGTTTATTGTGAGGCAGACTTCTATGATTTTGCTAAGATTCTCGACTATCCTTTTGAGGGAGAGGCTACAGCTATGGGTCATCGCCTTCATTCTCCTGGCAGGCCTAACAAGAACAAGTTGGCGGATCTCTATGGCTCAGATGGCATTATTGGTGAGATGCATGGCCTTCATCCTCTTTATGATCTTCTTGTGCGCATCTTTCGTGAGAACATTGATCCAAGTGGTGGAAACAAGAATGCCATTCGTGGCTCTCTAGTGGATCTTCTCCTTCTTGCACATGCGTGTGTCCACAATGAAGACCCTAACAAGGATTTTACCGTGGATGTGATGGACTATATCTTTAATGAGATGCATGATGCCATGGTTTCAAGGACCACTATTCCATATGTTCCTTACATCATGATGCTTATTCAAGCAACCGTGAAGGACTATGACTTGAGTGAGGGCTGTGTGGATCACAAGCCCAAGAGGTTCTATAAGAAGAAAAGTTCCAATGTTGCCTCCTCCACTACTTCTGCTACTGCCACAACTCCTTCATGAGAGATGCCCGTCGGAGTGGTAGCACTCGCAGGATGAACTCTGCTGCCCCGTCTGTTGCCCCTAAAATTAAAAAGCTAAACTGGTTCCAGAAACACGTTATGTGCATGAATACTGATATTCGCCATGGACAGTATGAAGCCTATTGTGAGAGACAACATATCATCCAGGCTTCCTCGCTTACCAAACGACCCTCCCGTGAAAGCCACTCTTTCTTATGAAAACTGGAATGTCGGTGCTCAGACTCCATGGGTTCAGATAGAGCTGCATCTTTTTGAGTCAGCTCCTACTACTCCGTCCCGTCCTGCTTACACTCGTGCTTGTGCTGCTGCTAGGTCACCTTCTCCTGATGATGATGATGCCATGGATGCCTCTGAGGAGTATGAGGGCTCTGACTGAGTTTCAGGGACGTTGTAGCATCGCTCTTTTCCCTTTTGGCGTTTCGATGCCAAAGGGGGAGAAGTAGTTCTATTAGGCTTCTCTGTGGGGATTTGCATGGGTCGGACACAAGCATACGCTTTTATCATTTCTTGAGAGCTTGTGTCCATTTATCTTAGTGTTGAACTCTATTTGCTATTTGTGTGAACTATGTTCTACGTTATGCATGAGACATATGGTATTTCGGATTTATCTTATTTATGGTATGGTTGAAACTACATATGTGATGGTATGATATTCAACTCAAGGTTTCAACCTATCTATTTGTTTGTCTCATACTTGTATCTTGTTTCCCATGTTATCTTGTGAGAGGCCGTAAACCTATATGTTGTGCATTTGTATTCCAATGCAAATTACTTATATGCACACATTTAGGGGGAGCTTCTCTATTGTTTTTGGAAACTAGATATTGTTGCTTTGGTACTTTATTGCAAATCTAGTGTTGTCATCTAACACCAAAAAGGGGGAGATTGAAAGAACATTTCTTAATCCCTCGATGTTTTGTGTATTAGGCAACAACACTAGTGATAATTAATAGTGTTCTGAGTGATGCAGGATTTAGTAGATCAAATCATGAGCATCGAACTCCAAAAAGAGAAGAGAAAAGAGCTTGTGCAAAGCTCTGGCTAAACCAGAATATTGGGCCGGAACTTTGGTTCCTGGCCGGATATTCCGGGGTGCTGGATTTCCTGCTAAGGACCTATTTCTAGAGCTAAGTGCGAGCTCCTGGATAAATCGGAATATTGGGCCAGAACTTTGGTTCCAGGCCGGAATATTCCGGTCTGCTCGGATTTTCTGCTAAGGACCAGCTGCCAGAGAAAAGTGCGAGCTTCTGCCTAAACCGGAAGTTTAGGCCGTACATTTTGGTTCCAGGCCAGAATATTCCGGCTGACCGGATATTCCGGACCCAACTCAGGCCGGATATTCCGGCCTCCCTGGAGGTTGCAACGGCTAGTTTTCGGAGGGGTATAAATACCCCTCCCCTTCTTCAACCTCAGTCAGCTCTACCAAAATATCTTCGACCACCATTGTTGCAAGCTCAAAACTTAGAGATCTCCCAATCCCTCCACCCAAACTCGTTGATCTTTGGAGGATTGAAGGAGAAGGCCGAGATCTACATCTTCACCAAGCAGATTTACATTTCCCCCTCATTCACTTGAGGGATTCGAGTCTAGGGTTTCCATTGGGAAAACCTAGGCATCTTGTTAATCTTACCTCTTGTCTATTGTGACAGATTGTAGCTGTTCGGGAGCCCCCAATTCAGTTGTGGGTGTGTGCCCCGAATTGTTGTTGTAAAGGCTCCGGATTCCGCCTTGAATGATTCCGATAGTGGAAGGTGAACCAATCCTTTGTGGTGCGGTTCATTGGAGAATAGGTGAGCCTGTTGTGGCATTGAGATAGCCTGTGGTGGCGAAGCTCACACCCCTCCAATGAGACGTACTCCCATAAAAAGGAGGAACTCGGGATTACATCCGTGTCTCCGCGTGCTTCACTTTCGGTTACCTCTTTACCTTGCCTTTACTTGTATCTCGTAGCCTGCTTAGAGTTAACTTGTCATATAGGTAAATTCACCGTAGTTGCATATCTAGAGAATTTACCTTTGTGTCAAGCCTAAACTGAAAAATAACTAAAAATTGGGTAGCACCTATTCACCCCCCCCCCCCCTCTAGGTGTCATACGATCCTTTCAACGGGTAACATGGCCGCGAATGAGGGTTGTCAATGATGGTTCATCCCGAGAATTGCGAAAATAAAAGCAGAAACGAAATATTATAAAAGGACATGATAGAGCATATTCCGACGGAAACGAAATGGAAATTTCGGAAAAACGAATACGGAAAGTTCCCGCATACACAGTTGATACATTCGATCCGGATTATCGGATTGCAGTATGTTGCTTTTTCCCCTAAGAGACACAGGGTTTATCGAATCCAGAAAGTATTTGCTTGGCAAGGAAATTTATCAAGTGCAAGAAAGTTTTCGGTGCGTGTGGTTGTTTTACCAATGGTTTAAAATAGGCCAGGGCTTAAGGTTTTACCAGCAGTAGTGCGTATTATGTATGTGATGAATAAGATAAGATGAAGCTTTGATAAATAATTCATATGTTTTACCGGACTTCCAAGATCCAACCGAGGCCATGATTCAATCTGGGTCATCGTTGATCGACTGACCAAGGTTGCCCATTTCATCCCTGTCAACACCACCTATCGGGGACATCAATTGGCCGACTTGTATATTTCCAGAATAGTGAGCCTGCATGGTGTGCCTAAGAAGATTGTATCTGATAGAGGCACGCAATTCACCTCAAGATTCTGGAAATCCCTTCATGAAGCCCTCGGAACCAAGTTAGCATTTAGCACAGCTTATCATCCCAGACCGATGGCCAAACTGAGCGAGTGAACCAGATATTGGAGGACATGCTTCGCGCATGTGTTCTATCCTATGGTTCCAAGTGGGAAGATTGCCTTCCGTTTGCAGAGTTCTCGTACAACAACAGTTATCAGTCCAGTCTGCAAATGGCCCCTTTTGAAGCCCTTTACGGCAAGAAGTGTCGTACACCCCTGAATTGGTCCGATACCGGAGAAAGCAAATTGTTCGGACCAGATACCCTCCGTGAAGCTGAAGAGCAAGTTCAGCTTATTCGTGAGCGCCTCAAGACTGCCCAATCCCGTCAGAAGAGTTACGCTGACACCAAGCGCCGTGACCTCACCTTCAACGTCGGAGATTATGTTTATCTCCGAGTGACACCCCTTAAGGAATGCAGCGTTTCCATGTCAAAGGAAAATTAGCGCCAAGGTATATTGGACCCTTCAAGATCATTGCTCGTCGAGGAGAAGTATCCTATCAGCTGGAGTTACCCCAGGAGTTAGGAGATTATCATGATGTCTTCCACATTTCCTTGCTCCGGAAATGTCTTGAAGTTCCTGACCAGCCTGATGTTTTCAAAAACATCGACCACCTCTCCATCGACCTGAACCAAGATTTGACTTATCGTGAGAGACCTCTCAAGATTCTCGAAGAGGATGTTCGAGTTACCCGAAGACGTGCGATCAAGTTTTACAAAGTTCAGTGGACTAACCACTCTGAAGAAGAAGCAACTTGGAACGCGAAGATTATCTTCGAAGCGAATTCCCAGACCTCTTTAGTACCTAAGCCTAGCAAATCTCGGGACGAGATTTATTTTAAGGGGGGAAGGATCTGTAACATCCCAAATTCATAAACAGAGAAATATTCCAAAAATGAGAGCCAACAAAAACTTTTGTTAAATTATATGTGTTGGTTATGCTTGTTGCTTGTGTATTATACTTGTGACATTATTTTCTTGTTGCTTGTAATGTGTTTGCTTGAATTGAAAAGATTAATTACAAACACAAAGAAATTGAAACAAGAAATAAAATCAAAGTGACAAGTGTCACATAGAAATTCTCCAAGTAAGAATTGTTTTCCTTTACAATAAAATTCAGAGGAGTGATAATGTAAACACTCCCATTTTGTCCTTACTACTTTTCTCTCTCAAATAATATTTTGAATTAGTTTAAAAATTCAAAAGTAAAATTCAATTAGCAATAAAACCAAAATTTAATAATTAAAACCCTATGAAAGAAAATGTTTCAAAACATTTTATTTTGCAAAGCCAATTTTTGTGGAGCTTCTGCACATTATGGGAAGGCCCCACAAATTTTGGCAAATTTTTATAAATTGATTTAGTGCCTCAAATTAAATCAAGAAGTGCTACTGCAATTAACAGAAGGACTAAAAAGTAAATAGATGAAAGAAGAAGGAAAAGAAGAAGCGCACAGGAGCCAGGGGGTTTTGACAAAAGTGTCATCGCCTACCTCTCCGTCGCCGTGTCGTCGCCGCACGCCGCGCGCCTCGCCGTTTCCCCGGGCCCCCCAGGCCCCCCTCTCGCTCGCAGCCGTCCACGGTCGTCGCCTCTGCGCCCTCTGCACGAACTCGAGCACCCCGTTGCCGAAATCGCCGCCCTGTCCCCCATTGCCGCCGCAGCAGCACTTGGACGGCGCCGGTGAAATTCGCCCCACCCTCTGCACCTCGACGCGTGCCACTCCGCCCAGGCCTTCTAGAAGACACTAGAGCCTCGCTCGTCACCGCGTTGCCCCGCCCCTCGCCGTGCCTCGTCAGCCTCGAGCAAAAGATCTTGCCGGTGCGCCGTGGACACGCCCGTGCACCTCGCCCATGAACGCCGGCATCCGCCGCTATAAAACCACCCCCGACCCCCTCTGCTCACTCCACACCACCCCATCTCCCTTTCCCCCGCTCCAATTTCACCGTGCTCTGCCCGGAGGGCGGACATTGCTGCGCCACGGCCGCCGTCAAGGTCGGACACGGCCGCCGCGCTGCTCTACCCTATTCTCCCCTCTATGCCTCGTAGCATGATGCCACAGCTTCACCACACTCACCCGCCCTTTTTCCCTCTGGATTATGCACAGGCCCGTCGTCAGGAGATCGCCGGAGCTGCAGCCCGTGCCGTGGAAGTGCGGGAGATCGCCGCCGTCGAACCAGTCCGTCCCAGCTCGTGCCGCTGCTCCAGCAAGCTTCCCCACGACCCCGCCGTCGAACGCGTCCACTCCACCGCCCCTAGGCCCCTCAGGTACCCCTCTCTGGCCACGCTCGCCGTCGCCGGCGCGGCAACGCCGCCGGAATTAGGTCGTCGCGGATGAGATTGAACATGGACCGTTAGATCTTCGATCTACGGTAGCATACCGCTTCACTTAAGTGTATCGCTGACAGGCGGACCCCACTGTCGGCATTTTATTATTTTTCCCCGCGTGCACTGTGCCACTGCCATGTAGGCCCCACTAGTCAGAAGTTTGAACATTATCCAGAACAGTGGATTTTCTTAATTAAATTCTCTGCAAATTTCAATACTGATATCAACTTCAAAAATCAATAACTTGAGATTTATACATCCAAATAATTCAAATTCAATTGTTCTGAAAAGCTTATGAAAATGTTTAACCAACCCAATTGGTCTCATGTCATTTAATTAAATAAATAAAAAGTATTATTAAAAATACTACAGAAGGTTTAAATTCTAAACTTGTTTGTTTCTGATACTCTGTTAGTCCAAATAATTCCAAACCAATTTTGTTAGCTTAGTACTGCCTAGTAGGAGCTTCCCTAATTTTGGTAGAATTATTTGTGCAGTAGTATTTGTTTAGTATAAAGTTGAAGTTTAAATACCCCTCTGCACTCAAACATTTAAATATGTTAATTGGTAAACCCAAATGAATTAGGACCAATTTTGTTAGGTCACATTTAGTCATGTTTAGTTACCCCTAAAAGGATTTAATTTTTGAAGCAATAGAATTTAAATGGTAGCCAAAACTTGATTAATAAGCTTCTGGATTCAAACAAATGTGTAGGGAGTTTAGTAACTCCAATTGAACCAAATCAAATTGTGTAGTCTTCTACACATCAGTAGCTTTCCATAGAATTTTAGTTTGTATTTTTGTGAGCAACAGAACTCAAGTTATTGAATTAAACATGTTCCACAAGTTTCTGCCATAATGTTGAACATAAATAAATGATGTTTAATTCAAATATTCTGAAACCAAATTGCATGGTTTGATGTGTGCAGTAGCTATGTGATGTTCATGATTGTTGTGTTGAGATGATTGCTTGTATAGCTTAGTGATTGTTTGCATTGTTTGTTTATTAATTAGACGAAAACGTTGACGGATATATCGAGGAAGGAGAGTTTGCTGAAATTGAAGAACAAGAGCAAGATCACTTTGCCAAGCAAGGCAAGCTATTCTCTGAGCTTGCACTACAAACATATGCATCTACTTTCATAACATGTTTTACTCTCAAAGCAAGATTTATAAAACCCATTTCAAAAGTATATGGAAATTATTTTGCCACCTATGTAGAAATATAAGATAGTTATATCAAATTATAGGATGGGAAAAACAAATATGGTTTATTCAAAACTCCTTTGAAATTACTTGTGAGATTATGAAATACCGAGATGTCGGTGTTGGAATGGAGAAGTGGAAAAAAATGGTGATGTTTATGAAAAATGCACAGTGTGTCCTTGTACTTACGTCAACCATCCGATACCCTGTGCGACCACATCCACCACATATGGGAAAGGGCTTAGTCATATAATTTGCTCATATTAGTACTGGATACCTCATCGACGGAGATGACTCCGTCATGCATGAGGGGATAGTGTGTTGGTCATCCCCTGACCCGGGTCCTCGCTCAAACTCTATGAAAGATAAGGAGGAGGATTGAAGGTTCCACCATAAACCGCCGGACAAAACCTATGAGTCCTCACACTTAGATTCCGAAGGGCTGGGTTAAGTGTGTTGGAAGTGTCATATGGGAGGATCCTATACTAGCATGAGCAAAGGACAGGCTATGGTCGGCGGCTTACTTCGCATACACCCTGTATGGCGAGACGTGGCGGACACGATGAGTTGCCGGATGGATGTGGGAAAAGCGTGCTACCTCTGCAGAGTGTAAAACTATTCGAATAGCCGAGTCCTCGGATATGGACAGTTGGGAGGCCCTACTTTGACCATGTGCAAGTTTTGGAAAGGTTTTTAAGTTTAAAAGAAACTGAATTGGTGATGGTGTTACACAACTATACCAAATGGAGTGGTATGAGTTGTTGGAATAATGGACCATGGTGAGCCATGGTCAGAAACAGGAGGAGTTTTGGAGAACAAATGAGATGGTGGTTTCTTTTAAAATAGTTATAAAACTCTTCTTACCTTTTTCAATAAAGATATGAGATGTTTAAAATAAATAAAAGTTGTCAACTAAAATAAAACTAGTGCATACTCATGTTGGGGTAGTTTGCGAGTACATTCAAATGTACTCATATTGGTTTCGTCCCTGGCTATTGACCTAGCCAGACTACGAGGAGGAGCACTACGCCGAGCAGAGTATGGCGACTTCTACGCCAACTAAGGATCTCCACAAGTCAGCTGCCTGTCGGGTTGTCATCGTTAGAATATGATGTCTACTACGCCGTAGCTTCCGCTGATATTTTGGTTGGCCCATGAAGGCACCTATGTAAGACTTGGTAAATGACCATTTATGTAAGATTTTTAATTCGGTATGTAATGGATGTAAACTTTGGTATCCAATTCGGATTATGTGCAACGACAGACTGATCACGGGATCGTTGTGTTAAGCATAATCGGGTATTTCGGACAGCTAGTCCGGGGTCCCCACAAATACAAAGATGTGAGCAATGCGTCCAAGGGCACATGTGTCTCACAGATCAAGACACAAAGGATTCATCTGTCCACCGCAGCCCTATCCGTCTTGTGGGGTTGCATAAATAATTAAGTCTTTAAATGACAGACAGAAGCAATAAGTTCTTTGACGTCATTGTTGTTCTCCAGAGAACTGCTTTCAGCGATTGTACAACTCCTACTTTCACCAAGGTTCTCGCAACGCGTTCCGTGTTTCCCGTCCCTTACCTCTACCTTGATCACTCTTTAGTATCTTGGGTACCTAACAATTCATAGGACCAAGGTATTGACAAGAGATATACACATGCATCATATAGCACTCTTTACACTAATATCCCAATGGTTAGTTTGCACATAGCTGCCAGGTTAGGCCTCAACCTTTAGCCCGAGTGGATTACTCACACATCGCGATCATATCACCAATAGAAAACAATGTAGAAATCAGTAGATTAATGATTGAAAATAGTTCTTGCAATGTTGCCAATCGCGATGAGATCTAAATCACAACTAGTATATGGCTATGGATGATGACTATGGTGGTGGAGATAGCTATGGAGTCGAGATGGAGGCAGCACTTCGTGGAGACGGTGAAGAATGGCGGCTCTCTCTTGAGGGGGGTTTTCTCTCCTTATAGTAGTCTGGTATGGTTCTGAGGCGGTTCCGATGCGAAATCATATTTGGGCGCTTCATGAAAGTTGCTCGTTTAACGATTTCGATCCGACTAACACCAGTACGGTCGGCGGTATGGTCGGGCGCGACCGTACCGTGACTCGTTATGTTGGTTTCGCCAGATTCTATATCTTTTGAATTTTTGGCAACTCCCCATCGGGATTATTTCTTCATAACCGATTGATTTTCACCAGATTATCTTCCTTAACCGCAAGAAAATAAATCATAAGGATATTTGCAAAGTAACTTGCACATTAGTTGTTAGTGGCAGGTATAGAGTGATATATTGCCATTTTCATGACAAATATATGCTTTGAACATGGATAAAGATGCGCATATTTTGGACGCAACAACAGCCCAACCAAACTCACTTACATGTAACCATGCAAGACCATCGCCTGAATGCAACCAACGCATGTATAAACTAAATTTGTGAACTTATGTGCTTATTGAGGTGTTAAAATATGTGTCCCTCGTCGTGTTAACTAATTTTTTATGTGTGTCTTTTGGTGTATAAACCAACGTATTACATCGCTATTGTATTTTGACAAATGTCCGCTTTCGTATCATATCCGTTCCATATTCATTTCCGATGATTTATGTTTATGTACTTGTTTCCATTTTTTCCGAATTCGTTCTCGATTATGGCGAGGCAAGCGGAAAAGAAAATCATAAAGCATATTTACGTCCGTTTCCGTTCCGTTTTCAACACCCTACACGGATGGAGGTACAGATGTTTTGACAAAAAAAAATACCCTTTAATTTTAAATTCTTAAGAAATTTATTATGGCCTATATCAATTGCCAAATAATTTTTCAGAAGTTTTTGTACGCCTTAATAAATTCCCTAAAAATGAATTCAATGTTTATTAAATTCTTAGAATGCAAATAAGAGCAAATGGGACCAAATAATTTTAGGGAGGTAAATAGCAACTTAGTCAATGAAAGATCAACAAAACTTAAATTTATTTAACATTTCAAAATTGGGAAAAAGGATATTACAGTTCACTTAACATTTTGTCGTCGACTTCGGTTCTTATATCATCCATCCATCACCACTAATATAAAAAGGCACAGAGTGTAGGGATCCAAACGATCTTGACCGTCTAACGCTAGATCCAATGGACCCAACCACCGCTAAAACACATTGTCAGCCTTCATTTTTGGACCGTCTATTGCTACTAGATACAACGAGCACTTATTTTCCTGCCAAAATAACAACCGAGTTAATAGGGGAGTAATTCAGAGAATTAATTAGGGGCGCAGATTTTTAGAGGAATTGAAATCTCCAGCCTTGCATACCCGTGTTGTTATTTTGGAAACTGCCAGAAATTTCCCATAATAGCGACAATCAATTTGGATATTATTGAAGGGTAGGAGAGTGTGAAAATTATGCAGCGATTTTATATAACAAATATCATGGCGATGATATGTGATGTTTTGACCTTGAATAAAATACACTCTTAAATTAGACATTACCACAAAACTTAGACGCGCATTGTGCGTGCAAAATTACTAGTACATGGAAGTTGCGTACTTGACAATGTTTTGGCATGGTAACTCATTTAAGTGTCGATGTGCTGTTGTGACTCCAGGAGTTAAACCTGTGTTTTCCCAGGAGCTGTGCGGAGCGTG
Source organism: Poa pratensis (assembly GCA_947311845.1). Lineage (NCBI taxonomy): Eukaryota > Viridiplantae > Streptophyta > Magnoliopsida > Poales > Poaceae > Poa > Poa pratensis. Next base: position 147,609,796 of record CAMZMU010000063.1, on the reverse strand, counting down.
GCGGCTCCCCTAGAGTCTTGATCTTTTGGTGTCTTCTGGCAAATAATAAGATCATGCCTATATACGGGAAATGGAAACACCGCATATAGGATGTTTGAGTGCGTGGTAGCTACTGAAACTTGGAACTAATCTCAACATACTATGAGAGACCCGTAGAGTTGTGTAATGAATCCGTGGCTAGGTTTTGGTTTTCAGATAACATAAACCTTTGTTCCGAGTCTAGTGCACGCTGATGCTCTATGGAGCTTATGGGAAGTAAGTAAGTAACTGAATGGTTTTAATGGAAATGGGTGGTTGAATCTTAAACAGGTTTGGTGTCTTCTGCTCAGGAGTCAGGACAGTGAAACGCTGGGCATGAGCTCGACCTGCTTGGGGCCAAGACACGTTGGCACTTGACTTTACCATCGCCTTGTAACTTACCCCTGACCTTCGCACAGCCTTCTTGTCGCTTTCACTTGTGGCATTTTCCCGGATGCTCTGCCGTCTTGTAGGCGACTTGGACGACAGCATCGCTGCAAGAACCCAGTTTCTTTTGCAATAATCTCAAACAATTGCTTGATCTCCTCCCAGTTGACATCCGTTTGTCTTCTTGTTCGGTGGGTTTTCCTCTTCTTTAAAATTTGTTTCCCAGTCTGACCAAGAAGAAGATCGGAAGAAGGTGCAACTTGGTTAATTGACAGGTCAAGTTGATCTTCCCGACAATATTCAACGGAGGGAGCAGTATTACTGTGTAGCCGTTAGCCGAGTCGACGGTCCAATCGTTAAGGCAACCGATTAAAAGATAATCTTCTTTTTGAGAAGGTAGGTTTTGTGCTGCAGATCGAACTGGACAAGTCTGGATTTATAGTGGAGTCGTTTGGTTAGGTACGGTGTCGTGATTAGCCAAATTAATATTTTTGCAGGGCAGATTAGCCAAATCCTGGCAGGTAAAGGGCGGGAGCTTCGTATAAAAGACGTAAGGCTCAAGATGAATAGGCCCAAGAAGAAAGTACTGCTTCCCAGTCTAAGAAAAATGACGTTTGGATGTAGTTTGGGGTTAAAATTATGAAACTTTGGCCACCAATATTTTGTCCAATATTGTTGGTAAGATACCTGAAATAATATGTAACCCTTTGTTTTGCAAAATACTTTCTTAACAATATACTATTTAAGGGTCAGTGTAAATCAGATTTTGTTTTGTTGTTAAAGGGCACTTTATGTAAGTAATTTCTTTCGAAAAAAGAAGAAGCGTCATTGGTCTCTTCATCTAGTGATGCTGATGCACACTTGGAAGTAATATATCTGCACTGGTTTGGATATCAACGACAATTTAATCCAAAGGTTCTATCAGTTTGGCTTTCTCTTAAGTTGTTTATGGGCTGGTGAAGAACCGAAGATGGATGAAGCGTGCGTAGATGCAATACATCATCTAAGGTCAACTGGCAAACAATGGACATATACACATGTATATTGAATTTGACTTTATCCACACACGGAATCAAAGTTAAAAAAATGTATGTGCGCACATGGCAATAATAAAGCCAATAATGCATCAATTACCCCTCAATATAGATTAGCTAACTTTTGACGTGATCTGGAAAATTCGCGGTGGAATAAGTTGTAACTTCAACACAGTTTGTCACGGAGTGTTACTTGATAATGGAAGGAAACGCATGCATCTGACATATACGAATATATTAGGTTCAACCTGAACCTAGGATAAGTCATGGGTGCAAACAGCAGTCAAGTAGTACAATACTACTTGATTTCAGCAAGCATGTAGGACAAGTACTAGTTGCTCTTAGCACAAAAGTGCAGCAGCGAGAATCACACAAAGATATTAGATTTTACATGGAAAAAGTTTTCAACTAGAGAGAGCGAAAATCGGGGACCAAAGTCACCCAAGTCTTTTTACGCTATTATCAAATGTGGATACAACTAGTTCTTCTCTTGAAAGTACTAGAGGATCTCATAATTTAAGATGTGAGACACGAGAGTTGGCGATTGGAGAAATCTCACTAAGTATGGTGTAACCATAGTTTGAAGGAGACAATGTAGTGGATCTAAACTTCACAACCTTGCATTATATAATATTAGAACAGAATATTCACTGGACCATGTGGAGAACCCAATTTAGATATTTTTTCTTATAAAGGAACTACATGCCTCTCGACCTCTGGCTCGGATAGTCGATGCACACTACCATTGTTTTACTAAAAGATTTCAAACATCAAGGCTGAAACAATAAGCTTACAATTAAAAAAGTTAAAACCAGATATCAAAATGTGGGCCCACAACAACGGACTTGTCAAAAAATCCATCACAATCCTATCACGGTGGACAAAAATCCAGATGCACGGCGACACATAACCAAACAATAAGTGTGGTACTACCGACTTCAAGAAGGAACCACCACTCGTACCCCGATGTTGCCAAGTGCAACCAATAGGTCAAACTTGTTGCATACAACCCAAATTAGTACATCTGAACATGATCACATCCCAATTTAGTACATCTCCATAGTCCAAATATTTATCGGACGCACACAACCTAATTTGTGTACGAAAACCCAATTAATTCCCACCCTAAATCCTTGATCTCTTTACCCAAGAAAAAACAGTCACCCTTTAAATAGTAATCCACTACCACTATCCGTCATATGTAGGGGCATAATAAAAACCAGTCATATATCTCTACCTACTCGGCGCTCGATCCAATCACACATCGTATTCTACCTTTTTTTTATAAAAGTCTAATTATGGTTTACCTTTTTTCCACGGTTTGCAACCACTCCCCTTATATTTCTTGTACACGCACTCCACCTTAGGCTATACAAGTCATCTCCTACCCTTCGCCAGCTTCCGGTCAGAAGAAGCTAACGAATCCATCCATAGCTACGAACAAGGGAGGAAGCTACGAAAAGGAATCGAACTGCAGCGGCGCACGACTACAGATGATTATTTCGATTAGCTGGATCAATCAGAGTTCAGAGGTGAAGAACAGGAATAGATTCTTGGATAGGTTCTACTAGATAATTGAGCTGATTGAGAAGATATAGTAGGCGAGTTACTGGTTGCAGCTGCGTGCATGGGGGATAGGCCATGGCAGCAGCCACATGAGCAGGCTTCTTGTTCAGCACACACCGGGATGACCCAACAAGCTTCTGCTTCTTCTACCTCCCCCATCCATGGAAACATCATGTAAACCCTAACACCATGAAAGTCTCCTTTTCTTTCCTACGAGTAATTAAATCTCTTATTCTGATGTTTTCCCCCTTCATAATACTTTTGTTTCTGTTTTTTTTTAACCTTTGGGCGTTATATTCTTGTATTAGTTATGATGCATGAAATGGTATTTCACAACATAAATAACTTGTCTGGAGGCTTACGCATGAAGTAAGAATCTTAGTTTGAAGATGATGTCTCAGAGTTTGTGTACTATTGTACATATTGACTTATTTTGTTGTTGTTCGGTCCAAATGTAAAGAAGGCGATTGTTCAACTAATTGGCTAGACTTGCTACCATAAGAAAATTTCTCCTTGATGGATATCTATCTCAAGATTTCAGCTGTCTCTCAGTTTTCTTACCGACTTTTAAGTTCTGACAAATGCATTGGAAGTGTCATTTCTTATTCATCTTGTAAGAGAACATTTATCATGGATTTTTTATTACGAATCTCAATGCTTAATCGTTGCAACATTTCCTCCTTAATATATCCTCTTTCTTGGAGTGATATGCTTCTCTCTCACTGAACTTTAAAGATAATATGGATGCTCGCCAGCTATTAACTTAGCAATGATGGCCATGCCAACAATTTTGTAATACTCTCCTATTTTAATTTGTGCAATTGCAGCAGAAAGGACCCTGGCGGATATGAAGACATGGGAGAACTTGATCAAGCCCTCTTCCTCTACCTCAACAGCCAGGATCAAACATCAGTTCAAGAACAACCGCGTAAGACGCTTAATCAATCATTTCTCATATAAACTTCAGAATATTTTATAAAGTGTCATACTGAATGCATGTAGCCTGAATACATAGCTTTGATGGCTGGAGGCAATAATATTTTCAACAACATACATACTTTCTTGGACCATAAGTTCCATAAGTTGCACACACATGGAAAATATGCCGTCTACCAGGATTTGACATGCCTGGTTGAGTTTCGGCATATAGAGATCGATGCGAGACAGTGATGATGAAATCTTATGGTCTTTTCCTTCTTTGCGCTCAAAGTTTCTATTTTCTGACACGTAAATTATTTCCCAAACGAGAGAGAGTGACGTGTAGCAAACACCTGCTGATGTGTGTTCCTGCAAAAGACGATCATCTTATTTTGCCAGAACAGATACATCCCCCTTCCTCAATATGAGTGTGAAGCCATATATATTCTGTTTGGAAATTTAACATCACCGACTGCATGCAGTTGCACACGTGTGAATGTGTGATATTCACTACCGTTGTATTCTGAAATGGTCCCGTGAAACTTCTTCTCCACGTGTGCATGCAGAGACTCTCAACATCTTCCCTTCTCGGCCGATGCACGTCGTCGAACATTCTCCAAACGCTGCCACCCTGGGGTCGAACACTGGTTCTTCGAAGCAGCCGCGGGCTCCGTCGAAGCAGCCGGCGATGCTCGCTCCGGCACCGGGTGGCAAGGCAACCGTCAAGGTCAGCTCCCTGGCTAAGCTAGCTAGCTAGTACATTCTGCATACGCTTCTCTTCTGACATTTCTGTTCTTGGAATTTTGTTAATATCGCTATAAATATCAGAGAGAAGGAGGGGGGAGCGGCGGCGCGGGCACGCCGTCGACCTCAGAGCATGAGGGTCCCAGAACGCCGGACGCCAAGACGCTGAGGAGGCTTGCGCAGAACAGGGAGGCCGCGAGGAAGAGCAGGCTTAGGAAGAAGGTAAAGAATATTATTTACTGACTTACTGCTAATGGAATAGTTGATTAACTTGGTTAATCACTGGCATTCACCTAGCAAGTCCCACCAGGTTAAAACCCAATCGTAGTTTGGTATGTAGGATTGGGCTGGTGAAGTTAACCTGCTAGCTACTATACCACCTAACAGCTGAATATGTGCAATACTGTCCCTGCTAGCGAGGGCCCCAAAGGTTTTCACGTTTCTGTATATGACAAGTACACTTCTTGTAGACTTCGGTGAATGTATGATGATTGATTCTCGATTGGCCTTTTGTGGCAATGTGGATGCGTAGGCCTACATTCAAAATTTGGAGACGAGCAGGGTCAGGCTGTCACAGATGGAGCAGGAGATGCAAAGATGCAGAAATCAGGTACCCATATATTCCCTGATAAAGATATAAAAACAGCTAGGTCTGCCCCTAGTGGGACATCTCATAATATAAAATATGTCTTGATATGAATCACCTAGATGAAATCCACCACAAGGTCCAAATTTATAACCTTTCTAACGATCCACGTCATGGTTCGTGCTTCGGGTGGCTACGTCAATCTCTAGTGATCTTAGGGTCAAGTTTCACTGAAGATATTGTCGGGGTTCAGAACCCGACCTTAGATCTGAGGTGGGGGACTGAGAAATAATGACGGGAGGCGATGGATATACCAGTTTGGCATGTGAGTAAAGTACGACATTGCGCGTAATCTACCGGGACGGTGCCAACCATGGTTGCTAAGTTCGATGTACATGTGTATGGTCGTGTCCGATACTCCGATGGAGGTAAGATCGTTGCTCTAATTGTGTAATGGAGGAACAACAAAGATGGTTGAGCATGTGGCTGGAATGCATGGTAAGGTTATGTGTACATTGGCCATTGGGGCTTCGAACCATTATTGTCATGATTTAGGTGTTGGGGAAAAGCTCCCATCGTATTGTATAAAGTCCGAGCTAGAGTTTTGCCATCCAGTCTAATCTAACGGCTCAATAATTCAGTCAAATGTCTGAAAGTTATGGCTTAGTCGCGCACATGATTCCTTTATAACACCGCGCAGTTACCCTACACACAACCCCTCTTTCTAAATTGTGAGGAACTCATAACCTATTTCTCATTCTTTAGTCATCACCATATTATTGCTGCATTAAGTGTTGCTCTGTATACTTATTATAAAATATCATGATTGTTGTATTATATTTATTTTATTATAATTGTGTTAAGTTCACGATTTCAAAAAGAAAAAATCGGAAGAATTTCAAATCTGGTTGTATTTATTATATAATAATTTTGGGAGATGTAAGGAAGAACCACTTACATTTGTAACACTGTCTAGCTAATTAATTTGTTCCATTCATCTCTACAACAAAAGGGTGCAATCCTGGGTGGTGGAGCTGGCATTGGAGGACTAAGCCCAGGCATGCATGGAAACTAAACCCTAACTTATTTACCATCACCCACAAATTAAACTCTCCTCTAACTTACGTGCATGGTAAAAAACGAATTAGCAGAGGCGGCATGGTTCGATGGGGAGTACGCGAGGTGGGTGGACGAGCACGACAGGATGATGCGGCACCTCCGGGCGGCGGTGGAGGAGCACGACGCGGCGGCCACGGCAACGGATGGCGAGCGGCTGCTGCGGCAGCTCGTCGACGCGGCGGCAGCGCACCACGTGGTACTGGCGGAGATGAAGGCCACCCTAGCGAGGGCCGACGTGTTCCACATCGTCTCCGGGACGTGGCTGCCGGCCGCCGAGCGCTGCTTCCTCTGGATTGGCGGCTCCCGCCCTTCGGACCTCATCAAGGTATCTTATCTAAGTACTCGAGAGAAAAACCTACTAGCTACTATCCGTGAAAACCGTGTGCATTGCGTGTGGTATTCCTTTGTTTTTCTTACATGTTGTACGTCCACTATGTCAATTGTCATCAATTTCTTTTGAATATATTGTTTCTCCAAAAGTAAATATACAACTGGTGAGTATATATCTTAATGCTACCAATTTGATGTCTATAGATGTTCGGTGGCGGAGCTAGGCCCTAGGACCAGCCATGTCAATGCACTATGCTGCTATACTTCTAGAGTCAGATGCATAAATTTCAAAAGAATTAAATTGGCATTTGGAAAACCTGTGACGTCCCTGACCGCCACTGTAGATGCTGATCATGATATGACTTATTTCCACGAAAAAAACTTACAAGCAATTAATGTTTAACTTGAGTTAATTCTGAAACGACGTCTACTGCGAGAGTCTGCGACACAACGACTAAAATACACATATGAATACTATAGACCTAGCTAAAGTATTTGCATATATTATTGAAGTGCTATACTGCTATTTGGTCACTGGTTAATTAACGTTAGGGGAGCAGTCTCAGTTCTAAAAAACATTAGGTAGACTGGTAGAGAGCAAGAAATGTACATAAGATGGATTAGCTAGCTATCGCCTATCTAACTAGCTAATCTTAAGTAGGTGACAGGTCACAACTGATGGAACAGTTAGGCCTTTGCAAGTTTTCTGCGGAGATTGATTAGTTCAGATGCTTATGGTTGTTGTTTTATGTGTTGGAAGAAAGTGTGCATGGTGATGTGCAGAGAGAGTTGGTGAAGGAGGGAAGTTAGATATGGGATGTCGATGGGGCTGAAAAAGATGTGAACACGTGTTAGCTAGCTTCTAGATGGAATGGACGGAACTGAACCATGGACAAAGAATATCAGCATCTTTGGATATATTCGAGAGTGGCAAAACCAAGAAAACATTCATAAGATTGACATAAATGCAGTCGCAAAACAATAGATTCCCGTATATATGGTTGTTTGGAAACACATCCATTTTCTACCCTGCAACATTCAGGTGACTGCAGATACGTGCCACTCAAATGTTGTTGTATGGGCAACGTGTTGTGGCATTAAATGCTCTAATATGTTGGCGGCGCGCGATTTTTGGCATTCGGGCGGTGGCCCTAGATCTCCCTAGATCTGCGACGGTGGCAGACACCATGGTCGTGTGGATGAAACGGTGGCTAGATCCGATATTGTGATTGCTCCCAGCTCCGTGTGTTGAGGTCGATGGTGGTATGAAACGTCTCCGTTATGGACCATGAAGTTCCAAACAGGTGGTGGTATGGAACGCCCCCTCCAATTCGAGATCCGGTTCAACCCGACTAGGCAGGTGCTATGCACAATGTCTTTTGTAGAGGCGTCAAGTCAACATGGCCGGCAGGTGCTACACACGACATCTCTTTCAGTGGCATCAAGTCATGCACGAGTAAAGATGTTCAATCTTGCACGGATGTCAAAATCGAGGTTCGAGCAGATAGTGAAATTTTGAAGTTACACATATGAGAAGCCGTTTGGTACCCCTCATTTTATTTCATTTTTCAGAAATAAAATCAAAGGACACTGATGTCATCATTTCATTTGTCCAATTTGAAACTTCACATGTTTGGCTGCCATGAGGATTTATGAAATGAAATGAGTTCCTGAAAAAATGACAGGTTTAGTGACAGAAATTGACTTGACATAGCATACTCATTTCTTGAAATTTTGAATTGAAATGAAGATTCCAATTCCGTGATAGGCAATAGCCACAACGTTGAATGCAGAATTTCACAAAATGATAGCTGTCAAACAAGCTCAGTAAATGTTTCTCTATTTCTTAGCCGACTCTAATCCATGATCTCATTCGTTGATTATTTATTATCCAATAAATTGAGTGGCCACATTTTTTTTAACCATGTGCAACTTTAGGTGTAAAGAAATGTGCAACTAAACTATGCAATTCTTTTATAACAAAAACAAAATACAGGTTGTAGCACGACACGTGGAGCCGCTGACGGAGCAACAGGTGGCAGACGTGTGCGACGTGCAGCGGTGGTCGCGGGAGAGCGAGGCGGCGCTGGACCAAGAGCTCCAGGCGACGTACCGCTCCCTCTCCGACACTGTCTGCTCCGACGCGCTGCTCTCCCCCTACCCTGACATGGCCGCCTACATGGCCCACATGTCACTCGCCATCGCCAACCTCTCCTCCCTCGAAGCCTTCGTCAGACAGGTAAGCAAGCGAGCCTACTCTCTTTTGGCCTCTTGGGAGTTAGAGATGTTTCACTGAGTTTGTACCTGAATGAATGTGACATGAATTTAGCATGACATGTCCCGTTTGGTATGGCGATGCAGGCAGATGCGTTGAGGCTGCAGGTGCTGCACAGGCTGCCGCAGATCCTGACGGCGCAGCAGGCGGCGCGGTGCTTCCTCGCCATCGCCGACTACTCCCAGCGCCTCCGCGCGCTAAGCTCTCTCTGGCTCGCACGGCCGCGCCACCAGGACCAACCCACCCCGCCAGGCGCCGGTGGCCGTTCCATCCATAAATTCCTACATCACCTAGCACGTATGCTAGATATACTGTAGAGGAGATCATCAATTAGATTCAGGTAGAGGTGCTCAGCTTCTTTACCATCATGTTGTACATATAAAGAGTAGATTTTAATAATACATAGCTGATAATTAGGCAGCATAATAATGACAACTGCAATGTAATGTAGCTGTTTGCTATGCTAGACTGACCCTGCTTCTCAGCATTCAGAAACAGAGGGAGTTGGTATTGTGAAGGATCTTATTGCCAGTTAAACAATCAACAAGTCACTGTATTGGTGTTACAGGTTACAAATGTGATCTCCAAAAATTCTCCCAACCTAAGGGAAACAAATTAATTTAAGTTACAACAAGTCATATGCCATTTCTTGGCTTTCTTTTAAGAAAACAAGAATAAGAGATGCATCTATCATGGCCTCGCGGAGTTCAATTGGTGTCATATCCCCGCGTACACAAGATTCACACAGAAACAAGGATGATCACCCTCCGCTGCTATAATCTGTCGAGGGCGTCGACAATGGCCTTGCGAAATGAGTCGTTGTGGAGTAAAAAGGAGGACACGTGGCCTCCTGTGACCCAACGGACTTCGGAGCCCGGCCATGCCTTCTGGAGCTCCATGATCGAGTGTCTGGGAATGTAACCGTCGTCCTGAAACAAGGAGAACATTGCTTCAGACCAGAACCAAGGTTCAATAGTAGACATTCTGAAATCTGATATTAGCAAAAGATTTCAACTTCGGAACACTACAGATTAGAGAAGCAAGCTACTGAACAAACAGAGGTTTGGATGATAACTGAATAGAACATAATCTATTTTCACTTTTCAAGTACAAACATACGGTTGTTGTTGAAATAGTAGTAAAGCACGTACACTAGTAATGTAACCTGATGGTGAGTTACGCTGTAACAAATCTACCTAGTACACTGAAAGTAGAAGACCCCAGGTGGCTTGAATCATATTTGGATATTGCCCATATATATGTGCTAAATAACAGGTGGAGTAGCACTAACCGTTGCACCAACAAATATGACAGCCTGCGGATTCTTCGGTAGTGGAAATCGAGTGACGTCAGTCAGAGAGAGCACCGATCGTAACCTGTCCTTTACTTGCTCAATAGTGATTGCAGATTCCTGTGCCGCATCCTCTGTCAAAGAAGTTGCATCTCGAGCTAATGCTGCTGCATCTTCTCTCAATGCATCCCAAGCTGTGGCGTGCCTATAGAGCCCTTCACAGAAAGGCACCACAGCAGAATGTGGGGCAAGAAATGGAAGTGTGGCAATTGGTGTAGGATGCAAGGATCCAACCATTGCAGCATGTACACCACCTGTTATTAACAAATAATAAAGCTCATGAAAAAATGGTAAACAAAATTCAGGAATGCCTTCTAGAAGGTCTCTATTAATTTTTTGAAGTAAATAAACAGGATCCTCATTATCATATGCCTTTTTCCTAAATGGAACTAAGGCAAACAAGTGAAGACAATGAAAGAGATATGTATGAGAAAACTCATATTTGTTTATCACCACCACTTGCAATGAATAATTGTCGGTCAAGATAACAAACAAAGGAATCTTCAGAAATAATGGGATGATTTTGATGAATGGGCCACTGCAGGTCATTGGTTCTTTAGAGAGATAATACATACCCATGCTGAGCCCACATATGCCCATTTTGCCATAACCAGCCTCAGCCTGCAACCAGTACAAGAGGCTGCGAGCTTCATCAATGGTGGCTTTTCCTAAAGTAGCAAGTCGCTGACACATTGAAGCTTTGACCCATGCTGCAGGCTTGGACGTCGTTGCCCATAATAGGGGCTGCATTCAGAAAAGATATCAGTTCCTACCAGTTATTCAGGAAGATTTGGAAACAAAGATAAATACAAGATAACCTGACCATACAAACCTCACCTCTCAAGAACCATAGTTGCAATGTTATCCTTCAAAAGTGGTCCGCCAAGTCGGAGCCTTCTTTCAAATGAGTGATCACCAGTGCCTAAATTATTGCCAAAAGTTTAACTCAGATCGCTAAATGAGTAAATGTGAGTGCCTGATCAGATCTCTTTGGAAGTAGGGATTATGAAAAGTATTAGGAAAAATCAGAGTGAAAAGCTCCAGGCAAAACCCAGATAATATGACCAGGCTTCTCGGTACAAAACTACTCCCTCCGTTCCAATTTAATTGACTTGCTATGCACCACATGTGGATGTATCTAGACTTGTTACATGTCTATATACATCCATATTTGGTGCATAGCAAGTCAATTAAATTGGAACGGAGGGAGTATCACATTGTGAAAACATGAACTCTAGAACCAGAAAGATCTCTCTATCATTTAACTCTGGTAATTAGAAGATGGAAAATTTGAAATTTCTACATTTAGGAGTATACTGATCCTGTTATGAATGAAGCGAGGGAGCTAAATGTCGTAGAATATAGGTATCAAATTCCATTAATAGCAATTCAATATAGTGTTCAACCTGCAATATCCAAATGTGAAATGCATATATAAATTACAACTTATTAGTCTAAGAAGATTTATCTAGCTACATGACAGTGGTACATTAAGATAGATTAGGATAAAGATTAAAAAATAAACCTGCCAGATGGACAACACATGCCATATTTTCTGGTGAGACGGACTTGGGTGTAAGGAAAGCAACTCTTGCGCTGTGACTCTCAGGAGGCAACGCATGAACTAGTCGCTCATCACATGTCGTCCTGAAAACACCCTCTCGCAGAACAGAGTTCTTTGTCTCCCAAACTGTTTTCCATTTGGGCTGCACAGCAGTTGGTGGCCAGTTCTGGTGAGGAGCTTCAGGAAATACCTGCTTCACCATCCTCTCTAACAACTCAAGTTTGGTACCCCCCATCCTTTTGAGAAAAACGGTGTTCCAATTTTTGTGCGATGAAGGAGAGTGCCATATATGTGATCCAATATATTATGTACTAACCCAATATTCACCGTTACCATATTCAGTAAATTCCTTATTAATGTTGATTAGTCAATCTTTATTATCAATTGCAATCCAAATGCCTGCACCAAAAAGATTTAACAACAGTCCAAGTCAGCAAATTATAACAAATAAAATGTATCAAGAACATTAAACAATTAACCGCAAAAGAATGGGTTTCGGCCCATAACCTGAACTAACCAAGCACACTAGTATACGAACTTTTGGACAAAGCATAGAAAGAAGCATTGGACGGATACACAACATATAAAACTATAAAATGACAGGTCGAAAGTTTGGGCCACTGCCAAGGGCGTAGTCGATGTTTGGAGAAAACATTCAACTGGATTAGAAGTAAATGCACTCAGCAATGTCCAAAGAAATACCATCCGATCGTTTTCAAGAGCCACTAGCATGGCAGCATAGAGTTTAAAAAAACACCAGCAGAACTGAGAACTGTGAAAGAAGATTTTTGAATCACGAAACTGGCCTAACCGCCGCAAATTTAAGACGAGTTAAGGTCGACCTTTTCCTTTTAACAGAACAATCCAAAAAGGACAATAGAGCTAGAACTTCGAGGACATGAGAATTCTAGTGCTGATATATGAGCTATGAGATGAGAATTCCCCAGAGCAATGCAGCATCGTGCCATCATACATTCAGTCAGATTAAAGGAGCACGGCAACAACAACTAAAAACAGTATCTCTGCCAAAGGAACGCACCTAATCGGGCAGATCTGAAAGAGAATAGCGTGTGCTCTCTTGGACAGCCCACCCTCTAGCCGACGCCCAATGCAGGTACACCGTACGCGCTCTATCGCATCACGCATACCTGGAATCCCCCTTGAAACACATCATCGACTCATCGAGCCAATCTCTTTTAAGGACAGCCTGCCTAATCCGCGGCGGACTGGAGCGCAAACGGACCCGCGGGGGAAACCCCTTCCGACCGCGGCAGGAATCGGCACAATCCGGACCGGGATCCGCGGACAGCGGGAGAGGGGAGCGGAGACCGCGACAGAAAAAAAGAGCCGACGGACGTGCGCGCGAGGAAGGGGGGAAAATGGAGGAGACCGGCGGCGACGATTGCGCCGAGAATTTTACCTCGTTGAATCCGCGGCGCCGCGAGGTAGACGGCGGGCAGAATTTGGTTGCGGTGGGCTGGAGATGAGAGAGGAGTTGTCGGGGAGAGACGGGTATTTTTTTTTTTTTTTTGCCGAATCTGGCCGTTTGAACTAACAACGGATCTGGCCGTTCCTGAGAACTAATTGCAAATCTGGCCCTTGGGTCGGCGCCAACGCAGACGGCGCTGACATAGTGCAGGTCGGCGCCAGGGGAGCGGCTCGCCGAAGTTTGCCGCTGGGCCCGGATGAAATCCTACGTGGCATGGTCGGCGCCATGGGAATTGGCGCCGAACTCCCTTCGCTAACTGAACCCAAATCGAAGTGTTCGGCGCCATCCGCGATGGCGCCGACCGTTAAGTTATAACCCTAGTCGTTTTCCGATCTGGATCGATCCCGCAGAGACCGTCCCGTACTCGCCCGTCCTCAACCTTGTCGTCCCCGACGCCGCCGCCGCGCCCCACCACACCCGAGCTCCGGTCGCCTCCATCCCCGCCGTCTGCCCCCACCCTCTTCCATCGCCGGTCGCCACAACCGCCGCCGCCTCCCACCGTGGTCCCGCCTCCTTCTCCTTCGCCGGCGCCGGCCAAGCGCCCTTCGGCGGCCTCTCCTCCTCCGTGAAGGTATAACGTGTGCCCACCCGCCCCCCCTCTCGTACTGCAGACAATGTTCACCATTGCCACTTAATTTTGCCACCATTGCCACCATTGATTTGTGTTTCCTTGTACACACAATTGCCACCATTGCCACTTAATTTTGATGCCAATATGGTCTAGATTGGAGATAGAATGGGTGACCGTATTAGAAAATTGGGTGCCCAAATTTTGATTTGTGTTTCCGGTTGTAAATGGTGCCAATTGTGTGTAGAATAGATTTGTTAATTAAGTGGCAATGGTGGCAATGGAATGTAGAATCGATTTGTTCATAGTAGCTATATTTGTTGGTATCGAAAGAATTTGTTATTGAGAGCTCTTTATTTACATAAATCATCATCTAATGGTAGAGGTATATCTTGTTTCCGATTATAGATGGCCTACACAAAGAATGTTCACGTTCATCACGGAGGCCGTGTTGTGTCCTCTAGCTGCGGTGTTGAGTTTGTGGATATGACGAGTAAAGTATTGTTCTTCCCGCATAGTCCAACTTTGCGTGAGCTTGTTGTGAAGATCGAAACGGCGTTGGGTTGGTTAGGCACTGCTGTTGGTTTGGAAGGAAGATACGATGCCGGTGGCTGTAGGTCTTATACTCAGATGATACCCATCCGAGACAACGATGGGTGGGAGTTGTACAAAGAGCTTGTTGAGAACTCTCAAATCAAGTCAATTGTTGTCGCTGCCGTGACGGTTGACATCAACAGTCGTACCGTAGTTCTCCCTGATTTGAACAAGCATCCAACGGTTGTTAAAGAAAACAATGATGACCGTAGTGAGCATGATTCGGGTCCAAGCCAGCCTCCCTTGTGGGAGAAGGAGAGTGTTGACCATCGAGTTAAAGTGGAGTTGCTTAGGGAGCAGAAACTCAAGGGTGCAGCACCACCTGCAACTCGTGTTGTGTCCTCTAGTATGCCTAGTAGAGAAGAGATCATTGAGGAGAAACCCAATGTTGCACACTTGGAGGCGGTGAATGACGAGTTTGTTGGTGTCTCTCCAATCGACATTCCAGCACCACCGTTTGTACCTCAGGTGGCATCCTCTGAACTTGATGGAGACCCATATACTTTCGAAGATCACAATCCCGAAGACGAGGGTTATGATCAGGCTTATGCGGCTGACTCTGATGAGGATCGTGAGGAGCCCAGTGGTCCGTGGACGAGACAGATGCGTTCGTCAAGGTATGGGGCAGACATCCTAGTATTCATGAGTTCAAGGATGTTGCCATGGTCTAATTTGAAGAAATCCACAAGTTTTAAAGTGGATTTGAAGTTTGGGGCGGAATAGAGAGAGAGAGTGCTTGGGGGCGGCTGTGGGGGAGAATGAAGTGGGGGGAGAGGCAAGAAAACGACTAGGGTTTAATCTGCTAGGTCGGCGCCATCGCGGATGGCGCCGACCAGTGGAAACTGGGTTCAGTTAGCGAAGGGCGTTCGGCGCCAATGCCGCTGGCGCCGACATGCCACGTAGGATTTCCGCTGGGCCCGGCTGCGAACTTCAGCGAGCCGCTACGCTGGCGCCGAACTGCACGATGTCGGCGCCGTCTGCGTTGGCGCCGACCCGAGGGGCCAGATTTGCAATTAGTTCTCAGGAACGGCCAGATCCGTTGTTAGTTCAGGAAAACGGCCAGATTTGGCAAAAAATACGAGAGACGGTGGGTGACGGCCCCGGCGGAAGTTCTGTCCCGGCCCGGGCGGGCCCTTGGCGCAGTGGCACGTGGTTTTGGATATGGGCGCTTTGCGGCTTGCGGGGCCGGACAGGTGGGGCCGACGGTGCAGAGAGGGTGGATAAGATGGGCACGTCAGTTTCGATCCGGTCAGAGAATTATTTTCTTTGGCTATAAATAATTACACAAAACCTACATCTTCAGCCCAACAGCAAAAAAAAACAGTTTAAACCATATGGCACATGGGTAAACTATATTAAAATTACAAAAAAAAATAGAGTGAAATATAGTTTTTACCTCTTAGTTTGACTTTTGACACTCCATTTAGCAATTTTTCACCCTAATTATCCAATTCAATGCAAGTTTGGCCTTTTTCTTATCGCTTTTAATATTCCAATGTGATCTCCCTTGCGGTTCTTGATAGCCATAGTACATATGGCATGCCACGTTGAATGTTTTTTCCTTCAGAAGTATTCATTGTCGAAGTATGACGGATGGTTGAGCGGCTAAGTCACACATCTCCATTTGTTGGACGCGGCTTGCCTGCTCCCTCCTAATGCTCCCATCCGTGCTCCGCATGCATCGAACGGTTCCAAATTATTCGGCCTCGCTTGTTCTTTCCCTAAAAATAGAAGGAAAAAAACTTGGAAACGAGATCGGGGGATTCGCGGCCGGCAAGGCTACGAACTTGCGATTATACGCTGATGACGCGCCTCAACCGGCCGGAGGATCTCAGTTCTATGCATGATGGCGGCGAGAGAGGAGGAGCCGGGGCCAACCGACGTGATGCAGGCTGATGCACATGGCCTCCACCGCTTGCGCGGAGCGGGACTGGCAGCCGGCACGACCTCGCGCGAGACGGCAACGCCTGCAGACCTTCCAATCATGCCGAAGCTGGCACTTGGACCACGTAGAAGCGAGGTAGTCCTGTGCATGAGCTCTAAGGCGCGCTTGACGACATGGCCGTATTGATCTGTATTGGCACAGGGAGCAACCATGCAAGAGCTGCAAAGGAGCTAGTTCATGAGACGGATCGAGGACAGACATGAAGATCACTGCGGTTAGCAGAGTGAATTGAGTTGCCATGCTTGGGGTGACCGTAACCTCGACGCCGGCACGCTCCTCTGCCACCGCCGAACTTCGCCGAGGCTGCCGCTCGGACCGGTGCTGGAGAAGCATGACGCCGTCCGACGGTCTGAGCCGCCACGTGTTCTCGGAAAGCCAGTGCTGCTCCGTCGGAGGCTCATGGACGGTGCTCAGGATTTTGTCACCATTTTTTTCACGAGAGGGAAGGAACGAAGATGCAGAAGCCCGTAGGAAAGGGAAGGTGTAAATTGTGGGCCATCAAACAACTAATCCGAGCCGTTGACCGTAAGGGAGCACGGATGGGAACATTAGGAGGAGCAGGCAAGCCGCGTCCCTCCATCTGGTTGTTCTCACTTCTTTCGAGAAAATTGAGCTTCTATTAATCAGAAGGATAATTACAAGCAGTAAGCAGTGCTCCGACAATGTCCTAAATCAGTAATATATATTTGATTCATATACATGTTTTTTATCTCATTCTCTTGCTTGGCACATCGAAGGCCCACTTCGTTTGCCCTACCCCCATTGAACAAGAGAGAGGAATTAGTAAGAAACCCATGCGGCTCACATATCCCATGACAAATCTAGATCGCACATTTGTTACTCTCAAAGATAAAATGTTGTACCAATGTCAAAGGCAATTCTAGCGGCATCGCAGATTGCCTATGCCTCCATAGCTTGGGCACTACCCCTCCCCCCCCCCCCCCCCCCCCCCCCCCCCCCCCCCCCCCCTCATACCAACGTGCTTGCGCACATATCAATTTTCCAGCATGATTCGAAAGTTTAAGTCAACAAAGCGGTATGGATCCTCCCGTCGAGGGATACCTGAATATCAATGTTGACTTAAACTTTGTGGAAGGGAAAGGAATGGTGCCATTGGCCTAGCTCAACAAGGTCCGCCCAATTGTCCATTGAACAGTAGATTGAATAGTTTGGAATCATCTTTGTGATGGTTTTATGCAAGCTTTAGAGCTAGAGCGAGAGAGTTAGAGAGAAGAGTGATGAAGAAGCGAATCGAAAGAGATTGAGAGAAGGGTGATGAAGAAGCTAAAGTGGAGTCCATGGTAGCGGTGAGGATCAAAACCATCACATGTGACAGAGAAAACTGCTCTAGGTCGGGTCCAAGCTCAAGGTGTCAAATTTAAAAGGAAAAAAGAACGAAATGACTACAAATTTTATTAAAGGACCAAAAGCAAACCTCGTGAACATCTGAGGAAATAAAACACATAGCTATCTCTTACAGGTGATGAGCTATGTTAGGAAATTTGTGCGCGGACATGAGGAATTTTATCTCACAGTGCCCACACACACGTCGTTATGATGGTTGCGCACATCGGTGTCACGGTGACATGGAGGGTGTTGAGTGGATTGTGACATAGCACGGCCTTTACGATATGGTGAAAATCCCTAGGATAGACAGAATCACTGTCCATGGATGGCTTGATTATATTTGTTTCCAATCTTGATGGAAATCAACCTGTCGCAATTGTCGTTGCATTGCCCTACAAACTACATGTTCCTGATTTGTTTTTGGTCAACTCAATGTAAGTCGATTTGGTTAATACAAATACCCTTTCACAAGGAAATTTATTCGAAACTTAGAGTCTCACTGAAGATCACAATTTTCATTTGGTACCCATGTAGGTGGGTAGCCTTAAAGAAAAAACAACTTGAACAAGTGCATGTGACAGGGTAGTAAATAAATGTTGTGTTTTATGATGCAAACGAAGCGTCCAACATTCATTTCTACCATGTTCATTCTATCCATCACGAGTTTCATGATTGGTGAATCCACGTGAGAATAGATAAAACCCTGATCTATGTCCAAATATATATGTTTGGAAACCTGTTGGTTCGTGTTAATACATGAGTTAAATCTCAAATCTAGAGCGGGTACACGCTTTATGTTGGCTTATGTGAAATTCTCGCAATGATTCTGTTTTATAATAGAAATAGAGTTTCCAACGTATTGTGTGTTATTCACGAGGTTTTTTTTTTTGACGCGTATGACAGTGGGGAAAACCCCACTGCGTCATTTTCTCATTTTCTCATTTACAAAAAAATAAATACAGTCAGAGTCCGAAGTCAGTCCGAAAATAATTACAACATGTCTAACCAATCCTGCATACCTTGTTCTAGACTAGGTTTAACTCTATGTCGAATTAGGCCAATTGCCTCCTTAAATAAAGCAAAACAAGCATCTAAACTTCTCTGGTAATTTTCAAAGATAATATTATTCTGTGAATCCAGAGGCTCCAACATCCAGCAATCAAGGCCACCTTGAAGAATTGATTATTCGATCTGGTATTAGCATCCAAAAGCATATCAATAAACTGCATGTCCACATCCCACGTCTGTCCCAATTTCAACCAGAAATCCTGACTGAAGGAGCATGAGAAGAAGAGATGCAACATACTTTCATTTAACCCTTCGTCACAAAGAACACAATCAGATGATTCCACATAAAAATGCTTCCTGGTCATCAGCTCCTTTGTGTTTATTCTGTCTTGAATCATCAACCAGGAAAAGAATTTATGTTTTGGCAAGCAAGGCGATTTCCAAATCCATTTGAACGGTTCTGTTATTCACGAGGTTAGTGAAGGACTTGTGTGTTGTGCTCACTTTAACATGTGAGAGGACGTGAGTCTCTAACCCGTGAGTGTAGCCATTTGGAGATGGTAGCACCGGTTATGTTCCACCAATATAGACGTTGGCCTAGCAATGTAGATAATGATGTCTAGTGATGCTCATTATCTGTATTGTGTGTTAGTTATTATAGCTCATAAGGACCATTTTGTCACTTTCTGTAAGAACTAAAGCTTTATAATAAAAATAGTTGCATGGATCACTTGATACAGAGGTTGTCCTCCTTTTCAAAAGAAAACTCAATGATATGTACTACACTTCAGGGTGGTCCACTTTAATGAAAAAATGTTAGACCTAGTATTTTGGTGTTTTTCTATAGTGCATGGGCCAACTGAAATCTCAGGGTGGGCCACGACCCAAACACTATCCACCCTATAGATCCATAACTACTATCGTGTCAAATACACAACTCTCTACTTTGATATCCAGGCAAGGTGTCAATGTAGGTTTATTTTACTAAAGATGGTTTCTATTAGATAAAGAATATATCTTTTACAGCCAGATAATGGGTAATTGAACCCACATACACCGAAAAAGCCGTAAACAAAGCAAATGTTATAACTAGGGTCATAAACCCCTATCCCGTTCCTTATTGCACGACCATAGCTCTCGTTGGAGATGGTTAACATCGAAAAATAGCTCATTAATCGGTAGATAAGGGGCACCGCTCCGACATAAGCAGGCGGCCATGTTAACCCAGAAGTTATCTAGGAGAAGGGAGCCCACCAACCTTTATTCTCCTTTTTTTTTGCCGAAGCAGGCATGAGTACTTTCGATTTTACTGATAGAGAGAAATAATATGACATAACAGTCCTAGAGCAATTGCTGGCCAAAGCCAGCCCCAAAAAAAAGTACACATGCAAAGCCCTCAAGGAGGGTCAAACGCTAGCTTCCTAAGCTCAATGGCCTCAAGGGTCAAAGCCACAACGTCGAAGCCAAACCTCGATATGTCCTGGAAGACGAGATGGTTCCTCTCTTTCAAATATTCCACATAATGTATATGGCCTTTCCATTACATTATCGTCTTTGATATTTTCGCACACAACCCGAGGCCTTCTTCCATCAAACCGAAATGGAGGAGGAAGCATTCGTCTAAGGTATCAAGGAGATATCAAAGCCCGTGGCACCCAAGACCATAGACTAAACTTCCCAATCAAAGGTGAAACTAGACAAAGGCGTGGCAGTTTCATTTTGGGGATGACAAAGCGGACAAAGGGATTGGACACCAAAATCCTTAATAGCCAAATTGTCCGAAGTGAGGACTTTACTTTGTACAAGAGTCCACGCAAAGAATTTACACTTATTCTCCACCTTTGCCTTCCAAATAATCGATGTGTTGTCGGTATCAAAGGTGCCAAGGAGTTGGACATGGTAAGCCAATGTGCTGTGGGTATCAAAGGTGCCAAAGAACTGGACATGGTAAGCCGAGCGAGAGGAGTAAATACCATATGTCGTGTCTCGCTGCATGGACACCGGGAGTAAAGGATACCCCTTTTTTGCTGGTTCGGAACACGGCACGAAGGAGGCTTGGAACGCTGCCTCCTGGTGATGAGAGATGCGTCACCTCCGAGAGGAATCACACGAGCGAATCAAATACACAGAGAGTTACCCAGGTTCAGGCCGCACGGAGGCTAACAACCCTACTCTTGCATGTCTGGATTGATGAGTTCACCATGGTTTTGGCTACAAGGAGGTTCCCGGGTGAGCTACCCGATAGGTGAATGGCTGGAGGTATACAACGAGTGGATCCTGGCCCGTAGAAGATCACCTCTCGACTCTACCTTCTTTGTGCTAGTCTAGTCTTGCTTGCTCTCGGTCCGATCCTTCGCCTTGGTGACCTCGGCCCTCGCCCTTTATGGGCCAAGGGGTCGCCACAAGTCACAGGTAGTCCACAAGGAACGTGAGGGGTTTTGGCGGGGGAAACCCCTCGGTGGTGGTGGCGTCCTTTTGAGGTGATGTGGCCTTCTCTGGTCCATTCATTCCTGGCTGGTACGGTGAGGGCGTCCACCTTTGGGGGAAAGCGCGGCAGACCGGGGCTGACACCCCCACCACGGTTGTCTCCTAGCGACGTCATCATCTGGCGCCTCCATCTTCTTGGCGATCAAGTCTTTCTTGATATTTTCCTTCTTCCTTAAACTGGCGTGCTTATCCTGTGGTTGTACGGAAGGACACTTGTACGAAAGGACACCCGGGAGGGCAGAGGACTCCGGGCCTCCTGACGAGTATCCTGCCTTCGGGTCTTGGTCTTGGTCACCAGGTAGTATGCCACCAGGTAGTATGCCTGGCCATGGGAAGCCCGACCCAAAATTTTCGGGCTTGGGCGGGCCTGGGCTTGCCCACAGGCCGGGCCTAAGCCTCAAATTTTGGCCCGATGGATGGGACGGGACGGGTCTTGGCTTTGCATATTGGTGTTTTAAGGAAGAGACCTGGCCCGAGGCCCGATGGATGGGGCGGGACGGGCCTTGGCTTTGCATATTGGTGTTTTAAGCAAGAGGCCTGGCCCGAGACCCAACGGGATTTTGCAGTCATAGGACGGGCGTGGGCCTGGAATATATAGGCCCGTGGCAAGGTCGGGCCGGGCCTGGGATTTTGACCACGGGCTTTTTTAGGCCCGAAGCCCGGCCCCAGGTATACCGTCCTTAGTCCCCTCCGAGTCGATGACGAGCTTGGCGAGTTCCTCGAGTGGCAGGGGGCAGGCCCATCTGCCAAGCCTCGTGCCTTGGTCTTCTCCATCTTCTTGGTTGGCCCTCTGGTGGTGTACCCACTTTGGCAGCCACATGTTTCACTGTTGTGACACGGTTAGCTTTCAAGAGACAAGGTCTAAAATTCGGTCTGGAGACGAACATTGGCAGTAGGCATTCAAAGAGCGATGAATTCATCAAAAAGGGCTAGCGTAGTGATCTTGCGCTGAACAGAACGAATCCAAAGGCTATTGGAAAGCTCTTCGAAAATCGATCTGTTCTTTTGCCATACCAACTATTTCGTCGAGATAAAGTCGCACATGCTCAAAGTGTTGCATATTCTCGTCCAAAATGGTAAACCCCAGTGGAGTACACGCAGGCATGCTCCACCCTGAACGTAGTACATACGGTTTGGTCATCCTCAGTTCGGAAATCTGAGAACAGAATTGGCAGTGGATCTGTGGATGCCGTCCAAGACGCCGTCCCAGTGTCTCGTGTGCCGCGCTTCGCGGCCCTGACGTCGATGCGCCGGTCGGTGCCGTTGGCCGGCCATGACGTCATCAGATGGGCACCGTTCTCCAACGAAACGCTCCGACGTGCAAGCAAGCGGCGCTGCCGTCCTTGCGTCGATCAGTTGCAGGCTTGCAGCTCTTTCGGGGCAAGATTTCCTTCTCATAAACCGTCGCTCTCTTATCCTGCCTCCTTTGATGCGTATTTCTTGCGTCCACGCGCACGCCTGCACTGACTGAAGCAAACAAAACATTCTTCCTCGAGCAGAATCATCACTCAGTCTGTAGCCACACTACTGGAGTAGTTGTCTTTGTCCCCGGGATCTTGGAGCGGGTTAGTGAGTGAGTGACCTGAGAGGGAAAGAGATAATCTGATTTTCTTTTCCTTGCTTTGATTCTCGATCTTGGGCTTGCTTCCCGTGCAATTCCGGCTAATCCTGGCAATCATGGCGATTGAGCCCCATCTCTGACGCGCTGTCGCCGTCGCTTGGTGATTAATCTTCACGCCGTGGTCCGGCCAAGATTAAAAGGTTTGGGGAATTCTTGGAAGCCTTTCCTTCCCCTATGCGATGTGGTGGTAGCCGAGTGAGGACAGAAGAGTGAGTGATTTCTTGACGAGAAGAGAGATGGCGGCTCGAGGTGTCGCGGTGGAGGTGGCCGCGTTGGGGCTCGTGGCGGTGCTCCTGGCCGCCTCTGTCACTGGCGCGGCGGCCAAGGTCTGCACGAACACGTTCCCGACGTCGGCGGCCCTGACGTCGCACACGGAGCGCGCGGCGGATCAACTGCGGTCCGCGCCGCCGGGAGCCGACGCCCTGCGGCTGCCCGGTGGGCTTGACGACCATGCCCACGGGCACGGGCACGACCACGAGCAGCACCTCACCCCGACCGACGAGTCCGCCTGGATGGCGCTCATGCCGCGGAGGCTCCTCGGCGGCGGCGGCAGCAGTGCCCCGCCGCGCGAGGCGTTCGACTGGCTGATGCTCTACCGCAAGCTCCGTGGCGGCGGCGCGGCCGCCGTGAACGGCCCCGCGGGGCCGTTCCTCTCGGAGGTGTCGCTGCACGACGTGCGGCTGGAGCCGGGCACCGTGTACTGGCAGGCCCAGCAGACCAACCTGGAGTACCTGCTCCTCCTGGACGCCGACAGCCTCGTCTGGAGCTTCCGCAAGCAGGCCGGCCTGCAGGCCACCGGGACGGCGTACGGTGGGTGGGAGGGACCCTCCGTCGAGCTCCGGGGACACTTCGTCGGTGCGCCGCCGCCATCTTGCCTCAGCTCATTTATATCTAGCAAATTGCTCATCTCGACTGAATTTCTCTGGGCCTGACGCTGTTCTCTGCATTGCAGGGCACTACCTGAGCGCCACCGCCAAGATGTGGGCGAGCACGCACAATGACACCCTTGGTGCCAAGATGTCGGCGATCGTCGACGTGCTCTACGACTGCCAGAAGAAGATGGGCACAGGGTATCTGTCGGCCTTCCCGACGGAGTTCTTTGACCGCGCCGAAGCCCTCACGACTGTTTGGGCTCCTTACTACACTATCCACAAGGTATATATATATACAAGATGTTCCAATCCAGTCTCTGCTTCTCCTTGATTGAGATGTAAATCATTGTGTTGAGAGTTGTGATCTGAATTCGTATCCGCATTTTGTTCCATTGCCGTGCGATTTCCTAACGAAATGTCTTCCTGCTTGAGTGTGGTTTTTGGTTTGAAGATTATGCAAGGGCTTCTTGATCAGTATACAGTGGCTGGAAACTCCAAGGCCCTCGAGATGGTGGTTGGGATGGCTGATTACTTCAGTGGCCGTGTGAAGAATGTCATACAGAAATACAGCATTGAGAGGCATTGGGCGTCGCTCAATGAGGAGACTGGGGGGATGAATGATGTGCTCTACCAGCTCTACACATAACGGTGATTCTCCGATTATGTGTAGCGTGCGGCTGTTTCAGAAGCATGTTTCAAATGAGTTCATAATTGTTTATTTCTCTAACTTGGGCAGGATGATTTGAAGCATTTGACACTGCTCACCTCTTTGACAAGCCATGCTTTCTGGGGTTGCTTGCGGTTCAGGTCTGCTAATTTGCTCTCCTAGTTGTGTCTCTTCTGCTTATTCAGAATGTGTGTTAGTTCATTGAAAATTATTCAAATGAAACCGCAATCCATTTTTATTTTTTAAAACTAGTGTCTCCATTTTAAAGGATGTGTTTATCTTCAGTATAATTATATAAGTTATATCACTAATGCAGTTAAGTGTGTACCGTAATATGTAAACATTGTAAAATCATGGCGTGTTCAATGCATATCGACTTGAAAATTGAACTGGCAGGAATATAAAATCATATTCATATTGCAGAAGCTTCTTGGTAGTGATTGCTTTGTGTGTTTGTATCTGTTTCAGGCTGACAGTATTTCAGGCTTTCATTCCAATACACACATTCCAGTTGTCGTTGGCGCACAAATGAGATATGAAATTACCGGTGATGTTCTTTACAAGGTAAAAGAATTCAAACCTTGATTTCTGTCGGAGTTCAACTACTCCACATTCATTGATGGAGATTTTTTTTGTCAGGGGATATCATAGTGGCTACTCTTTCAAAAGGAAAACAATAGCCTTTTTCGCTTCTAGTGTGTGCATTTTTTCGCAATAATGGCAAATATCCAATTGTCTTATATTGGGAGGGGCAGCTTAATCTGGTTTGATGAAGATATTTAATGCTAAACTGTGTGTTTCTTGGTATCATTTTTTGGGGTGGTACTGGTGGATGCTAAACTATGAATGTTGAATCTCTGGGAATTATGCTGCTTTCTTTACTTCTAGTCATTTTTTGGGGTGGTACTGGTGGATGCTAAACTATGAATGTTGAATCTCTGGGAATTATGCTGCTTTCTTTACTTCAGTCATTTTTTGTGACGGATTCACGGCCAAGATTGTGGTGGCATTTTACTGAGTTACCATTTGCTTTCTTGTTTTCTCATTTTGACTTCATCAAGTGAAGCTGCATGAAAGCTAACCATAATCCTATTCCTGAAACAGCAAATTTCGACATCCTTTATGGACATCATAAATTCTTCTCACAGCTATGCAACTGGAGGGACATCTGCTGGTGAATTCTGGTAATATAACTAATCATGTAAATTGGATACACTATGTATATATTTGATACTAGACTGGCATTGTTATCTTTGGCATATGAGCTTATACCCTTATTCTCTTTTCAGGTCTGATCCAAAACGTTTAGCTGCAACTCTCAGTACCGAGAATGCGGAATCCTGCACTACCTACAACATGCTCAAGGTTTTACAGTTATCACCAATTCTCCCGAGCATTTACTTTCTCTTTTCGAAATGTGTCATATGTAAGTGATATGCAGGTTTCCCGCAACCTATTCAGATGGACAAAGGAAACAGCGTATGCGGACTATTATGAAAGGGCACTGATAAATGGTGTGCTAAGCATCCAGAGAGGGACGGATCCAGGTGTGATGATTTACATGCTACCGCAGGCCCCTGGACGGTCTAAAGCAGTGAGCTATCATGGTTGGGGAACAAAGTATGATTCGTTCTGGTGCTGTTATGGGACAGGTAACATAAAAAACTGCTGAGTACTGTTTACTATCTGGCGTTGCTGCCTTCGTGTAAATCAAGCAACTGCAGCACTTTCCTTATTTTCAGTACTATGTTATATCTCTTTTTGCTTTCTGTTAAGTCGTCTAATTTGCATTTCAAATTTACAGGTACTTGTGAATTTTCTGTTTTTGCACTTGCAGGGGTAGAATCCTTTTCGAAACTTGGCGACTCCATTTACTTTGAGGAGAAAGGAGGTACACCAGCACTCAGCATCATTCAGTACATACCAAGCACATTCACTGGAAAACAGCTGGACTTACTGTTACTCAACAACTCGAACCCCTCGGCTCTTCTGACCTGAATCTACGAGTTTCTCTATCTGTTTCTGCAAAGGTAATTCTCGAAAAAAATTACCTGCAATTAATGTTCATGAGAATTTAGCTTCCTTCTCTTCTGTTTGTGCAGACGAATGGTCAGTCTGCCAATTGAATGTGAGAATACCAACATGGTCATCTGCCAATGGTGCAAAAGCTACTTTAAATGACAAAGATTTGGGATTAGTAACTCCAGGTATAACCATCTGAACATGTGAATCTCACAAGTACCATTTCGCCGGTCATTTTGAAAACAAGTGTTTTATTTGATCTTATTATGTGGGCAGGGTCTTTTCTCTCAGTCACCAGACAGTGGAACTCAGGCGATCACTTATCACTGCAATTCCCCATCGTCCTAAGGACCGAAGCGATAAAAGGTTGAAAATTTCAACTACTATGAAACTGAAATATATGCGTCGACATATTTAAGCTGGAAGTAGCAGCTAATTTATTTACTTCATAGTAAAGATGCAATAATTCGCCATGGCAACCGATAAAAAAAATATTCCAGACTAACAGTTGTCATGAATTCTTGTTTGCTTCCTTTCCCTATTGAATCTACTGTGATTTATTTTAGCTAAAATATCCGACCAGTTACTAATTGCTAACTATGCCCTCAGATGATCGTCCGGAGTATGCATCTCTTCAAGCTATTCTATTTGGGCCATTCGTTCTTGCGGGTCTTTCCTCCGGTGATTGGGATGCGAAAGCCGGCAGTGCAATTTCAGAATGGATCACTGCAGTACCTTCATCATACAACTCACAACTGATGACCTTCACACAAGAATCCAGTGGGAAGGCATTCGTTCTGTCAAGCTCAAATGGCTCTCTGACAATGCAAGAACGACCGGCAGTCGACGGCACAGACACCGCCATTCATGCGACGTTTAGGGTGCACCCTCATGACTCGAAAAGGCTGCACGACAGCCTGAGCACAACCCTGAAAGGGACCTCTGTGCAGATCGAACCATTCGACTTGCCAGGAACGGTGATCACCACCAACCTTACCTTGTCTGCACAAAAGAGCACAGATTCCTTCTTCAACATAGTACCTGGGCTCGATGGAAAGCCGAACTCGGTTTCTCTCGAGCTCGGGACCAAACCAGGATGCTTTTGGTCTCTGGAGCAGATTACTCTGCTGGGACAAAAATCCAGGTCAGCTGCAAGAGTTCTCTTCAGAGCATCGGCGGGATATTTGAGCAAGCAGCGAGCTTTGTGCAGGCTACTCCGCTGAGGCTGTACCATCCGATAAGCTTTGTCGCGAAGGGGGTGAGGAGGAACTTCCTCCTGGAGCCATTGTACAGCTTGAGGGACGAATTCTACACGGTTTACTTCAATCTCGGGGCCTAACACTGCAGGATTACTTCTCGTTAGTACAAACAGTCCAGAGAATAAGACATGCCCTCTTTCTACTCATATATTGTAGTTTACAACAGGCGGAAAAGAGTTGTTTTTGTGAAATCTTACGAAATTACAGCCAAATGCAACAATGTCATTTCTTCGGCTAGACAGTTATTTCTGATTGTGTGAAATATTATTGTTTGAAGGTGAAGGAATCATGAGCTGCAAATATGTTCTGATGTTTATCCTGGTAATGGATAAATAGTCAGAGAAATTAGTAACACCTAATCTTCCAAATTAAAATACTTCTCCAGCTGCTGGGAGGAGGGCAAAGTCTGTGACCCTATCCACTAGCATAAACAATGCACAAGATTCTCAGCTGATCAGTCAGTGCCTGCATTGTTTAACACATCTCTGCTCAACATCCGGCAAAAGAGTTGATCAATGTGCACATCATGTCTAGAGGGGGGGTAACCACAAATCAAGCAAAAGAAAATTCATCACCTGGAAAGAATATTATGGCGCTACTAATTGGCTTTCTTTCCAAGAAACAATCATGCAAAAACAGCTCCTACAGATTTCAAACCATGTGCTGTTGTAATTGTGTAAAGATATTAGGGGACAAGATTTGCGATTCGACAAATGAATCTGTGAAGTGTCCCCTTGGATCAGAATGCGCAAGCAAAAATGAATTTCACTAAAATAGCAAATCATCGTGAACATTGAGCGGCAGTACAGAATCGATCACGACAGTATAGAATCGATCAGCATAACCCAGTAAAGAAGTTGATTCCTGATTCAAACAACAACTTTCCCAATACAAATTTTCACAATTTGTGACAAGATTCTTAGCAGTACTGTTCATCCTAGCTTGGCATGTCAAACATTAAAAGTCACTGACAAAAGAGGGTACACTGATGACATGAGAAACGTAACCTTATTACCCATTCTCCTCCGATTTGATGTCCAGTTGAGTAGATAACTATCAACTTAGAACTTTGCAAACTTCCCCAGATGCGAAACAGCACAACTATACAACCATAAACGTGATCAAAGCATCAAACATACTCAAATTGAGTGTATTGTAAAAACGGAATCTGCAAAAGGAACTGGTACACAACATGACGAACCATTGCTGATTACTATTACTGATTGGAATTTAACACGCATGGGACAATAGTACATTACAGAGCTAGCTAAATGGGAAGCCACAATACTGACTGAGAAACCACCATGAATTAAGTTACACAACACGCAAACCATTCGGAATGACTGAGGATGAGTTCTTGCAGCTGCCACGATGCAGTGTGCATCACAATGCCGGACAATTTTAAGAAATGTAGCAGCCAACAAGACAAGTACAAGGATGCGGCCGCAAAGAGGGATGACGAAACTTTGCAGGTTGCAACCATTTCTTCCCAGTAGGCGCCACTTAGATCTTGTCGAGCTTCTCTGCCTTCACCACTGGATTGGCCTTGGCAATGGCATCCCTGGCTGCAGTCCGATAGTCGAACTGGCAGTCATGCTTGTCGGAATAACGGTGCAGTGAACAGAACATGTTACCGCACCGGCAGTTGAATCCTGTCAGCCCAACCCTCTTCCTGCAAGTAGAGCATCGATTTGGGCCCTCCTTCCTCTTGGGGCTCACGGCAACAACCTCGCTGGTGCCTGCAACATCGGCAGGCTGCACAACGAGCACCTTCGCCTCAACCTGAGCAACCGCCACCTCCACGGTTGCAGCAACAGCAGCAACCACAGGTCCTTTCCCACCGTCGCCACCATTGACTATGCTATCGAATGAGGATGCGGCCAGCTTGGCCTGCTCCTCCTTCATAACCATCTCCTTGTGGCACTTGGAGCACATGTTCATGGTCGCCGCGCTGCCAAAGAAGCCACAGTTATTGACGCATAGGATTGGACCCTCGGGCTGCTGGCAACCTGCCTCCTTGTGCTCCATCTGGGCTATACTGTAAGCTGCGCACATATCAAACAACGCAAACATCAGCGCCGAAAGATGGATGAAACAACTGATAATCTTTCAACGACAGGCGCAAAACCAAATCGAGCCACACAACAATCAAACAGGTGCCAGGTAGTCTGCAGCTCCGTCCTGAAAGCTATGCTAACGAACGGTAACTTTCAGAAACCAACAATCGTCGTTGGGGGGGAGAGCTCACCGCCTGACGAAACAAGATCCTGATTTCCAGGAAACCACTACGCCAAAAGCGACCTCTTCCTACCAGCTGCTACCAAGCAATCACACCCACTCACTATTTTCATTCCGCCGACAGCCTAGACGAGGAACAGGTCCGGGGCACCGAATTTCAAATCTCGACAACCCGCAGAATTCGTCGCGAGAAAGCAAATCGAACACGGCAGGCACCTTCTCCGCCCCGTGATTCGACTAATCCCACCAATCACAATTCAAAAAAGGGTAAATCTAATCATTTCATTTCACCCAGGAGAACGAAGGGAAAAGCGACACGCAAAGACGACTTGTACGCGACGCGGACCAGCCACCAAACCGAGCACCACGAAACACGGCCCCCCTCCCGTCGATCCCTGCGCCGCGCGCAGGGAGAAAAAGTCGCCGCCGGACGGACGGTACCGCCGGAGACTCCCTCCGTTCCCGCCCGAGAAGAAAACCCAGGCGGATCGACGAATCGAGCACCGAACCGAGCAGATCAGAGGAGCCAGGGGAGAGGAGGCCTCACCCTGTATCGCGGCGGCGGCGGCGAGGAGGAGGCGTGCGGGGATTGGGAATCGCGGGGAGCTCGGCTCGATGGGAGGCGTCACCAGGTCGGGAGGACCGGGAGGTGGGGGAGACGCAGATAAAAGAGGAGGCGGACGAGGAAAGTACCGGTTTGCCCCTCCGCCCGCCTGCGTGCGTGGCGGCATCTGGAACGTCGGATGTGGCAGGTGGACGGCTGGGATGAAGGCGGGTGCGGGTTTCGCGGATGGGTCCCTGGGAGATGGGCGGCTTCTAAAGGCGGGCTTTTCTTTCTTGTTGGGGAAGAAGGAGGGTCGTGTCGCTTTCTCATCTTTATGTATGGATACTTGCTCTAGTTCATTTCATCGCGGCGCTGTCGTTCGTTCGTTGCGTCTCCTTCTTTTTTTTGAGTGTGGAATCTATTTTGCTATTGCATTTTAGCAAGTGTGAGGAAAGAAAATCATGTTATGGACTTATGGGCAAGATTTTTTTTTTTTTGGCAAAGATGTGCACATCAAACACCGAGTGGATGAGTTGACAACTCATGATTTACCATAAGTTAATTTAGGTCACTGAACGGGATCACATCGTGTTTTCCGACTGCGGGTGGTGGTGTATTGTATTTTCGTTGACCGTATCTTCCTCGTCTTCTTCATCGTAAAAAAACATTATCTTATTTATTATTCTTCTTATTTGCCGTCTTCTCCCCTGCTCTCACCTCTCTCACATACACGTTCTTTTTAAACGGCGACATAGGTTTAAGAACTGGACATAAACACATGGTTAGCCATTCACGTGACGAATCGACGTACACGCAAGTCGAGACCACGCAAGGAACATACTCAACTCCGACGCAAAGAGGTTAAACAACAGTTGGCGACGAACTTTGTCGCGACAAAAAAGTTGAGCCAAAACTATGCCACGACATAAGAGATATGTAAGATTTCTACTACGACATCCACAAGACATCACGTGCAATCAAGCCTAACGTGAGCTACACTTGAGACAGTTGAACACTTGGCCTTGAGCTCTGCGAGTGGTGGGGCAACTTTGGACCCACATGTAAGGGGTGTGTGTGGGCTTCATTTAAATAGGAGGGTGTTCATAGCGAGCAAACCATCTAAAATCAAACCGCGCGATCGGCAGCCCTCGACAGGGGTGACTTTTAATAACTACTTAACTACTTTCCTCCTCTTCCCAGTTGTGCTTAGATTTTTTCCATTGTTGTACTTACTCTTCATGTGACTATTCATGTCAAAGGAAGAAAAATGGATGTACTTTTAAAATTGACCACGAAAAAAATGTATAACTAAATGATCTTTTCTTTCACAAGCTTTACGCTTGAAGGGTTTTACTCATGCAAATGGATTGCTAGGTTTGTCCGGGGGTGTTGGATTTCATGTTAAGGATGATACTTGTCACTACTTATTCAATTTTATGTAGTAGCGAATATTTTAGTTGTTCTTAATGTTCGTGCATATCTGATACCACACCTTATTGATGGTGGGTATCTCTCATCCAATACGACAATCATACTAGTTTCTTGAGCAGGATTTATCGAAAAAGCGATTAACATGGAACTTATTCTATCTAACTTTTTTAGCAATTGTCGTGTCGCAAGATTAATCTTCACAAGAGTGAAATTCGAAAAAAATGCTCTCATGTGGAGATCTTTTTTTAATTAATTATGGTAAAACAATCTTACCAATGTTCTTTTTTAATAACTAGAGGGGTACAGAAAAGATTGAATGTGATTAGACTATGGAAAAGTATCATTTGGCGGTGTGGAATGTAAACTATCCGCCTAAGGATTAAGAGGGTTTGGAAATTGAGGTGCTTGACATTAAACATAATACTTACTTAGCAAGTAGCTATATAAGTTGCTTCACGAACATGGGGTATGCAAGGAGTTGTTGTATAATAAATATTTAATTTGCAAAAAAAAATTACCTGAAGCCGTTACCTAACCCAATGGATCTCCCTTCTAGAAGGTAATTATGGGACTTAAACTTATCTTATTTTGGTGTTGGAGATTATACAAAAAAAAAGAGCGGTGAAACCTTTCTACTTTTGGATTTATCCTCCTTTGTTTTGATTTGTTGATTCTCTGCATGTAGAGGTATAGATTGTTGTTGGCTTCAAAATAGGCCCAAGTTTGTTTATCACAAACAGAGTTCGCATGCAACATGTATCATCGTTTTCGTGAGGTGTTTTCCATTTGTTGGCATTTTCATTGTGTGTTGGTCAACCGACAGTTGGAACCAAAAAATTCTAGCATACACTTGTTTCAGAACCATCATTTTTGTTGATTTCAGGTTCCAGATCTGGTTGACCGGTATAAACCAGGTTCCTAAACAATTGGATTTCAATGTAAGAATTGGATTTCGGGATTTTATATAAAAGAGGGTATTCTTCACCATTATTTTGTGGCTTTTCTTGACTATCTCTCCCATCTTCATTGTTTCTCCTAAGAAAGTTTGCTCCTTCCACTTTCACCCCCAGAATCTTGCATTTATTTGAAGGAAAAGAGAGATGATTTAGATCTACATCTCCACCAATGTATTACTCCTGTAAGTGAGGGGTACTCTTTGAATCTGTATCTTGTAGCCATTTGTTGCATTGTTTTGAGCTCTCCACGTTGGTCTGTTCAAGTGAGACCCCGAGCAATCGTTACTTTTGTAGGGTGTTCCTCCTAAAAGGTTTGGTGGTTGTAACTATAGTGATCTCTTCATGAAAGATTTTGAAGATCGCTAGGTTTCTCCTCCATGGGGATTGTGAAATGGTTAATGGAGTGAAGGAAAACTAGCCATAGGGAAAATATACCTAACTTTTTGGATGGGATTGTAAAATAAGTTGAGGTTTTTGTAGCGTTGATAGAGTCCTTGTAACCTGCACCCCTCCAATGGTGATTAGATTTCTTCACGGAAGTGAACAACATATATGATACATCTTTGTTTGAGTGTGTCTCGGTTCTCTTTATACCCTAGTTTATTTTCTTGTGATGGATTTCGTGTTTAAAGTTATTATATATTTATCACTCGTGAGGTATCTTTTTTGCTCATCTTGCTCAACTCAAGTTGTTGGTGCATTTAGTTGAGCCTAACATATTTAGATTTGTTCTTGAAAAATGTATTAATAGTTTACTTTTCAAACCAAATCCGCAATACATTTTCAAACGCCTATAAAAACCTTCTAGGCAATACCTTCATTTTTTTCAACTATCCATACCGCGATGACTGGATTCGTGCAATAGACGAGACCCACACTAGAGATGTTATTCACGAAGAGAAGAATTGCGGTAGATGGGAAAATAGGCGCTATAACTTACAATGTGATGTCATTTCGATCTACATTTCACTTATGATTCAATTATAAACCTTTATATTATGCATGACACATATTTGTTGTATCATCAAATGGATAAGGACAAGACCACTTTCCCCATCCATCAAAGGGTCAACATTTTGTCATTACATATATAGCATACAACTAAAACATGCCACATGAAAAAACCGCTCGAGCGCCGGTATGTGATCAAATCACTCATAATCTCAATGACTGGTTTTCACAATTTGATACATAAGTGACCAATCTAGTTACCTTGAAATAGTTCAATGCGTTACCTCAATAAAATCTGAAAATTTCCCCGTAGGCGGAAACAAAATTTCATTTCCTTCACCGAAAAATCGACTTTACCCTTTATTTCCTTCGGAACACAAAAACCGTTGCAATTTCTATTCCAACAAATTCCATTTCCATTTTCTTATTTTATTTAATTATGCTTACATTTTGCACGGAACTGTCGGAAAGATTCCGCACCGTTCTCACGGCAGTGAAAGCAGATTTTATTTATTTTCTTGTGATGGATTTCGAGTTTAAAGTTATATATTTATCACTCGTGAGGTATCTTTTTGCTAATTTTGCTCAATTCAAGTTGTTGGTGCATTTAGTTGAGCCTAGCATATTTAGATTTGTGCTTGAAAATGTATTAATAGTTTACTTTTCAAACCAAATCCGCGATACATTTTCAAACGCCTATAAACACCCTCTAGGCAACACCTTCATTTTTTCAACTATCCATACCGCGAAGACTGGATTCGTGCAATAGATGAGACCCACGTTAGAGATGTTATTCACGAAGAGAAGAAGTGCGGTAGATGGGAAAATAGGCGCTATAACTTACAATGTGATGTCATTTCGATCTACATTTCACTTATGATTCAATTAGAAACCTTTATATTATGCATGACACATATTTGTTGTATCTATTGGGTTGCGGGGAAAACTTTAAAAATTTATCCGTAACCTTACCGCCAAGATCTATTCTATGAAGATATGCTGCACCCCATAATGCGATGATCAATATACTTACAAACACGCTTGCGAAGATCTTGTGTTTGTCGAAGTAGATGTTGGTGTAGCCTGATGAAGAATCGCACGTCCACGCCGGGAGGTGAGATTGTTGCCGTACGTCGACGTAGATGTAGACGTTGATGAAGTTGTTCCGTCGTCCGAGGAACTGCTGGCGCGAATTACGCTCTAGCGGTATCCACACATACACCGTGTCAACCCACCCCGTGCGTTCACCGCCTAGCTACTAGCACGTGGTGAAGAGAGACAGCCTTGCGGCGTAGTTTAGGTGGTAGATCTAATCAACTAGATTAGACTATGAGAATATTAGAGACATATAATTCTCAACACATGAGATCTACAAGAGAGAGAACTTGCACGGAGGCAAACTTGTGTGTTTCTTGTGTTCAACCTTAGGGGGTTGGGGTTCTTATAAAGGAGGCCAAGGGGTGGAGGGACTTGGGGAAGGGGCCAAGCCCTTCCCCTTTGGGCCGGCCGGCCAAGGAAGGGAGGGAGGAGTCCCTCCCCTTCCCCAACTCGGATTGGGAGGAGGAGCAGGACTCCTCCCTCCCAAACTTGCCTTTCCCAACAAGAAAGGGGGGAGGAGATTCTCATTAGAGAATTTACCTTAGAACTAGCCCACGCATCTGCTCCCCTCTCAATCCACTAATAACGAACTTTCTGGCGTAACACACCCGTAATGGGGCGTCGTGAGACAGTTCGGTCCATATCCGGTGGATCTAGTCCTCCGCGAAAAGTCAGAAATTCGAAAGTGCCAACTTCTTGTTGATCAAAACGCCTTGTACCTGCATTCTAGGCCCAAGGGTATAGAAAGACGGTTTCCACATCAAAAACACAAAAACTAGCGCAAACGTGGCTGTTATCGCCGCCTGAGAATTGCCTGATGTCTCCAAGGATGGAAAATGCCCTACTTCCGAGACCTCTATCTCTATTTATTTGCTCTACCAAATCGAGATCAAAGTCTTGCTTGACAGCGTGAGGAACTTTGAATGCTCCGTACAAAGGGTCATAGCCCCGCCTCCTCTTGGTTGGTGCCGGGCCCGAAAATTTGGAAGTTACCACTTAGCAGGTTTCCATACTTATTGTTATAGACCACTCACTACCCCTTTCCTTCTCTATGTAAGACTGAATCTTCATTGGAGCAAACCATCCAGCAACTTCTTACATTTAGAATTCCCTACTGCCAAGGCTTCAGCTAGTTCTGGTGTCGTGACCTCACTCAGTAAGACGTACTTGACCCCGTTCCTGATCCCCAATGCCAGAAAAACCGGTAATCTATTCCTTAAAAAAGCGTTTACTTGATGGATAGGGTTCCATCTTATCTGCCCGGCTTGCCCAGTACTCGCAAGAAAGCGGTACCAAGCTCACTTCTCATCAAGTGTAGTTCTCCTTTTTCTTCCTCTAGGGAGACAGGTGCGGTAGAGAGGTCCCCCACTTTGATTCCTGTCCCGTTAGCAAAAGAAGGGGCCTGCTGATAGAGCTGGGCGGGGAGGCGATACTAGTTATCAGTCAGAGAGAGGCCGATGAGATACTCTACTCTCATCTTGTCCCCGAGTTTTTCGACGAAGACCCGTCCCGTGTGGGCTTCCCTTGGCATTGCAAGATGGCCTCATCGTCGTTCGGCTAGAGAATGATACCATCATCCTGGGCTATATTTCAGGAAAGACGGGGGTGATCGACGACGGCCACGCCGGGGAGATGAACGTCAGGAATCCGGTCTGTCACTATCACCGTCTTGTTTCTGCATTTGGTGAGGAGCTACGGTCCGGCGGTTGACAGCGGTTGAGTGCCGCACCCTAGATGGCTAAAGTCCAGTAGTACGAATGTGATACCCTTGCGGAGTAGTTAAACCCTATTGATGGGAGAGGCGAAATTGTAGAAAAAGAACTAATATCCTGTTTGGGATTTCATTTCATTCCAATGTATATCTGCTTTGCTACTTGTCTTCATTCAAACTGACACTTATGTATCTATCTAGGCGGGCGGGCACTTAACCAAACTCGCCTTAGGAGCACGTCGTCAGTATCACACTTGTTATTCACAAAATCTACCTTCCAAACATTTCCGGTGAACCAGATGGCCGCGGCGAGGGAATCTGGGACGGAGGACTCGGACACATCCTAACCCGAATCCTTACACTATTGGCTGCCCTTGATCGAGTAGTTCATCCGAATTTGAAATAAATCAATCAAATTATGAGAGGCCTCATAAAGCGCTTCCTTAGGGTTAAACTTCCATTAGTCCATATTTCTAAGAGGCTACCGATACAAAGATAGAAGGATGTCCATACAGTGGAAAATACATCAAGAATGTGGCCTCCTCAACTATGTATCGATCGAAAAGCAGGGATGCTTTGGAAGAAGCTTGTACAGTTTGGGAAGGGGTTTTTTGAGAGAAAAGAAGAATCTACTTCAACCGATATGCCCTTAGGCACGGCCATGCATAACATAGAAATCAAACGTGGAAGGGGTGGGCAATTAGCTAAACAGTTTTGGATACCACAATCAGTATTGGAAAATGTAGTTGAATTCCATAGAGAATATCGTCTTCGCTTGACCTAGCTTTCGAGTACCGGGTACGCTGTAACAATCTTATTTCGTATTGGAGTACAGCCTATCGTAGGCCCAGCAAAGGCAAGCTTTATATTAGGCGCAGTACTCATACTGGAACAAGCATCTCGGTTCAAATCCGAGTGGCGGCTAAACTGATGAGTTTCTGTCTATAAGCTCCCCCCACTCCAACTCGGGTTGGAGGGGACTCCCCTCCCACCCGCCTCCTGCCATGTGGGGGCCGCCGTGGGGCCCGCCCTAGCCGCCGCCCTAGCCGTCGGGGAGGGGGAGCCCCCCCAACTCGACTCGGCCCTCCCTCCACATACCATGTGGGGTGCGGCTGCCTTGTGGGCTCCATGGGCCCACTTGGCAGCCCCTTTTATTGGGCTCCAAATAAAAATCCTTTATTTATATTTTCCAATATAAATAAATAAATAATTGTTTTGTCTAATTAATTCCTAAATGAATATTTCCTTTTACAGAAAATTCCCGGAATTAATTACTTATCATATAACTCATATTTATATGAACCGGGATACCTAGTATCCGCCGACAAAACCATCGGAACAATATTTCCTTCTTTATAAGCACTCGGATTAAATCCGCCCGGGACATTTAGATGTCCGCATTCTCTCTAACTTATAATTCACCGAACAAATCCCAGTGACATCGGAGTTACTCCGACACAATCTCATTCCCACTAAAACTACATCTTTACTCTCAATCAAAGATTGACCTACAGCTTAAGTGTGTGACCCGAAAGGTTCAGCAAACACAAAGTATTGTTTGGGAGCTTACCAAATGATACGTCTCCAACGTATCTATAATTTCTGATGTTCCATGCTTATATTATGCCAATTGCTACATGTTTTATATACACTTTATATCATTTTTATGCATTTTCTGGAACTAACCTATTAACAAGATGCCACAGTGCCAGTTCCTGTTTTCTGGTGTTTTTGGTTTCAGAAAAGTTGTTCTGGAAATATTCTCGGAATTGGACGAAACAAAAGCCAAAGTCCCTATTTTTCTGACACGTACACGGAGTCCGAAGGAGAGACGAAGGGGGTCGTGGGCCGCCCTCACCAGGTGGTGGCGCGGTCCCACCTCCTGCCTCGCCGCCACGTGGTGAGGACGCCACAGACCTCCACCGACGTTGCCCCTTCGCCTATATATTCATCTATTCGAGAAAACCCTAAGTACCCGAGTCATATTCCACGAAAAGTTCCAGAGCCGTCGCCGCCGTCAACCCTAACTCGGGAGGGTTCTGAAGTTCTTCCGGCACCTGCCGGAGAGGGGAATCATCGCCGGAGGGCTCTACATCGCCATGCCTGCCTCCGGAGTGATGTGTGAGTAGTTCATCCTTGGACTATGGGTCCATAGCAGTAGCTAGATGGTTGCCATCATGTTTAGATCTTGTGAGCTGCCTATCATGATCAAGATCATCTTATTGTAATGCTACATGTTGTGTTTGCTGGGATCCGATGTATATTGATACTATGTCAAGTTGAATACTGAAATATTATGTCTATGTCTTTTATGATCTTG
Organism: Poa pratensis; assembly: GCA_947311845.1. Classification (NCBI taxonomy): domain Eukaryota; kingdom Viridiplantae; phylum Streptophyta; class Magnoliopsida; order Poales; family Poaceae; genus Poa; species Poa pratensis. The sequence goes on along the minus strand of CAMZMU010000063.1, from coordinate 147,570,776 downwards.
CATGCTCTCCGTCACTTATTGATACTCTGGCCAAGTGGATGCTTGTGACTCCAAGAGGGAGTATTTATGCTAGATAGTGGGTTCAGTCTCCATTTAATCTGGGGGAGTGATAGCAACCCCTAAGGTTGTGGATGTGTTGTTGCACTAGGGGTAACCTAATGATGCTTTGTCTAAGGATGACTGTGTTGTTTACATTATGCACTTTACTTAATGCAATTGTCTGTTGCTTGCAACTTAATACTGGAAGGGGTGCGGACGCTAACCTGAAGGTGGACTATTTAGGCACACATGCATGCTGGATAGCGGTCTGTGTACTTTGTCGTAATGCCCGAATGAATCTCATAGTAGACACCACAACTTGCACATGCATGTTATGCACTTATCAATATTGTCAATTGCCCAGCTGTAATTTGTTTACCCAGCATGTTAGTTATTTATTATGGAGAGACACCACTAGTGAACTGTGGACCCGGTCCATACTTTTACATCTGAAATACAACCTACTGCAATCATTGTTCTTTTTCATTCTCTGCAAACAAACATCACTTTCCACACTATATGTCTAATCCTTTGTTTTCAGCAAGCCGGTGAGATTGACACCCTCACTGATTCGTTGGGGCAAAGTAGTTTGATTGTCTTGTGTGCAGGTTCCAAGTCAACCGCCGGGACCACCTCATCAACGCAAGTTTTCTGGCGCGTTGACACCTTCAGAAGTGTCTTCACCTCCTACTGGATTGATAACCTCGGTTTCTTACTGAGGGAAGACTTGCTGCTACACTCATCAAACCTTACTCTTGGGGACTCCCAACGAACGTGTGGTTTACACGTATCAAGCAAGTTTTCTGGCGCCGTTGCCGGGGAGGAGAGGAACTTCTGGAAGTCTTGCACTCCCACAAACGCCAATTTTCTGGCGCCGTTGCCGGGGAGGTCAAGCCTTCTGTTAGGGGAGTCTCTCACTTCCAATCTCTTTAGTTTGTTATTGTCTTGCTTAGTTTATTTTTATTTTGTCTTGTTTGCTCTCTTTATCAAAAACACAAAAAAATAGTTACTTGCTTTTATTTTGTTATTTCGGCCTAGTGTTCTTTTTGCTAAAATGAATACTCCTGAAGTTGAAGTTCGTTCGTTTAAAAAACAGGGGGAGAAAGTCTGAAAGATGCCTGGTATAGGATAAGTGATGCTCATCATAGATGTACTAAAAAAATATTCTACCTTGATCTTTCTTAGGAATTTTTATGTTGGTGTCACTAGTTGGTATAGGTATGTTCTGGACACTCTTACAGGGGGTAATTTTTTGGGTACTACTGCCTTGGAAGCTTGCAATTTAATTGAAAATTTGGTAGGGATACCACCTATTAAAGATATTAAAACTGAGATTACTTTGGAAGATGTTATAAAGAAGTTGGATGCTATGGAGAAAAACTTGCCAAATTTTCTTGAAAATGTTAGTAAGACTAATGAATCAATAGTAAACATCAATGAAAGAATCGTTGTTTTAGAGGCTAGTAATACTCATGATACTCAAAATCATAGAATTGGTGAGTTAGAGCAGGCTATGGAAACGTTAAGTTCGACTTTTTCTTCTCTTGAAACTAAGAGGGAGAAGGCCTTTGTGGGTAAAGAGCAAAAGTTCATTTATGTTCCCAAGATGCCTAAGCCAAAGCTTCCTAGTGCGCTTAAAATTGATAAAACCTTTAGTACAATTAATGGTGACTTACACATTGGAACATCTTCGGGATACCTAAAGTACCTATTGTGACAAGTTGTGTTTTAGATGAAGCCTTTGGTGATTTGGATTCTTCTTCACTTGGAAACACTTGATTTTCACTTTCTGCGCCTAGCTGAAAGGCGTTAGAGAAAAGCGCTTATGGGAGACAACCCATGTTTTTATTTCTGCAATTTTTCTTTTTCTTTGAGTCAAGGAGCTTGCTTACTTCTGTAACAACTCCCTTGTATCTTTATTTTATTGCATTGTTGTGCCAAGTAAAGCCTCTAATAGAAAGTTGATGCTAGATTTGGATTTCTGCGCAGAGACAGATTTTTGCTGTCCTCCGTTTTGAGCTGTACGCACTCCAGAAAAATCCAAAAATTCTGAAAACATTCAGGCGTGATCCTCATATATGTACGCAACTTTCATTAGTTTTGACTTTTCGCATCTGAGCAACTTAAGTGCCTCGAAAAAATTCGTCTTTCCAGACTGTTTGTTTTTGACAGATTCTGCCTTTTGATTTGCATTCTCTCTTTTACTGTGTTTGAGTGGATTTCTTTGCTCCACAAAATATCAGGGCTGTAGCTAATGTCCAGAAGTATTGGAGATGATTGTGTCATCACAGATATGTGAATTTTTGATTATGCATAACCCTCTAATGAGAATTACTCTAAGTTTGGTGTGAAGAAGTTTTCAAGTATCAAGAGAGGAGGATGATATGATATGATCAAGAAGAGTGAAAAGCCTAAGCTTGGGGATGCCCCCATGGTGCATCCAAGCATATTTCAGAGACTCAAGCGTCTAAGCTTGGGGATGCCTTGGCATCCCCTTCTTCATCAACAACTTATCAGGTCATCTCTAGTGAAACTATATTTTAATTCTTTCACATCTTATGTGTTTACTTGGAGCGTCTGTGTGTTTTTATTTTAGCTTTGTTTTCTGAATAATTTGGATCCTAGCATTCTTGTGTGGGAGAGAGACACGCTCCGCTTTTTCATGTGAATACTCGTGTTCTTCACTTATACTTGTTGAGTATTCTTAACAGCTACTGCAATGCTTTTAGCTCCTGTTTTTCATGCATCTCTTGTTCAGAGCTGTAGTTCTTTAGATAAGTACTCTCTTGTTTCATTGTTGTATTATTTGGAGAGTTTTATGTGAAATAAGTTGATTGGTGTTTGGTTGGAAACAGAAAATGCTACATGTGGTAGATGGTATATTGAAAAGACATACTCATTCTTGTAGATCATTGTCTTGGATAATTTGATGCTTTGCAATTGTTTTGAGCTCTCAAGTAGATCATGTTTAAGCTCTTGCATCATGTAGTTAAAGCCTATTAGTGGAGAACTACCGTAGAGCTTGTTGAGACTTGGTTTGCATGTTTGATATCTCTAAGGTCTAGATATTTTCTGGTAAAGTGTTTGAACAACAAGGAGACAGTGTAGAGTCTTATAATGCTTGCAATATGTTTTTATGTAAGTCTTGCTGTACCGGTTGATATCCTGTGTTTGCTTCAAACAACCTTGCTAGCCTAAACCTGTACTGAGAGGGAATGCTTCTCGTGCATCCAAACCTTGAGCCAAAACCCATGCCATTTGTGTCCACCATAACTACCTATTATGTGGTATTTCCTGCCATTCCAAGTAAATACTTCATGTGCTACCTTTAAACTATTCAAAACTTTATTACTCCTTATTTGTGTCAATGTTTTATAGCTCATGAGGAAGTTTGTGGCGTTTACTCTATCACCTTGTCATTTACTCATGACAGACTTTCACCAATGGACTAGTGGCATATACATCCGCTTATCCAATAATTTGCAAAAAGAGCTGGCAAATGGGGTGCCCAGTCCCAATTAATTACAACTTTAACCACTTGATTCTCTTCACATGTTTGCCAATGATTTATCAAAAGCAATTTCCAAAATGTTAAACTATCAAATAGGCACTCCTCCATGGTATGTGATTGTTGGAAGGCACCCGAGGATTCGTTAGCCATGGCTTGTGTAAGCAAAGGTTGGGAGGAGTGTCATACCAATTTATAAATATGCATGTGTAAAAAAAGAGAAGAGGGATGATCTACCCTTGGGTAGAAATAACGTCTTCATGGGAGCCGCTCTTGAAAGTCTGGGTGATAAGGGGGATAGAGTGCCCACTGCCATTCGTTGACAACAAAAACACCTCTCAAAAACTTACTTTATGTTCTCTTTATGATTTCAAAAACCTAAAAAGCTCTAGCACATGATTTAATCCCTGCTTCCCTCTGCAAGGGCCTTTCTTTTACTTTATGTTGAGTCAGTTTACCTACTCCTTTCTATCTCAGAAGCAAACACTTGTGTCAACTTTGTATGCATTAATTCTTATATGCTTACTTATTGCACTTGTTATATTACTTTGTGTTGACAATATCCATGAGATATAGATGTTGAAAGTTGAAAGCAATTGCTGAAACTTAAATCTTCCTATGTATTGCTTCAATGCCTTTATTTAGAATCTATTGCTTTATGAGTTAACTCTTATGCAAAAAAAATGATGCTTGTCTTGAAAGTACTATTCATGAAAAGTTTTTGCTTATATGATTCAGTTGTTTACTCTTTATCTACTTGTTAGCAAACTATAGACCATTGCTTTGAGTCACTTCATTCATGACATGAGCCTTGCAATATTATTTGATCAAGATTGTGTGAAGCATGTCTCCTCAGAAATTATTTTGTTGTTATCGTTTTACCTACTCGAGGACGAGTAGAACTAAGCTTGGGGATGCTTGATACGTTGATACGTCTCCAACGTATCTATAATTTCTGATGTTCCATGCTTATATTATGCCAATTGCTACATGTTTTATATACACTTTATATCATTTTATGCATTTTCTGGGACTAACCTATTAACAAGATGCCACAGTTCTAGTTCCTGTTTTCTGCTGTTTTTGGTTTCAGAAAAGTTGTTCTGGAAATATTCTCGGAATTGGACGAAACAAAAGCCAACGTTCCTATTTTCCCGACACGTACACGGAGTCCAAAGGGGAGAAGGAGGAGGGCCGTGGGCCGTCCTCACCATGCCATGGCGCGGGTGGGCCCTGGGCGCGCCGCCACGTGGTGAGGAGCCCTCGGGCCTCCACCGACCATCATCCTTTCGCCTATATATTGTCCCCGACGCAAAAACCCTAAAATAATCAGTCATATTCCACGAAGAGGTCCGCAGCGCCGCCGCCATCCAGAACAAGTTTTGGGGGACAGAAGTCTCTGTTCCGGCACCTTGCCGGGACGGGGAAGTGCCCCCGGAGCCATCTCCATCGACTCCACCGCCATCTTCATCGCCGTTGCTGCCTCCCATGATGAGGAGGAGTAGTTCTCCCCCGAGGCTGAGGGCTCTACCGGTAGCTTTGTGGTTTATCTCTCTCTCCCATGGTGTGATCTTTATGTGATCATGAGCTTTGTAATCTAGTTGAATAAGTAGATGTTACTCTTTATCTATTATGTCACTCTAGAGGTTACTTTAATATGAACTCCGGAGTCACTCTCCACGGTGTGAAGGTGACGGTGTGCGCATCGTGTGTGACTCCTTTATGACGTTGTGGCGTTTGTTTACTCAGACTTTGAGGTGTGCTTTTATAGCCCTACGCAATGAATGGTGTTCGTTATCCAACAAGAGAGTGTTTGAGAGTAGTATTTATTTATTCAATTATGAGGTCATTGTTGAGAGTGTCCACTAGTGAAAGTATGATCCCTAGGCCTTGTTTCTAAGCATTGAAACACCGTTTACAACAAGTTCTGCTACATGTTTGCTTGCTGCCATTTTTATTTCAGATTGCAATTACTACTTATAATCATCCATATTACTTGTATTTCACTATCTCTTCGCCGAACTAGTGCACCTATACATCTGACAAGTGTATTGGTGTGTTGGGGACACAAGAGACTTCTTGTATCTTAATTGCAGGGTTGCTTGAGAGGGATATCTTTGACCTCTACCTCCCTGAGTTCGATAAACCTTGGGTGATTCACTTAAGGGAAACTTGCTGCTGTTCTACAAACCTCTGCTCTTGGAGGCCCAACACTGTCTACAAGAATAGAATCGTGTGTAGACATCAAGCTATTTTCTGGCGCCGTTGCCGGAGGAGGTAAGTGTTGGAAGGTATCTCCTTTAGATTCTGCAATTATTTCTTTTTGTTTCTTGTTTTTATTTCACTAGTTAGGCTTAATGAAAAACAACAACAAAATTAGAGATCTTTATGAACTTTATATTGAATTAGGACATGATGCTTTTGAAGAGAAAATTAAAAAACTATGGAAGTTTGTTTGCATAATAGTGGTAGTAATGTTATTAGTATGAATTTTTGAACACCATTATTGCTAATGCTATGGAGAAGCCTAGCTTGGGGAAGCTAGTTTATATGAAAATGATCTTTTTAGCTCCCCAGCTTTGGAAGATTTTTTTGCTTTGATAATGCTTTATCTCCCATATGTGATAATTCTAATGATGCTTGTGATATTTTAAATCCAGCTACTGAAAGTATTGCTTTTGAAATACCTATGGAAATTGTTGAAATGGTTATGGATGAACCTTATGCAGGGGATGGAACAGTCCATCCAAGTGACCACTTGTTGAAACTTAAAGAACTTTGTGAGTTGTTTTAGGTTGCAGGTTTATCAAAGAAAATGCCATGAAGAAATTATTTCCATTGTCACTTAAGGACAAAGCAAGGGAGTGGTATGAGCTGCTAGATGATCCTCATCATTCGGAGTGGAAGGAGCTTGAATATCTCTTTTACTCTAAATTTTATCCTCCTTATGAATTGTATTTAGATAGGAATTACATTTATAATTTTTATCCTCATGATGGAGAAAGCATTGCTCAAGCTTGGGGAAGGCTGAAAACATTAATACTCAAATGTCCTAACCATGAGCTTCCAGAGAAAATAATTGTTAATAATTTTTATGCAAGGCTTTCAGGTCATTGCAAGGATTATCTAGATGCCTGTTCAGAGGGTTCTTTCACTAGTAAGAAGGTTGAAGCTAGATGGGATCTTCTTGAAAGAATTCAAAGCAATACTGAAGATTGGGAGAACGACAAAGTAAAGAATCAGTTATAAACTATGAATATGATGCATTAAGTCTTTCGTTGAAACTGCTGGTTTTCAAAAGCTTAGTGCTAATTATGGTCTTGATTCTCAAATTATTGTTGATTGTTGTAGAACCTTTGCTTCTCATATTAATGTTCCTAAAGAAAATTGGGACATGTATCATGAACCTTTCAAAGACACTTGCATGGAAAATGAAATTGTTGTTAATGATTGCAATAAACATGCTCAAACTTCTGAAAATGCTATTTCTTATAAGCATGTTAATTTTTGTGGAGTGCTTAGACCTTGTGAAAAGACTAATAATGAAGAAGAATATTGTAAACTTCATAAGCATGAGAAAACGAGAATATGGAGTAGGGCTCTAAATGATCTTGCTGAAAAGGTTGTGCCCTAATCCTTTTATTTGTGAACTCTGCTATGAAGAAGGTATTTCGAATTCCAATGCTCAAAGTTTAATGATACAATTTCGAGTTTGTTTGATGATAGCATGATCCATCCCGATCTTTATGATGAACTTGAATTATTTTTTGGGGTGTGAAGAGTTATCAAGGAAAACTTCTTTGTTAGATATGAGTTCTTTTGATATGAATAGTATTTTGCGGGGATGCCGTCTCCATTGTGTTGATAAGAGCCACAATAATCCTTATATAGAAAAAATTATAAAAGATGTACCTTTACCAAAATATGAAAGGACTTATACTTGTTTTACTCTAATTAATGAAAGGGAGGAATCCTCCCAAGTTTCTTCTATTGTTTATAACAATGAACCAGGGCATGTGGAGAAGCTTCCTTTCAAACCTCTCCCTCCTAAAGATAAAAAGAAGAGGGGAAAGAAGAAGAAGAAGAGGAGGAGTAAAAAGAGAGAGGAAAAGGTATCCTCTCCTAAGCATGTTGCCCCTTTCATGATCGTTTCTAATGAGTCTAAATTTATTGAAGAAGATTCACATACTTGGGGTCATTATTATCTCGACACTAAATCTATAGGCACTATTGAAGATGATTATATGTCTGTTACTTCTTGTAGTGATCATGATTGGGAAAATGAAACTACTTTTGATATTGAAAATCTTTGGGGTACCAATTCTGAAAATGATGATGTTAATAATTGCTATACTATTAGTACTATCCATGTTTCTTCCAATGATGATGTGGAAAGCTCTAAGCTTGGGGATGAGGTGTTCGAAATCCTTTTACAACTGATGATTATATATTTGATACATCTCCTTCTAGTAAAAATGACGATGACATGTTTACAAATGAACACACTTTGGAAGATAACTATTCTATTGCTTATGATTATACTATGCCTCCAGTCTTTGATAATTATTATAAAGAATACTATGACACAGGTTATAATTACAATCATCCTCATGAAACTTGTCATAGTTATGGAGGGATTACCCAAAACCATCCTTTAATATACAACTTGTCTATCATGTTCAAGTTCTTTATGATGATCCTACCCCCATTGTTATTAATAAGAAGAACTTTGCTTATGTGGAAAATATTGATACTTTTATGCATATGGATCATGGTAAGAATGTTTCATGTGATGGTTATATTGTGGATTTTATCAATGATGCTACTGAAAGTTTTTATGAGAGAGGAGACATGGCTTCATATATCTCAATAATATTAAGTCTCCTCTCTTTTTGTTGAAATTTTTTAAGTTGCACTTGTTTTATCTTTCTATGCTAGTAGCTTCATGCTTCAATAATTTGTTTTCTTACAAGATTCTTTTGCATAGGAAGTGGGTTAGACTTAAATGTGTTTGGTATTTTTGTTGATGCTCTCTTATATTCAACTCTTATACATATGAGAGCATCATCAAAATTGTCATGCCTAGCTAAAAGGCTTTAAAGAAAAGCGCTTGTGGGAGACAACTCATTGTTTTTATTTTCTTCTATTTTTATTTTATTGATTCAAGGAGTTTGCTTACTTCAGTAACAACTCCTTTGTATCTTTATTTTATTGCATTGCTGTGCCAAGTAAAGCCTCTAATAGAAAGTTGATGCTAGATATGGATTTCTGCGTAGAGACAGATTTTTGCTGTCCACCGTTTTGAGTTGTACGCACTCCAGAAAAATCTAAAAGTTCTGAAAACATTCAGGCGTGATCCTCATATATGTATGCAACTTTCATTAGTTTTGAGTTTTCGCATCTGAGCAACTTAAGTGCCTCGAAAAAATCGTCTTTCCAGACTGTTCTGTTTTTGACAGATTCGGCCTTTTGATTTGCATTCTCTCTTTTACTGTGTTTGAGTGGATTTCTTTGCTCCACAAACTATCAGTGGCTGTAGCTAATTGTTGCGCTAGAAACGTGTCACACGAACACGTCCTCGTGTACCCGCGGCGTCAGGGGAGATGCTCCGCAACTCACACCGCGGGAGGCCGGCTGGAAGCGCGATACGCAAGACAGTCCAGCCGGCGCTTTTGATGACCAGACGTCCCAGCCCCTCGGGACAAGCCCCGTCGGAGGAAGCCGGCGACGATTGGCTGCTCCAGGTCGACCTGATCGCCCCTAGAGCCTCGTGGCCTTGCAGCTTGCCGGCATGATGACCGGCTTACGAAGGAACGAGAAGCATAGGTACAAGGGTGAGGGATAAATTGAACACGCAAAGGTGCGATAGATTGATAGATTCGATTGGTGTTATTCAATCGGCCGTCACCTCTCACATTATATGAGGCGGCTGGACTTGCCGTACAAGCATAGGACTTTCTTTACAAGGAAATTACATCAAAACCGTCCTAAAACCCTAAGTCTTTCCTAATCCGGCTTCGTTTCCGGAGTCGCTCGACCTTCCTGTCTTGCTTCTTGCGGTGGGCCTAGAAGTTGCATACGAACTCGGATAGAGATGAACTCAACGTCAAACTTTTTCGTCTCGACAAGGCAGATAACCCAACGCGGGCCGTTTCTCCAAATAAGCCAGTCTTGGTGACTTGCCGAGCCCATCTTCATCTTCATGTCGGCTTATGGCAGGCGACAGGTTAATCCGCCCAGGTCTTGTCGTAGCTCTGTAGACCGCATACTAATTCGGATGAAAATACCTCCAAAAGCAATATTGCGCCCATTGACGACACACACAACTTCCGTGTTAGGCACTTTTCCATACGAGGTCATTTTCAGAATGATGTCTTGCAAATCTCTGTATGCTGTCCTGCGGGTCATCCTCGAGCCATCACTTTAACCGGCTATTGTGCCTGATTATAGCCTGACTCAACATGACGGCTCCTCCTCCTCCTGGGACATAGCGGTGCCAGCTTGAGTTGTCGACTGGATCATGGCGGCATGCATGTCGGCTTCTAAGATATGAAATGCCGGCAACCGGAGTAATGTTCGATTCTGGACGATGGCGACGCCTTGGCCGGTTCTTGGGAGAATGGTAGCGCCTTGGCCACCTTGGCGACGCCTTGGCCGTCTTTGTGGTGCCTTGGCCTGCTCGTAGGACCAAATGCGGGTCCGGGGACTTTGCCCGCTTTTGAGACATGAAATGCTGGCTCCTTAGATAATGTCGTCTTCCAATGACCACTGGCGCCGGCTTCTGGAAGGCATGTTCCTGGGAGAATGCAAGTTGACTGTGATAATGCCGGCTTCATGGAATGTCGGCTCCTACATGATGGTGGGTCTGGCCAGCAACTGGAGCATGCCGACTCTTGCATAACGCTGGTTCTGGCCGGCAACTGGAGCATGCGGCTCTTGTGGTGGCTCTGGCCGGCAACTGGGAGAATGCCGGCTTTCGGATGTGCCTTAGCCGGCTTGGCGGCCCCTTGGCCGGCTCCCGTAGGACCAAATGCCGGTCTTGCGACATAGTGGCCTGCAGCCTATGGCTTTGCCAAATTGAGACATTGCTTGTCTGCTTCCTCCATCTCCATGTCTTGGCGTCTTCTCCCTTGGATCAAGGATATCTGGGGTCGGGCCGACTAGGTGCCAAATTTGGGTGTGAACACATGCCCCCTGTTTTCTGGCAGAGCTTGCGTACCAGAAAATACTCTGCCTAGGGTCTCGTTGTAAGCACGATATTAACACTCCATCGGCTGTGTATGCTAAGGGCGATAATCTTTTATCGATCGTACATATGCTCAGGCTGGTTGCCACCTCGGTAGAACCTCTCATGTATGCATTCCGTGGTGTAGCCCGCCTGGTCTTCTAACTTGGATCCTGCATATAAGAAAAGCTTCTTCCAACTATCCGTCTGGCTGGCACTAGATCCTTCGTTAGTGGCCGACTTAATAATCAAGTCGTCCTTGCAAGTATTGGCAAAGTGAGCATCGGCGCTTTCTGAATAAACCGTGAAGAACACCATTAGCCAGATGTCGGCTTTACCAACATAATAGGGCGATATATGCAAAATATCGGCCATACATCCTCGTCATAAAGGACCAGGAGAACCCGTC
>CAMZMU010000063.1:146056138-146215420 GCA_947311845.1 Poa pratensis | reverse complement strand
GGGAGGTCGGGCAACTCCGGACCCTGAGCGGGAACAGCTTAGGCTCAGAGAAGCATTATGACATAGACTGGAACTCGGCTGACACTGCCGAGGTCTCTCTAACCGGGCTCTGAGCATCCCGTTGGACCCAGCGCCGTGCTCCAGTCCATATACACCATGCAGACTTCAGTCCTCGATTGCAGCAAGAAGGCCTCGGTAAGTTTCTTTACAACTTTCTTTCTTCCTTTGATATCAAATGACCAACATACACTATTCCCAGTCCCCGAGATTGGTCGTTGAGCAATTGACACTCCACCGATTAAAATTGCTCGGCTTGAATTCAAAAATTGTCATTTCTCCACGCTGAGTCCCCGAGGCCAATGCAAGTCCCGGGCCTCTTCAAACTGATCTCTATTTCTTCAGGAATGCAACAATGCTCGGACAAGGTCTTCAAGAACCTCCTGCTAGATCACAACAGACTGAAGAAGTCTCACCGGACTCTTCTATCCGCAAGGAGCAGAGCGGACCAAGACTACGCCTCCAAGCTGAAGACAGCCGAGGGATGAAATAGCTCGGCTGCAGCACGAGCTGAACTGGGCTAATGAAGCCAAAACCACTGTGGAGGACGCTATGAAGGCCAAAGACCAGGCCGCCGAACAGCAGCAAGAGCTCGCCAAGACCCTGGAGAGCCGCGCCACCTGGCCGAAGCCGAACTTACCGCCTCCGAGCTATATCAAAGAGCTGTTTGTCCGAGCTTACTCGGATTAATGACCAAATGGACAGTAAGTTTCTTTTCCCCTTTTCCTTATTTTCTGCCGACCTAGACCCCGTGCCACCGTATGTCTTATTTCAGCAACAGCCTTTTTGTCTCTTCAGAGAACTTCGAGCGCTTCAAGGACAAGGCTATCCGCGAAGTTCAAGCAGCTCGGGCATAAAGAGGGCTGAGACAGAACCCTCAGCGACAGCTGGGATATCTAGGACCACCTTGTCGCCTTATGCTCGGATCAGGCCGTCAGAGCCATTGGAACCAAGCTGGTTGATGCTGCCATCGAGGTCCACCGTGCCTCTGGCCAAGGTTAAGGCTCCCACTTGCATCGACGAGCTCGCACCAAGCTGAAAGGAGCCGAGGCTAGACTTCGAGAGTGGAGATGCTCATCAGCTCGGGCTGGATCGGACAAGGCCCTGGTATTCGTGCTGTCTTGGTATGAAGAGATTGAGATCCATACTGTTACCTCCTTGCGCAAGGGCTCTCCTTGGAACTCCACCCCTGATGGCATTGCGAAACGCCAAGCAGCAGCCGACCTCTTTGCTAGTTATGCAACACCCGGATCTTCAATGAAGGGCGCCTTTACTCAGAGGACGAAGAGAGCTCGGACGAGGAAGGAGAGTCCGGTGAAGAAAGTTCTGAGGGCGAGGGAAATTGACTTTGACGAGCCTGAGAGTTCCAAGGGCAAGGACGGCTGTGAGGACCCCGGATTAACTATCCGAGATACTCGTTATGTTTCCTGCAACAATCCCATGATCAGTCTGTTGTTGCACATAACTCGAATTGGCATCACAGAACACCCATAAATACCGAATAAATATTACTTACTTGATTGGGGCCATAAGCTTCAACAGGTACTTGCAGCGGAAATCATCAAACAACGTGGAGCCCAAGTCAAATGCCACAACCCCACAGGCAACTGACTGGGAAGCGCCCTAGTTGCATTGACGTCATTAACCACTTCTTCTTCGAACTGCTCCTCTTCAGAATCTGGCTAAGACAATAGCCAGGGACGAAACCAATATGAGTACATTTGAATGTACTCGCAAACTACCCCGGAATGAGCATGCACTACTCTTTTATTGTTTGAATAAAACTTCGTTTACTTTGAAAACTCCATACCCTTGTTAAAAAGAGTAGGATGGACTTTTGTTTAATAACACTTTGTTTTGTAATCTCTATATCTTTATTGAAAAAGAAAAGAAGGCTTTTAGAACTTTTCCCATAAATCTGTCTTTGTAAAAAGTCTCTTTTAAAACTTTCTCCCGTAAATACATCTTTGTTGAAAAAGGTAAGAAGTCTCTTTTATAAACATTTTTCCCGGAAAATCACCATTTTGTTTATTTCTCCAAAACTCCCCCTTTTCCGACCAAAACCATTCCTGGTCAAATCATTTTTCCAACAACCTTATACCAACCCTTTGGTATAGTTGCATAAAACATTTTCCACTTTCAAGACACAAAACTTTGCACTTCTCGACCATGGCCCCTCAGGGTCCTCCTCTTTTCCAGCAACCTCATACCAGCCCTTCTGGATAGTTGCATATATAGAACATCTCCATTTTTCCTTTTTAAATCTCAAAACTTTTCCAAAACTTGCACATGGTCAGAGGACAGCCTCCCAACCGTCCATGACCGAGGACTCGGCTATTCGAATAGTTTTACACTCTGCAGAGGTGGTGCACTTTCACCACACCAAACTGTCATTCCGCCGTGATCAGCCACGGTCCTCATACGACAGTATGTGGTGGTTCGGATAACATGATCAAAGCTTTTCACTATGTCGACCCTAGTATAGAGCCTCCTCTTCAGTGGGACTGGATCTCCCCGGCACCCAGTGGAGATGGCCATCGTATCGATCCGGTCTCTCCAAGCAACACTGCGCCAAGCCAGGAGGCCCACTGTTTGCAACCAGCAGCGAACCAGACTTAAACTGGATCCCGCATTTAGATAACTTGGTTCAGAGAACCTCGTTCTCCTAAGCATTTTGAGGCGCTCCATACTAAAATAAACAAGTTTCCGGCTAAGCCCTACCCATCTCAGGTAGTGTGGTTGCACGGGTTAATTGGTCGTCATAGTACAAAGACGTCATGTGCATTTTTCATAAACATCACCATTCACCATTTCTCCACTTCAACACCGATATCACGGCATTCCACATTTATCCAAGTACTTCCAAAGGAGTTTTGAGTAAACCATATTTTTCCCATCCTATAGTTTGAAAAAGAATTTCCATCTAATAACTCCATATAGGATGTCAAAATAATATACTTTTATTTTGGAAAAAGGGTTTTCAAAACTCATAAGCTTTAGTGGCAAACACCACATAAATAACATATGCTCTTTATAAGTAAAACATGTGAAACCAAAATAGATGTATATAGATGCAAGCTCAGAGAATAGTTGCCTTGCTCGGCAAAGTGGCCTTGGTCTTGATCTTCAGGTTCAACAAATTCCCCCTCGATAATTCCAGCAACGTTCTCGTCTAATCGATAAACAAACAAATACAAGCAATCACTAAACTACTCAATCAAACATCACAACATTACAATCCTAAGTGCTCATAATAGCCACTGCATACAATAAGCAACACCATTTGGTTTCAATTTAATTGTATTTATCATTATTTATTTATGTTTCAAATATGGCAGAAATTAGTGGAACATGTTTAATTGCACAACTTGAGTTCTATTTGTCCTAAAAATGCAAACTAAAATTCTATAGAAAGCTACTGATGTGTAGAAGACAACACAACTTGATTTGGATTAATTGGAGTTACCAAACTCCCTACATATTTGTTTTAATCCAGAAACTAAATAATCAAGTTTTGGCTACTAGATAAGTTCTGTTGATCTAAAAATTAAATCCTTTTAGGAGTAACTAACCATGACTAAATGTGAGCTAACGAAATTGGTCCTAACTCATTTGGATTATCTATTAATTTTCTATAATTGTTTTAGTCCAGAAAGGTTTTGGTAAATTTTAATCTAATGCCAATTAATTAATAATGCTTAATTAAATCTATCACAATTAGGGGAGCTAGGTGCTCACATTACTAAGCTCACAAAATTGGATTGGCATTATTTGGATTAATTTTAAATAAGTTATGGATTTTACAAAATCTGTTTCTATTCTGCCCTCTTCATTTTTTTAATAAAAACAGCCACTAAACTAAATTAGTTGGATGTATGAGTTATGCCATCTTACATACTTTATTTTTCTGAACATTTTGATACCTCATTTGTTATTTTTGGACAAGTAGTCAAAAAGATATGGATTTTTGAAGTTTAAAGCATTTTCTGTCTTTTTCTTTTCTTTTCCAGAAATCTAACCGAATCGTTTTTCACACAGCGCAGCCTACCCAGTGACACTGACTGGTGGGGCCAGGGCCACGTAGGCAGCCACGCAAGCGCGGGGGCCCACGGCGGTTTGACCGCGGCGTTGCCGTGACCGGCGCGCTCTGGCGCGATGATCGCCGGCGGCGAAGGGGATCGACGCGACGTACTACGGCTCAAGGGTGCGTGCTATGGGGTGCTACGGACTCGCACGGGCACGGCGAGCAAGACTACGGCGGCGCCGCCTTTATTGGTCACGGATCAGCTCCGGCAACAACCATCCGCGGCGGACGGCGGCGAACTACTTCGAACGGAGGCTACAAGACACGCATTGACGAACGGAGAGGACGGGAAGAAGCGCCAGCTCACCCTCGATGCGTGCACGGGCTCGACCAGGACGGAGGAGGTCGAGGGAGGCGTCAATGGCTCGGCAAAGCTTCAGCCGTGGTTGGAGAAGATGAAGATGGCGGCGGCGATTCAGGTCTCCCCGGCTCGATTCCTTCGACGTGGATGCAGAGGGGACGAGGCGCAGCTACTGGTGGTGCTCGATCTGCTTCGGGAGCTCTCCAACGGCGGCGACGAACACGGCGGCCATGGCTGTTTTCGGGCTCGAGAAAAACAGAGGGGAGGAAAAGGTGGGGAGGCGATCTAGGGTTCCGGGTGTGCTCCTTATACGCGGCTGTGCGTCCTGGATGTCGACATCGTCATGGGGGGAGGCGTTGTGGCCATTCTCCTCCTGTCTCCTTAAGCAGCAGCACGGCACGGTAGGGCCTGGCTTCGGTTGTCGACCATGGCGCGCGCGAGGCAGGCACGGGGAGGTGATAGTTCGGGCAGGGCATCGGTGTTGCTGCCCTTGTCTCCTCGCAGGGGAGAGGAGAGGGGGGGGGGCCTGGAGTGGCGACGCGCCGGAGTGCGAAGCGAGGAGCACGGCGGCGTGCCGTGCGGCTACAGGAAGAAGATGATGTTCTTGCAAAAAGCCCCCTGGAAAAACTATTCCCATTTACAATTTAGTCCTTTTCTGTTTTCTTTTGTTTCCTTTTTAAAACCAGTAGCTCTTTAGGGATTTTATTGAGGCCTCAGATCATTTTACAAAAATCTGCAATTATTCATGTAGCCTCCCCATATCATGTAGAGGCTCCACAAAAATTGGTGGTTCAAAATAAAATGTTTTGGACCACATTTGTTCATAGGGTTTAAGTATGTTATTTTTGGTAAATAATATTTGATACTCCTTTAATATTTTTAAATCAAGTGAGAGATGTTGTTTTGAGCTCTTGGAACTTTCTTGACAAATATGGTAACTTCAAATAATTTACCTTTTCATAGAGAAAATATTTGCTTGGGGGAAAGAGAAGTAGGGAGGGAAAGCAACTTATTAAGATCATTTTTAACTCATGACCTTAATTTTTCCTTTTTGTTGAACTAGTGGACGTGCACGTGCAACGCACGTCTCTAACAATGTTTTACATATATATTGGGTGGTATATTTTGTAGAAAATGTTCAAATATTGCAATTGACGTTTTGGTTGAAGTAACATTTATAAAACAATCTTCGTTTGATTCGCTTCAGTCTCTCCAACATTATCCCAACATTCTAACCCTGCTCTCAAGATTCCAGTGCCAGAATAAGTTATGCAGTCTCACCGGCGCCGGTCCAGGCATCCACACAAGCGGGACAGCAATATTGCCCTATTGCCCCACCAAACAAGGTACCAAACCCCCAGCTCCGCAAAGCAAATATTTTTCGAAAATATCAGAATAAAGCAGAGCTTATGCTCTGCATCCCCGTAACAGTTGAGAAGAACATAAAAGGCCGGCCACTCCAACGATTAGTTTAAGTACAAACATTATAAGATGCTAAAGCAACCTTTTCCAGATTATGTATATAGAAACACACACACTTCACCAAAATCAGCTACGAGAATACACTGTATATATTCACATCCCAAACCCGAAGTGTTCACTAAAATTAAACCACGACCACTCAACTATACCGTAGCAAAAGAAACAATCACCGAGATAAGAGTAAATTTCACACAGGCAACAGTAAATGAGAGGGGAAGTTAACGATGGTCCTGTAAGTAATCTTGTTGACCTTGTATTCAAATGCTAACAGAAACAAGGTTATAATCCATAGAATATATTGTCAAATTAACAAAAGCATCAGGTTTTGTTGGATGGAAGTACCAGAATCAATAATATGAGCTAAATCTCGAGATGACGAAATTCAGAGTTTCAGAGACGGACAAGGGACACCATATTCAGATATTTTTAGTCCGCCCTTTCTTCCGGGACATATTTTACTTCTTTCTGACGGCGATTCAAGCCACTGTCTCGCATGGATAGCTCGTAGCCTCGTAGTCAACACTGCTTGTCTTCCAACTAACCCAAAAAATCATACCGGCGAGCTCCACAATGGCGGAGACGGATTTTGAGTCCCCGGCGAGGTACGCAATGGCGGTTGCGGATACGGCGTTTGCTTCCATCCTGGGCGCGAAGAAACGGCAAAAAGGCGTACCCTTGCTTGCTCGCCGGACGGAGAACTTGGGCAGGAACCAGGGCGGCGCTCCGTCTTCCCGGCCGATGTTGAACCGCGGCGGAGGTTCTGTGCTGGCGGGGACACTCATCCTAGGATATCCAGCAGAGGGGCGCGGGAAGGTTCGAGCAGAGGGGCACGGCCCCCGGCGGTGGCGCGTCGAGCGCGGTGGCGCGGGCGAGCAGAAGGCCGGGACGAGCAGAGGGGCACGGCCCCCGGCGGTGGCGCGTCGAGCGCGGTGGCGCGGGCGAGCAGAAGGCCGGGAATGTTCGGCGCCGGCGCAGGAGGTTGGGGACCGCGCGCCGACCCTGGCGACGACCACGGCGAGCTCCAACAGCTCCCGGCCATGGCGGATGTGGTCAGTGGAGAAGATACCTTGAGGGAGAAGGGGACCGGCGATGTCTATTCGCCTCGCGCGACCGGCCAGCTCTTCGCCGTCGCCTCCCGGACCCGCGTGCCGCCATCTCGGGCGTCCCCACTGCCCTCCTCCCAGAGCGACGCCTCGGTCGCGTTCGTTCGGCCTAACTCAGGCGAAAGAAGAAATAACGATTCGGAGATGTGTTGAGTTTAGCTCAACACGGATGGAAGAATCTGACTCGTTGATCAGAGATTGTACGGCATAGATTTAATGTATCCGGCGAAGTTTGCTCTTTTAATAGTAGTTATAGATGATTTGAGGGGTTTGTTTTTACTTAAGTCACACTCCACATTTGTTGTCAAGTGTGTGTTATTTAAGTATTAAGCACAACTGAGGAATTATCCACACAAACAACAAACACACAAGATCAACATCACAACAATATCAACAGCACAACAATATCAACAACACAATCCAGACCACACAATTCCAACCACAAGAATAAATCATACTACCATTTCCATAATTAACAATACTATCTTGTAGAAATGATCACACTCAATTATGACAAGATGATGTTTAAAGAATATCTCAACTCATAACTTAATAGTTTTCAAAAGGTTTGATAAAGAGAATATGTGGGGTATATATTTCCCACTGGTGTTATTTTCAAATGGAGTGGAAATCAGAGTTTATAAAATGGGAGTTGCATACTTATGCAAAATATCCAGGTTGAAACATAGATAGGAGGTATCATATAGATCTCCATATTTTTGGGAACACATAATTTTGGAAATGCTTTTGCTTTCTCAAACCATGGGTATTTGGTTGTTGCTAAACCAAGCATCATTGAAATGGACTTTGGCCAAAATAAGAATGGAAAAGATATATGGAATATCTTCTTGTCATAACATGATCACCAAGGTTTAATATGTTTTTACTTAGGTTGGGTTCTTGGGTTGATATTTACTAGTCAATCAACATAAACATTCAAGTCACACAAGGTCAAACATACCAATGGAAGGAATCCACAACCATTAGTGAAAACATTTCAAAAAGTTTTTGTTGGTTCTGAATTTTGGGTCTGGTAAAACTAAGTTTTTCTTAGTTCCAAAATTTGGGATGTTACAGCTCTTCCCCCCTTAAAAATAATCTCGTCCTCGAGATTTGCCCGGTGGTAACAGGGGAGTACGAGGGCACAGGTTTTGGGCTGGCTATACTTCTGAGGTTGATGGTTCTTCAGTGATTTCGCCATGTGAGATCTTGACAAAATGATGTTGCGAGGCTTTCCTTGTCGATAAACTTCTGTGCTGAGTTCAGATCCTTGACGATGGGGTTGACCTGACGATCGAGACTGATGGATAGTCGTGGTTGGCTGTTTCCAGATACTACAAGGCTAAGGCGTAAGGAACTAATTATTACCACTTTCTGGTATACCTATTGCAGGTCTTCCCCCCTTAAAAAGGGGTTTTTAATCGTATGTTGAAGTTTGCCGCGGGAGTTGACTTGGAGGCATTGTTCTTCTGGGTAGCTTGACGATCTTCGTCTTGGGTGTCAATCCTTGGTGCTTGGGGTCAGTGCAGATATCACTTCCTGATATTGTCCCCTTGCGAGGGTTGCCGATGGGGACGCGTTGTTCTCGGAATGCGTTGAGTTGGTGCACTTGATTCTCTCCAGGTTCTAGTTAGTAGAGGGATGTTATAATCTTCTAAGTGCGTCTGAACTTGCTTGGTGGTTGATGTTGTCCACAGCAGGTGCTTCCGTCGTTTGATTCTTCTGGGTATTCCATGGTGATTGGTCTTCATTCTTTGTCCTTTATTCGAGTTCTAACATTATTTGTCTCCTCTCTGTGGTGAAGATATCCACTTAGTCCTAGCAAAGTTTTCCATTAGTTAGTTGGATAAGAATGTGGGTGTCCTTTATGACATCGAATTACCTTAGTCATACAAGAAGAATTTGTTAACAAGGTAGCTAGTCTTGTCATCAAACCACTTTTCATATTCCAGAGGCTGAGGTACTGGATTATCTGACGTTCCGTTTATTTGTATATGACACTCAATTGTTAGAGCATACAAAAGTGATTTGTTAACAAGTTCATGAGGCTTGTTACCAAAGTACTTCTATACAACACGAACATTGGAATATCACATTATTTTTAGAGAGATTAGTAACAATAGATTCTGATATAAGAGTTTCCAATTATTCCAAGATGGTCTGGTATATTACTTCTTTGCCAACCTAAGAAATCTCTCTCCAATGTCTTCTTGTCGTAGTTTCTCCTTCTTGTGGTCTCTGAGCTCGAATCTTCGTAGAAACTCTTATGCACTCCTTGAGTTCCTCTAGTTACCAATCTGAAATGAGTCGCCTTATGTCTCTGTTTCCTGTCAAGGCAGGCAGCCCTGAGTTATAAGTTAGTACTATCATGGTTACTTAGATCAGGTGTCATTCTTGAGTTAGATACGATCCGTTGGTGTAGTATTCCTTCACATATTAATTTCACGATGTGAGGCTCGTGTTAGACATGGTAAAATCTCTCGTCTTTAAGAGTCTAAAAAGGATTTCATTAAAAGTGACGGATCTTACATTGAACCCAAATACTGCTTGCTAAATAGGACCCATACTTCTTCTTGACGGCTAATGATCTTGAAAGGCCCACTATTCCTTGGCGCTAACTTTCCTTTGACATGGAAACGCTGCATTCCTTTAAAGGGTGCTGAACAGTCTCCTTGGGATTGGGGCATTCTCTGGCGTAGTGACCCTTGTTGCCGCATTCAAAGCAGACAACATTGGCACGGTTGGAGTTGTTTGGGAGTTTAGGAAAGGTGGGGCGCGGGACTCGCGGGGGTTGATAGGCAGGCTTGGGGGCTTGCTGGATAATACAGGGCTTCTTCCTGCGAAGGGTTCTTCCAGAGCGTAGGCACAACTGATGATATGTTTCTAAGGGTGGTGTTGGTTCCTTGGGGTGTCTATCCTTCTGACGCTTTGGATTCCGATAGGGGCTAGATGCTCTGGTGGGCGTCTTTCTCGGATCGTGGATGGCGTCTTGAGCAATCTTCTCATGAGCCTCGTTTACTGCATCTACTAGGAACTCCAGAGGACACTTAGCCGGAACATGATCATTCCCTTCACATAGGTAGCACGTGACGCTAGCGGTTGGGCACTTGCCAGGTGGATGGAAATGAAAACAGTTTGGGCAGCTGCCGGGGCATTGACTCGCCTGATGTCCACCCCTTCCGCACTGACTACAAGCCTTTCCTTGGGGTGGTTTCTTCTTAATGATGTACCTAAGGGGGCACTTTCTGGTCATATGTCCGCTTTCGTCGCAAGTGTAACACCAACGTTGTTCTCTGATGGCGTCCTCTCTAATTTTCATGGGCAGATCTTTAGACGTATGGGACTCTTCTCTTTCAAAGGGTGTCGAGTGGGTTCCTGTGGCGGCTTCGATTTGATGGAGCGGAGGACTTTGGGTTGCTTCAAAACCGGAACCGATGTAGGTGTGCTCCCGCGACATTTCCATCTGGGGAATTATGATTGCCGGAATTGAGTTAAACAAATTTTTGTAGAGGTAGTCAAAACAAAATTCTAAAAGCGCAACAAGACTACCGTGATCAAGATACCGGATTACTTTTACTAAGTAAGTATTAGGGGTTTATTAACTAGACGAGATTTGCGAAACACACTGGAGAAACAACACACAAGCAGAGGACTCACAAACCAACATTGCACAAGGTACATTTAGTACCACTGGACCCTAATACTCGTGGATAATTGGGTAGTACAACCAAAAATTCCTATTCTAAGTTTTTCATATGGGCCTTGGTTAAACATGGTTGGCGAAATCTTTGTTTTGTCGCCTCAGTCTTCTGCTGGAGAAATTGAGATGGTCGAAGTTGCCTCTTGAGTAGAGTTGTTAATGTTGAGCTGAGGTCTTCGGAGGTCTCTTGCTTTGTTGACCTGGACAATCTTGGTATTTGCAGATCAATCACCTTGATGTTGATTGTTGAATATTCGAGATGGAAGCTTCTTTTTGTAGGTGCTAGCTAATTAGGTCTCACTTGGGTTCATCGTCAAGTATTTTGAACGGGTAAGAGGGAGTAGAGAAATTCTTGGAAATCTTAAATAGAGGGATAAGTCTCAGAAATATTTGAGAAGATGAGAAGAGTGGAAGCTATATTTGGACTTCCCTGGATAAAATATATTTTGGTAGTAATATAGTTTTAACAAAATATTTCCTTTCCTAACTAACGTCCATGCTAACTAAGGTCTCCTATAGTCAGGATGGCTCTGATACCAAGTCTGTGAGGACCCCGGATTAACTATCCGAGATACTCGTTATGTTTCCTGCAACAATCCCATGATCAGTCTGTTGTTGCACATAACTCGAATTGGCATCACAGAACACCCATAAATACCGAATAAATATTACTTACTTGATTGGGGCCATAAGCTTCAATAGGTACTTGCAGCGGAAATCATCAAACAACGTGGAGCCCAAGTCAAATGCCACAACCCCACAGGCAACTGACTGGGAAGCGCCCTAGTTCGCATTGACGTCATTAACCACTTCTTCTTCGAACTGCTCCTCTTCAGAATCTGGCTAAGACAATAGCCAGGGACGAAACCAATATGAGTACATTTGAATGTACTCGCAAACTACCCCCGGAATGAGCATGCACTACTCTTTTATTGTTTGAATAAAACTTCGTTTACTTTGAAAACTCCATACCCTTGTTAAAAAGAGTAGGATGGACTTTTGTTTAATAACACTTTGTTTCGTAATCTCTATATCTTTATTGAAAAAGAAAAGAAGGCTTTTAGAACTTTTCCCATAAATCTGTCTTTGTAAAAAGTCTCTTTTAAAACTTTCTCCCGTAAATACATCTTTGTTGAAAAAGGTAAGAAGTCTCTTTTATAAACATTTTTCCCGGAAAATCACCATTTTGTTTATTTCTCCAAAACTCCCCCTTTTCCGACCAAAACCATTCCTGGTCAAATCATTTTTCCAACAACCTTATACCAACCCTTTGGTATAGTTGCATAAAACATTTTTCCACTTTCAAGACACAAAACTTTGCACTTCTCGACCATGGCCCCTCAGGGTCCTCCTCTTTTCCAGCAACCTCATACCAGCCCTTCTGGATAGTTGCATATATAGAACATCTCCATTTTTCCTTTTTAAATCTCAAAACTTTTCCAAAACTTGCACATGGTCAGAGGACAGCCTCCCAACCGTCCATGACCGAGGACTCGGCTATTCGAATAGTTTTACACTCTGCAGAGGTGGTGCACTTTCACCACACCAAACTGTCATTCCGCCGTGATCAGCCACGGTCCTCATACGACAGTATGTGGTGGTTCGGATAACATGATCAAAGCTTTTCACTATGTCGACCCTAGTATAGAGCTTCCTCTTCAGTGGGACTGGATCTCCCCGGCACCCAGTGGAGATGGCCATCGTATCGATCCGGTCTCTCCAAGCAACACTGCGCCAAGCCAGGAGGCCCACTGTTTGCAACCAGCAGCGAACCAGACTTAAACTGGATCCCGCATTTAGATAACTTGGTTCAGAGAACCTCATTCTCCTAAGCATTTTGAGGCGCTCCATACTAAAATAAACAAGTTTCCGGCTAAGCCCTACCCATCTCAGGTAGTGTGGTTGCACGGGTTAATTGGTCGTCATAGTACAAAGACGTCATGTGCATTTTTCATAAACATCACCATTCACCATTTCTCCACTTCAACACCGATATCACGGCATTCCACATTTATCCAAGTACTTCCAAAGGAGTTTTGAGTAAACCATATTTTTCCCATCCTATAGTTTGAAAAAGAATTTCCATCTAATAACTCCATATAGGATGTCAAAATAATATACTTTTATTTTGGAAAAAGGGTTTTCAAAACTCATAGCTTTAGTGGCAAACACCACATAAATAACATATGCTCTTTATAAGTAAAACATGTGAACCAAAATAGATGTATATAGATGCAAGCTCAGAGAATAGTTGCCTTGCTCGGCAAAGTGGCCTTGGTCTTGATCTTCAGGTTCAACAAATTCCCCTCGATAATTCCAGCAACGTTCTCGTCTAATCGATAAACAAACAAATACAAGCAATCACTAAACTACTCAATCAAACATCACAACATTACAATCCTAAGTGCTCATAATAGCCACTGCATACAATAAGCAACACCATTTGGTTTCAATTTAATTGTATTTATCATTATTTATTTATGTTTCAAATATGGCAGAAATTAGTGGAACATGTTTAATTGCACAACTTGAGTTCTATTTGTCCTAATAATGCAAACTAAAATTCTATAGAAAGCTACTGATGTGTAGAAGACAACACAACTTGATTTGGATTAATTGGAGTTACCAAACTCCCTACATATTTGTTTTAATCCAGAAACTAAATAATCAAGTTTTGGCTACTAGATAAGTTCTGTTGATCTAAAAATTAAATCCTTTTAGGAGTAACTAACCATGACTAAATGTGAGCTAACGAAATTGGTCCTAACTAATTTGGATTATCTATTAATTTTCTATAATTGTTTTAGTCCAGAAAGGTTTTGGTAAATTTTAATCTAATGCCAATTAATTAATAATGCTTAATTAAATCTATCACAATTAGGGGAGCTAGGTGCTCACATTACTAAGCTCACAAAATTGGATTGGCATTATTTGGATTAATTTTAAATAAGTTATGGATTTTACAAAATCTATTTCTATTCTGCCCTCTTCATTTTTTTAATAAAACAGCCACTAAACTAAATTAGTTGGATGTATGAGTTATGCCATCTTACATACTTTATTTTTCTGAACATTTTGATACCTCATTTGTTATTTTTGGACAAGTATTCAAAAAGATATGGATTTTTGAAGTTTAAAGCATTTTCTGTCTTTTTCTTTTCTTTTCCAGAAATCTAACCGAATCGTTTTTCACACAGCGCAGCCTACCCAGTGACACTGACTGGTGGGGCCAGGGCCACGTAGGCAGCCACGCAAGCGTGGGGGCCCACGGCGGTTTGACCGCGGCGTTGCCGTGACCGGCGCGCTCTGGCGCGATGATCGCCGGCGGCGAAGGGGATCGACGCGACGTACTACGGCTCAAGGGTGCGTGCTATGGGGTGCTACGGACTCGCACGGGCACGGCGAGCAAGACTACGGCGGCGCCGCCCTTTATTGGTCACCGGATCAGCTCCGGCAACAACCATCCGCGGCGGACGGCGGCGAACTACTTCGAACGGAGGCTACAAGACACGCATTGACGAACGGAGAGGACGAGAAGAAGCGCCAGCTCACCCTCGATGCGTGCACGGGCTCGACGAGGACGGAGGAGGTCGAGGGAGGCGTCAATGGCTCGGCAAATCTTCGGCCGTGGTTGGAGAAGATGAAGATGGCGGCGGCGATTCAGGTCTCCCCGGCTCGATTCCTTCGACGTGGATGCAGAGGGGGACGAGGCGCAGCTACTGGTGGTGCTCGATCTGCTTCGGGAGCTCTCCAACGGCGGCGACGAACACGGCGGCCATGGCTGTTTTCGGGCTCGAGAAAAACAGAGGGGAGGAAAAGGTGGGGAGGCGATCTAGGGTTCCGGGTGTGCTCCTTATACGCGGCTGTGCGTCCTGGATGTCGACATCGTCATGGGGGGACACTAGTAGGAAAACCCAATTCTATGGATCCTTATTCTGTGGCGCACCATGTGGCCGTGCGCTACAGAATAAGCTTTTGTGGCGCACCCAAAACTGGTGCGCCACAGAATAAGGCTATTCTGTGGCGCACCGGAACTGGTGCGCCACAGAATTTGCTATTCTGTGGCGCACCTAAGCTGGTGCGCCACAGAATAGTGCTATTCTGTGGCGCATGTGGCTGGTGCGCCACAGAATAGTGCTATTCTGTGGCGCATGGAAGCCGATGCGCCACAGAATTCTGGTTTTCTGTGGCGCATGGGCCACGTGCGTCACAGAAATGCAAATTCTGTGGCGCACGAGGCCATGCGCCACAGAAATCAGAAATTCTGTGGCGCACCAAGCCCCATGCGCCACAGAATTTTTTTTTAAAAACAGCTCCACACACCCCCCCCCCCCCCCCCCCCCCCCCCCCCGTGGATCGTCTTTTCAGTTTTCAAAACACTCAAAGAAAATGTTAAAAAATTCAAAAAATAAAATCCTTCGAGATGTGGTTAGGTGTTACTGTCTAGTTCGTATAGAAATCTTGAAATATGAATTTTGACCTTTTTTGCAAAATCCAGAAAAAAAACGTAAAACGGCCATAACTTTTGCATACGACGTCGAAAAAATGCGTTTACCCGGTGGGGTTTTCTCAGATCCTCCAAATTCCAAAGGGAAAAAAAGTTATTTCAAAATGAAAAAATAAAAAAAATAAAAAAAATAAAAAATTCAAAATTTTTTGGATTTGTTGAGTTTTTGGATTTTTTTGAAGTTTTTTGAATTTTTTGGGATTTTTTGAATTTTTTGAATTTTTTTGACTTTTTTGAAATTTTTGATTTTTTTTGGATTATTTGAACTTTCTGTACAAACTTTTGAATTTTTTGAATTTTTTGAAACATATATATACACATAACACACATATATAGACATACACAAGGGTTAAAAGGGTTGATATGATACTATTATCAATAAGAATTTGAGTAGCAGGATGGTAGGTGAAGTGAATAGAACTTAGAAGTTAAGCGTGCTTGGGTGGGAGCACTCCTAGGATGGGTGACCTAGCGGGAAGTCAACATTTGAGATTCACTAGGAGTGTTAAAAATGTTCAGAAAATTCAAATATATAGGAATTTCCAAATTATTTCATTTTCTGATTTTTGTGAATTTTTTCAATTTTTTTGAATTTTTTGGGAATCCAGATCTAGATCTGGCCGCCATTTTTTTGAAATTCAAAAAAACAATTCTGTGGCGCACGGGGTAGGGTGCGCCACAGAATAGCTTATTTAGTGGCGACTATTCTGTGGCGCACCACCCATGCGCCACAGAATAGCAAAATGGTGCGCCACAGAATAGCTTTTCTGTACTAGTGGGAGGCGCTGTGGCCATTCTCCTCCTGTCTCCTTAAGCAGCAGCACGGCACGGTAGGGGCCTGGCTTCGGTTGTCGACCATGGCGCGCGCGAGGCGGGCACGGGGAGGTGATAGTTCGGGCAGGGCA
Organism: Poa pratensis; assembly: GCA_947311845.1. Taxonomy (NCBI): domain Eukaryota; kingdom Viridiplantae; phylum Streptophyta; class Magnoliopsida; order Poales; family Poaceae; genus Poa; species Poa pratensis. The sequence goes on along the minus strand of CAMZMU010000063.1, from coordinate 146,199,281 downwards.
TCGGTGTTGCTGCCCTTGTCTCCTCGCAGGGGAGAGGAGAGGGGGGGGGGGGCCTGGAGTGGCGACGCGCCGGAGTGCGAAGCGAGGAGCACGGCGGCGTGCCGTGCGGCTACAGCAAGAAGATGATGTTCTTGCAAAAAGCCCCCTGGAAAAACTATTCCCATTTACAATTTAGTCCTTTTCTGTTTTCTTTTGTTTCCTTTTTAAAACCAGTAGCTCTTTAGGGATTTTATTGAGGCCTCAAATCATTTTACAAAAATCTGCAATTATTCATGTAGCCTCCCCATATCATGTAGAGGCTCCACAAAAATTGGTGGTTCAAAATAAAATGTTTTGGACCACATTTGTTCATAGGGTTTAAGTATGTTATTTTTGGTAAATAATATTTGATACTCCTTTAATATTTTTAAATCAAGTGAGAGATGTTGTTTTGAGCTCTTGGAACTTTCTTGACAAATATGGTAACTTCAAATAATTTATCTTTTCATAGAGAAAATATTTGCTTGGGGGAAAGAGAAGTAGGGAGGGAAAGCAACTTATTAAGATCATTTTTAACTCATGACCTTAATTTTTCCTTTTTGTTGAATGATTTGAGGGGTTTGTTTTTACTTAAGTCACACTCCACATTTGTTGTCAAGTGTGTGTTATTTAAGTATTAAGCACAACTGAGGAATTATCCTCACAAACAACAAACACACAACATCAACATCACAACAATATCAACAGCACAACAATATCAACAACACAATCCAGACCACACAATTCCAACCACAAGAATAAATCATACTACCATTTCCATAATTAACAATACTATCTTGTAGAAATGATCACACTCAATTATGACAAGATGATGTTTTAAAGAATATCTCAACTCATAACTTAATAGTTTTCAAAAGGTTTGATAAAGAGAATATGTGGGGTAATATATTTCCCACTGGTGTTATTTTCAAATGGAGTGGAAATCAGAGTTTATAAAATGGGAGTTGCATACTTATGCAAAATATCTAGGTTGAAACATAGATAGGAGGTATCATATAGATCTCCATATTTTTGGGAACACATAATTTTGGAAATGCTTTTGCTTTCTCAAACCATGGGTATTTGGTTGTTGCTAAACCAAGCATCATTGAAATGGACTTTGGCCAAAATAAGAATGGAAAAGATATATGGAATATCTTCTTGTCATAACATGATCACCAAGGTTTAATATGTTTTTACTTAGGTTGGGTTCTTGGGTTGATATTTACTAGTCAATCAACATAAACATTCAAGTCACACAAGGTCAAACATACCAATGGGAAGGAATCCACAACCATTAGTGAAAACATTTCAAAAAGTTTTTGTTGGTTCTGAATTTTGGGTCTGGTAAAACTAAGTTTTTCTTAGTTCCAAAATTTGGGATGTTACAACGGCAAAGCAACCGAGGTGGCTGAAGGCTCTGACGATGACTTTAGCTTCAACGAACCTCCGAACTCCAAGGGCAAGTCCGGCAAAGCCGTAGCCACCGAGGTGATTTCCCCCGACGCGACGGCACCCCGGCATCCACTCCAACACCCGAGGTTGTTCCTGCGCCCGAGGTTGATGCGCCCGAGGTTGCTGCGCCCGAGGTTCATGCGTCCGAGGTTCCTTCTTCCGAGGCCTGAACTTGTCTTAAACAAAACATTAAATCCCCGGTATGCCGGGTGCAGATGTAATATACACTTAAGTAGTTTGCCTTGCTACCAGTACTATTAACTTGCTATCCGAACCATGCTTTTCTAAGAATTTATGCCGAACCCTTTTGGAACGAGTCCCCGAGTTCACTTTCGTGTTTACTATATCTGGCATTCTTTGCTCTTGTCTACCATTTAGGCGTTCGACAGTCGAGTCACAAGATTGTTGTTTATAGCATACAGTACTTAGCAAATCTCGAAGTGTGTTTCAAAACATCCGACATAAACGAAAGGTAAAGACAGGGGTTAGTAAACGACACATGCCGAACTATATTTTTGGACCGAGTCCCCGAGTCCATTTTCATGTCTCCCACGTTTTTTCATCTTTGCTCTTGACTACCTTTTAGGCAGATGCCAGTCGAGTCACAAGATTAGTTACACAGCACACATTACTTGAAGTTTGAGACGAGGTTCAAAATAGTTCGGCATATGAACGAAACTGACAAACAGAAATAAAACACAAGCACAAGAGCGAGGCAGTCCCCGAGCTTCAACCTCGGAGTGCCGACATTTCATTAAGGATTAACCGAGGTACATACATTGCGCCTTTCATGAGTAGAAAGGTCGGAGTAGAGCTATATTCCATGGTCGCCTGACCTCTGATCCGGGGTTGTCCAGCCCATCTTCCCTTGGTTCCTGCGCATCTATTAGATAGTAGGAATCATTGAGCAGAGCTCGGCTCACAATGAACGGTCCCTCCCATGGAGGTGACAACTTGTGCCGACCTTTCTTGCGCTGCACCAGCCTCAGCACCAAATCTCCCTCGTGAAACACACGAGGGTTGATACTCCGGCTATGATAACGTCGGAGACCTTGCTGGTATATTGCTGACCGAGATGAGGCCAACTCTCTGCTTCCTCAAGCAGATCTACTGCATCCTCCCGAGCCTCTTTTGCCTCGGCTTCAGTGTACATTGCCACTCTGGGCGCATCATACTCGATGTCAGTGGGTAGCATAGCTTCTGCCCCATAGACCATAAAAAATGGCGTATAGCCAGTTGATCGATTTGGCGTGGTCCTTAGACCCCACAGTACTGCTGGTATCTCATCTATCCAACACCCCGGCGTTTTCAGCAGTGGTTCAATGAGCCGAGCCTTGATGCCGGCCAACACTAGAGCATTTGATCTTTCCACTTGTCCATTAGACTCCGGATGTGCCACCGAGGCTATGTCCAGCCGGATTCCCTTGTTCATGCAAAACCGAGCAAATTCTCCAACAGCAAAGTTCGTGCCGTTGTCCGAGATAATGCTATGGGGGTACCCATATCGCAGAATGATCTCCTTCAAGAAAGTCACTGCTGAATGACCATCCAACTTCCGGATTGGTTTCACCTCGATCCACTTGGTGAATTGTCCACCATCACCAGTATGTGTGTCATGTTACCTCGGGCTGGTTTGAACTCTCCCACCATATCCAAACACCATACCGCAAACGGCCAAGTGATAGGAATTGTTTTGAGCGCCGAGGCTGGCATATGCGTTTGCTTGGCAAACCTTTGGCATCCTTCACATCTCCGGACTATGGCCTCTGCATCAGCAAGAGCAGTGGGCCAATAGAACCCATGCGAACACCTTGGCCACCAGAGCTCTTGTGCTGCAATGATGACCACACTCTCCTTGGTGGATCTCCAAAAGCATCTCCTTGCCTTCAGCTGGCTCGACACACCGTTGCAACACCTCGGTTACGCTTCTTTTATAGAGCTCCTTGTTGATGATGGTGTACGCCTTGGCCCTCCTTTGGATTCTCCTAGCCTCGGTTGTGTCACTTGGCAAGCTTCCCTCCGTTATGAACTTCATGATTTGCTCCGCCCACTCCGGCACTGGGTGCAAAGGAAAAAGTTCTCGTCCACCTCCATTGGTTCGGCCACCATAATCTCCTCCATTATTTCCTCCACCATCCTGCGACCAGTCCCCGAGTCTCGGTGCGCAGTCCCCGAGCTCTGCCACGCAGTCCCCGGGTCCGACCAAACGCATCCGACGTCTACCTCCATTGGAACAGGTCCGGGCTCTTGCTCCGCCGGGATGAAAATAGATTCGGATTCAGGAGAAGGTTTGATTGAAGGAGTTCTCAAGTGATTCAGGGCTACCCCTGGTGGTACTGCCTCTTTGATGAACCGAGCTTTGACAACACGTCGGCAGCATCATTTTCTGCCCGAGGTATATGCCTGTACTCACACCCTTCAAAGAACCCGGATATCTTTTGCACATGGAACCGATATAACGCCATGTTGGCATCCAGAGCATCCCAAGTTCCAGAAGATTGTTGCACCACCAGGTCGGAATCGCCGAAGCACTCTACACGCCGGATACCGATCTCCTTTGCCACCTTGAGGCCATGGATTAAGGCCTCATACTCCGCCACATTGTTTGATGCTGAGAAATGAATCTGCAGCACGTACTTCAGCTGATCTCGCTTTGGCGAGGTGAGGACTATTCCAGCCCCCAGCCCGATCTTTGTCTTGGACCCATCAAAATGCATTTTCCAATAATTATAGTCCGGCCTGGGTGGCTCATACTGCATCTCGGCCCAATCACAAAAGAAGTCCGGCAACGCCTGGGATTTAATTGCATCTCTTCTCTCATAATGTGGTGCATATGGAGACACCTCAATCGCCCATTTGGCAACTCGGCCAGTTGCATCTTTGCACCCGATGATCTCCGAGATTGGAGCTTCGCACACCACCGTCATGGGATGCTCCTGGAAATAATGCTTCAACTTCTTGACCGCCAGGTAGACACCATACGTCATCTTCTGGTAGTGAGGGTAATTCTGCTTCGAGGTAGAGATCACCTCGCTCAAGTAATACACCGGTCTCTGCACCGACCTGCCACCTTCTTCGCGCTCCACCACCACTGCCACACTTACAACTCGGTTTGTGGCCGCAATGTAAAGTAACATCGGCTCATTGTGCAATGGTGATGCCAACACCGGGCAGTGGACAACATCTTTTTCAGCTCATTGAACGCCACGTCGGCCTGCGGGGTCCATGTAAACCCGGTACTTTTCTTCATGAGCTGGTACAAAGGTAAGGCTTTTCTCCCAGCCGCTACAAATCGGCTCAACGAGGCTAGGCACCCTGTGAATTCTGCACATCTTTCAAACACTTCGGTAACTTCATGTTCTCAATAGCTCGGATCTTGGCCGGGTTAACCTCGATACCTCGGCTAGACACCAGGAATCCGAGCAACTTTCCAGCCGGGACACCAAAGGTGCACTTGTCCGGGTTAAGTTTCAACCGATACTTTCTCAAATTCACAAATGTCTCCTCGAGATCCTCGAGGAGAGTACGTTTCTCCTTAGTTTTGATGACATATCATCGACATACACTTGCACATTTTTGCCCATTGAGAGTGCAGGCATTTCTGCATACACCTCTGATAAGTTGCCCCGGCATTTCTCAGACCAAAACACATGACACGATAGCAATACGCCCCATACGGGGTAATAAAAGCAGTCTTTATTTGATCCTTTGGGTTCAGTGGTATCTGGTGAAAACCAGAGTACGCATCGATAAAAGACAACAGTTCACAACCAGCAGTGGAATCGATCACTTGATCAATCCGAGGTAATGGAAACGGATCTTTCGGGCACGCCTTGTTGAGGTTAGTGAAGTCAATGCACATGCGCCACACCTTGACCACGGCTGGCTCGTCTTTCTTCTTTTCCACCAAGACCGGATTGGATATCCAGTCCGGATGCAGCACCTCCATAATGAACCCGGCTGCAAGCAACTTAGCCAGCTCGTCCAGCACCACTTGTCTTCGGTCGTCTGAGAGACGACGGGTCGGTTGCCTCACCGGTTTCACCTCGGCCTGACAAATAAAGAGTGCTCTGCCAACTCCCTCGGAACACCAGGCAGGTCCTTAGCCGACCATGCAAAGATATCCCGATTCTCACGGAGGAAGTGACAGAGCTCGCTTTCCTATTTCTCGCCCAGCCCGGTCCCAATGATGGCCATGCTCTGGGTGCTCCGGGTCAATGGGGATCTCTTGGTCTCCTTGGGCACCTCGAACGCTGCAGTTGAGTCCGGGCTCATCAGTCCGGACAGCCGAGCTGTGTTGACTGCGCCATTGCCACCACTTGATGCAGCTTCTTCTTCTCAGCTGCAATCACCAAAGCTCGGCCAGATTAGACCCCGCCGAGGCACACTGAATGGCTCGCTTGTAGTCACCCGAGATGGTTATGATCCCATTAGGCCCTGGCATTTTCATCTTCAGGTATGCACATGGGTGGAAATCATGAACTTGGCCAGAGCCGGCCTTCCAAGCAATGCATGGTATGCACTCTCCAAGTCCACCACCTCGAACTCGATACTCTCAACTCGGCAGTTATCCTTGGTTCCAAATGCTACATCCACCCATATCTTGCCCATGGGTGCACAGGAAACGCCAGGCACAATCCCATGAAAAGTACAACTGCTTGGCATCAACTGATTTGGCGATATGCCCAATTTCACCATTGTGTCTCGGTACATGATGTTGATGGCACTGCCATTGTCCACCAGAACTCGGGTAAACCTCACATTGTTAGTAGGCCCACACAACGTCGGATCTACCACCAGGGCATACTTTCCAGGGCTCGGCATGATCCGAGGTGTATCTTTCCTGCTCCAAGTGATCTCCTGCTCAGACCAGTTCATATAGGTCGGCACCACCGGCATTACTGCATTCACCTCCATGGCACGCCTCTGCACACTCTTCTTGTCAGTTGGCTCGGTCACAAAGACCACATAGCTCGCATGAGCCTCTCTATAGTCATTTCCGGGGTATTCATACTGCTGACTTGGTCCGGCACCACCATTGTTGTTGTTACCTCGGACATTCACACATTCACGGTCTTGCTGCTGCAGGCCTCGGAGGAGGTGCAGTGGTTATGGGGTAACATTTGCTCCGGACAGATTCGGGTTAGACCTCGGCTGAAATCTCTGAGGTGGTCCTCCTCTGTTTCCTCCGGCCTTGCCCCTTCTTCCCTGATTCTGCGGTTCCAGCTGCACTGCCGGGTTGAATGGTTGGCTGGCTTACGCGGGTCGGTCGTATGGTAACGGCAAGGACCATCTATCATTGATTCATAAGTCAAGGGTGGCTCCGGGTTCGGACTAAATGCCGGACCATTGATTTTCGGCCTCTGGACACCTCCAGCTCCGGGCTGATCCGGGTTCACCGCTGCAACTTGGTTCGAGGTGTATGGGTAGTCCGGCTCCCTCCTCTTTGTCCGAACTCTTGGCGGTCATTACACCTTGGTCCGAGCCGGTTTTTATTGGCTCCCTCTTCTGTTACGTGCTCCTGCCTCGCTGCTGGCTGCATCGGATCACCAAGAGCATAAGAATCTGCAATCCGGATTGTCTGCTAGGGATTTCGGCATATCTCTTGGAGCCTCTGCCACAGCATGCTGCCATGTCGGCAACCATCTGCAAACCAGGAAATGGCCTGTGCCTCTACAACTCCTTCACAGGAATTCCGAACATTGCTCCACCGAGTTAAGAATTCTCGGTCAGTTTCATGATCATCTTGCTTACATGCTGCCAGGAGCTGAGGTCGGTTTGGCCTCTTGTATGTACTAGCAAAGTTGCTGTTAAACGCCAGCTCCAAGTCTATCCAGGAGTTGATACTATACTCCGGCAAATTATTCAGCCAGATCCGAGCTGGACCTTCCAACATGTGCGGGAGATACCGGACCGCCCATCGGCGATTGCCCCCCGCTATGTGCACCGAGGATACATAATCTGTCAGCCAATCTTGCGGCTTGGTGCTCCCGTTGTATGGCTTGGTGTTCCGACCTAACTGGAACTGAGATACTGGCGGTGGTGGCTCCCTCATGATCCGAGGTCCAAACACGCCGGACCAGGAGGGCCTTCCTCCTCCAACTGCTCGGACAAGTAGATTCTATCCAGCTTGTTACGAACATCGCCCGGAGCTAACATCCGAGCTCCTATCCGAGGTCCCAACGCCCCATCCACTCTGTGGTATCCAGCTCGCGCCATGGCCGAGTCTCCATCATCGTATCGGTCATCGCCTTGACCGACGTTCTGAGGTTGCTGAACATACTCCGGCTCTGCTGATACTGCTCCTGCGGCCGGGGTTGTTGCTGATACCTCGGGGGCGGAGGTGGTTTACCTCGGCCAGCCGATGCTGCTTGCCCCCATTCTGATTTCCCTGACCGGAGTTACCCTTAGCTCGGCTTGCATTGCCTGGCCGGGGTTTCCCTTAGCTCGGCTAGCATTGCCCTGGCCCACCTTCTGCTTTGCTGCTAACACCGGATCATACATCTGCAGCTGCTTGTTCTGACCCGAGGTGACACTCCGGGCTCGATCGGCTCCTCCGACGAGTGGAGACGAGGCTTGCCCCTTGGACACCTGACTAACTGGCCTAGCTGAATAAACCATCTGCGAATCACCAGCCCCGGCTCTGCGGAGAGCCTCATTCTGCTGATTGGCTACATACACCAATTCATTGACTCGCTTCTGCTGCGCACGCCATGCATCTCCAGTCAACCCGGATAGCTCGGCCCTGCCTGCCTCGGCAGCTCTGAGGTTCTTAGCAGGGGAACTATACACCGGCCTTCCAGTCGACACGCGACTCTCACTCCTAGCCGAGGTGGTAGGTCGAGCCTCCCTGTTCATCTCATCATTGAGCCCTTGCCTCTCTGCCGCACCCGGCTAACCTATTGGTATCAGCTGCAACCGGGGTGAAGCCATTCGCTGCATTGTACTCACGCAGATCTCTATTGAACTCATCTCGGGCTGCTATCATTGCTACAGCCTCCTTTTGCAACAAGACACGCTTCTCTCTAGCTCGGCTGCAGTCATCACTACATCTACTCCGGGATCTACAGGATCTGCTAGTGTCTCCGCTATCTTTGTTAGGACTGCACCTCGGCCCTGCACCTCAGGGGTGCCAGGCAACTCCTTCTCTAGCCTGGGCTTTGCAGCTCTCACCTTAGCCGCAACCTCGGCCGGCTTGGATTTGCTGGCATCTCCTCTGCCAGCGGCATCAACCGTACCGGTCATCATCACCTCGACGCAGCTCTCAGGGCGAGTGATACGCCGACCTAGCGCCGCAAGGAGAGGAGTTTCGTCGTCCACGAGCACCTGCTCCGGGTACTCGCGAACAACCTCGACAGCAACGTAGGTGACGAAGCTGCCGAGCATCATGGTGAAGCCATGCTCGGGGAAGGGCTTGCCGGCGAAGCACCCCGCATTGTCGCTGACGAAGTTGAACTCACCGATCTTGGCGATAAGCCCGGAAAGAACACGCTCGCCTGAGCCCGTCCGGATGTAAACTCCCTCCAACGCCTCAATCTGCCCCACGGTGGGCGCCAACTGTCGTGGTGGGATCACGGCAGATGCCATGGGTATGGCTAAGATGGGGCCGAATGGTCGTTGGGGGAATCCGGGGAGGGTTTATGCACTCTCGAAGTGCACAAGCAAGAACACACCAAAAACCGCAAGACCCGAACTGAAAACAATCAACCAAGAACACGAAGAACACCACGATGTACCCTGCTTCGGGGCCCTCTTGCGGAGGTAACACCCCTACTGCAGCACTACCCTAGTCAGTGTATAGCTCAAGGTGACAAGTACAAGCTGCTCCTCGAGCTGTGCGATGTTACAATGGTGAGAGCTTGAGGTGGGAGATGAAGTTACAAGGAGGATGAACTAGGGCGCCGGGGTCTCTTTCCTTTCTTCTCCTTTGTTTTCGTCCTCGTCCCCCGTCCTCCCCGAGCATAGGAGGGGTAGAAGCCCCTTATATAGGCCAGCCGGGTTACCGTAATGCCCCTCGCCGAGCACTGTAGCCATGCCTCTGCTTTGATCATCATTGTACTCCTGTCAGGGACAAGACATGACCTGCCCATCCCCTGCATCACCACAGTGGAGCTAGGATGTCCCCTCTGACTGAGACAGGACGTAGCCGCGCCGAACTACCTCGTAGCCCTGACCCCGGATCTCCCGGGGTCAGCGGTCAGAGACGTGCAGCCCCGCTGAACCCGGGGCACGCCTCTTCCACGCTCCGTGACAGACGCTCCCGTGTCAGGCGGGAAGTGACTGGAGCATTGACTCCTGTCCGAGCTACGGCCTCCTGCCGTGGTTAGCCCGGGTCCTGCGCTTAAGATCTTTTATCAGGTCGGACTTCACTTCCTTCTAGTAGCTCCTGCACACACAACACCACCCATAGCACCAAGGTATTAGCTCGGCTGATCACAGCTCGGATCATGAACCTCGGCCCATGCCAACGGGATACCTCGGACCCCTCTGGTCCAAGATAGGTCGGCCTGTACTCTCCATGTCAAGATGTAGCTCGGACATTCCCAGGCCCAAACAGCTCGGCAATTTCTGTACCTCGGCACACCTTTGAACTCCACTCATGCCAAGCCTTGACCCTACCCGGGGGTACTCCCCCGACACGCGTCGCCACGGGCCACGAGGAGTCTCAGCCACACTCTGTGGGAACCCCATGCTCAGGCATGGCTGGTTGTAACTTGGCTACTCCAAGTATAAAAAAATGTAACTTGGCTACTCCAAGTATAAAAACTTCCATGCCTCGACATGGCGAAGTGTAACTTGGGCACAACGCGCGTCTGCGCTCCCCTTTTTGTAATATTACTCCGGTAGGCCATTACATCTTCCACCTCTTTTACCCGCGCCCCTTTTTTCTAACACACACCTCGCGAGCGGTGGCTGGGCACGGTGACTGTGTTTCGGGAGCATCCCAGCAGCATCGAAAAAATCAAAAGGCCAAGAGCTCTGACACGCAGGGACTCTCCCGCGCACGTCACCTCACCAAGGACTTTGGTGCTTATCTCTCCTCGCAAGGTGCGTATAAGGAAGCCCATGGGCGCGCGTGCAGTCAAGCACCCGTGGAGGCATCCTCTCTTCTTGTGGTGCAGGAAACAAGACGCCCACAACCAAGGAAGAACCCACCGAGGAAAAACAGGAAGTCATGAACGGGCGATAGACGCCTCATGAGAGGGACGCGTGCCGGGACAACGAAAGGTGTCTTACAAGTCACAGAGTTTTTACAAAATAGAACCTACGGGGTAAATGTCTTGCAGGCACATCCCGCCGCAAGGATCAGGTTCAAGCCGTCGCCTCAGGACTCTCGCCCGAAGAGCTTCCTTTGTCTGCCTCGGTGCCCTCGTCGTCATCCACCGCCTCGAAGCGGTTGACGTAGGCGGACACGTCTTCCTTCACCTTGGCCTGCGCCTCCGTGGCTTCTGGCCCCTCAATGGTTTCTGTCACGCTCCGGAAATCGAAGGAGGGTTGGAGGCGCCGGAGGTTGGCGAAGACCCGGCCAATGGCGACTGTGAGAAGCTCGCTGCTCTCCTCCTCAACGCGAGCGTCCAAGCCGGTCACGGTCCGCAAGAAGTTTGACATAAGCTTCTCAAAGAAGCTCAAGTGGGCTTGCACGCTGGCATCCCCGTCAATGGCGAGGTCAGGGACGTCAGCGCCCAGATACTCGGCAACAGCACGCGCATCGGCCACCAAAGACGCCATCATGCCGCGCTGCTCCTCCTGCATCGCCTCGACGGAGGCCATCCTAGCCTACCGGTCCTCGAGCTGCAGTTTCGCCGCGGAGAGATCCCGCTCCAACTGCTGGGCGTCACCTTCGTGCTGGCGCAATGTCTCCTCGCGGGCGTTCAAGGCTGTGCGGAAGTCCTCCAGTTTCTTCTGCATGGCCTCCGACTCGGCGACAATCTTCCTCTCGCTCGCCGAAAGGTCTCGAAGCTTGGTGGCGGCTTCCGCCTCCCGTTTGGTGACTTCCGCTTCGCGGGACGATACCTCCTGGAGCCCGGAGGCAACAGCAGCTTCGCGGGCCAAAAGCTCCTGGTGTTTGGCCTCGGCCTCCACCTGCAGCTCCGCGCGCTTGGTCACCAACCCCGCGAGGACCTCCTCGGATTCTTCTATCACGCTGGAGCGCATCTCTGCGGCGAACTGCCGCGCCTCTACAAGCGCAACCTCACCCTCGCGGTGGCAGCGGTCGGCCGCCACTTGGAGGTTAGCCCACCCCTGCGCCAGGCCCAGATGGTCCGCTTCCGGAGGCGCTCGTCGTGGATGAGACCAACCTCGACGCCATTGAGCATTTCCCTCACCTCGCGGAAGAAGACCTCGCGCGCGAACGGCGTCATGCTGGACTCTGCCGAGAACCATGGCTCAGGAGTCTGCGGATAGGCCGTCAGCTCCAACACCAGGCGAAGGACCAGAGGCTGTGCTGCTGGGGTGTGGGGCGGCCTCGGGACTTTCCCGGGAAACTACGGGGCTCCCGCCGCCAGCGCCAACGTCTTCCTGAGAGGGCGGGACGTCCTCCTCTCCGAGAACCCCGCCATCTTGCCCCGCCACGGTCTCAGCCGAGACAGGCCCGGGGGCTGCCGAAGCCGTCGGCGGGGCAGCCCCGGAGTCCACCTCGACTGTTCTCGAGCCCTCCTGTGCGGGAGGTGGCAGCGGAACCTCGCCCTCCGTCGAGACACCGACATTCCCTCCGGCCGCCTCCATCTTCTCCTCCCCAGGCTCCTCCGCCTCCTTTCCCGCCATCTCCTCATCTCGCGCAGGGGAACCGGCGGGGCACGCGGGAGGGGACCCGCAGGCTCTCTCCCCTCCCCGATGACCTTCCCCCGCACCGGGAGACTTCTCGGGCTCAGGAACAGCGGGCTCCCCCCACAGAAGCCTCCCCAAGCTTGCGGAGCCGCCGGCGCGGCTGTCCCATTGAGGACCTGAAGAGACGGAAAGTTAGGAAAAGACGGGAGAAGGTATTGGGAGTTGGGATGGAGTAGGAAGGGAAGGAACTTACACCGCCACATCCACCCATTTCCGTTTCTTCTCACGTCGCGGCGGAGGGGCCGCGGTCTTAGCCGATTCCGGAGCCTCCCCGACCTTCCCCTCTGGAAGAGTCTCAGGAAGAGTCCGGGGAGAAGGATCGTGGACCATCTTCGAGTGAAACTCGCGACGGGGCGGGGGAGACTCCTCCGAGGACCCTCCTTCCCCGACGTCCTCCTCTACACGTTGCGAGGGAGCAACGAAGAAGGAGCTCTCGTCCAGCTCCTCGCCCCCCAACGAGGCCCCCAGAACCTCTTCAGCTGGCTCAGTCACTAACAGAGGGCCCTCGTCCTCTCTTGGAGATCTGGTGTCCTCCCGGGACTCTTCATCGCCGGAAGAGAATCCTGAAGAAGACCCCGAGGCCTCACCTTCCCCCTCGACCAGGCCGACCGGAGCTGCTTGAAGGGAGGCCTCTGCAGCTGCAGGCCTCTCCCTCCCCATCGAGAGCAGGCCCCACGCCGAGAAATCCGGCATCGACGTCAGGCGCTCGAGGTGCTCCTGCATATTCAGGCGGTGCAGTGGCCTGGCGAGCTTGCCCGATGGCTCGGGGATGTCAGGGGCTGTGAAGAGGATGTTCAGGACTCTCCTCACCACCTCTGCCTTCAAGTCATCGTGGCCAAGGCGCATCTTGTCTGACCTCCCTGCGTACAGCCACATGGGCTTCACGTGGGACTGAAGCGGAGCGACGCGCCGCGTGACGAAATCCCTGGTCACCATCTGGCCAGTGACGCCATGCTCACGGGCCTCGGCGATGCGCTCCTCCACGGAGCGAGAGAAGCGTGGCTCAAAGGGAGGCTGCCCCAACCATCATGCTTCACCGGGGGCCCCGCCGGCACCGTGAAGTGAGAAATCCCCTCTGAGATCTCCACATAGAACCACCGGCTGCGGAAGTCCTCCACCTTTTTCGTTATGCTGGTAATTGGTGTGGTGTCCTTCCAAGCGATGGGGATGAACCGCTTCACCATGCTGTCGGCGATCCTAAAGGAGACGCAGCCCGTAGTCTCGGAAGACGTCGTGAAGCGCAGGGCAAAGAAGTTGCAAAAGAGGTCCACCGAGGGCATGACCCCAACATAGGCCTCGAAGAAGTAGGCGAAGATGGAAAGGATAAGGATGGAGTTGGGCTGGAGGTGAAGCACATGGATCCTGTAGTGCTTCAGAATGGCGATAAAGAACTCAGAGAAGGGGGGACAAGCCCCGCATACAAGGTATGAAGGAAGATGGGGTAAAAGGGAGCGCCTTGCCCTCCGGGGGAGCCCCCTGGACGAAGCTTCGTCTTCCCCCGCTCGCTAAAAGCAGAAAAAGCCATGAATCGCACCGCCTCTAGCTTCTCAAGGGTCCTCATGCGGCTATCCAGCTAAGCGGGTTTCCACGCGCGGCCGCGCCCTGCCGAGGTACCCTCGGCGGGCACGGCAACGGCCTTGCTCTTCTGCGTGGCGGAAGCTTTCTTGGACGACATCTCGGCGGCGGCGGTGTTCCGGAGGATCTGGGGCGCGCGGGGGAAAGAGATAAGGAGGAGCGGGGAGAGTGATGGGGAATCACGCCTGTGCCTGCGCACTTAACCTCCGCGTGTAGCGGTTCCCTCAGACGCGGCGGGCCCACTGCCACGACCGGGACACCGAAGAAGCCGAGGCGACCGAGGTGACCATCCGCTCCATAACTGCTCGGCGCGTGTCCCAGCCCAGAACGGCTATTTTGGCCCCCCCGACGCTTCACCTGCGCGTATGGGCCGCAGCATCACCATCGCGGGCCCAGGGCTACTGTTGGTCCAGTGAAAACCAGGTATCATGGGCCGGCCTTTCTGGCCTCGGACACCCGGGAGCAGAAGACGAGAAATGACAGGCCGCGGCGCCTGACGAACCCCGCAAGGCTATGCCTCTCGCGAGGGCTTGTGTGTCAGTAAAAACGGCCAAGCCCCCTCGAGGCGAAGGACTCTTCAAGGGGCCCTTCTTCCCTCCCGGGGCGGTAGAACGGTCGAAGGGCCTAAAGAGGCTCTGCGCTCCTTGCAGGGCGCACATGGTTTCTGTGCTCCGTGGCAGGGTGACGCACACGGCTGCAACCGGTGACGAATGGGGCGCAGTTGCCGTTCCCGTGCTTAAAGAAGGGCGACCAAACTGCCCCAAGAAAAGAGGATTACCAGGTGTGCTACTTTGGTGCAAAGGGGACATGCCGTCGCTTACGTGATGCCGCTGGCCACTGGAGCACCGGCCACCGCTCTGAGCGGACAGAGGCAGGGTCTGACGAAGACCAAGGAAGACCCACGACGATGGACCTCGTCCACAACTCCTGGACCAAGGGTGCGCCACTTTCCTGGACCGGCGCATCGGAGGAACCCTAGCTTCCTCTCCCGCGCCTATAAAAGGAGGAGGGCACCACTGGAGAAGGGGATCGACCATTTCATCCACCAAAGGCTACTAGTCTACGAGAGAGAAGGAGCTTTCCACACTTGGGAAGCTCGTGCTCCATTGTAAGCTTCGCCCTCGGCAAGCCTCCCTGTACTGTAACCTCACGAGGCAGAGCAATAGAACATGGCAGGAAGTAGGGTTTTACTCCTCGCGGAGGGCCTGAACCTGGGTACGTGCTGGTGTCCATCTCTGTCGTGATGTGTGTCGGCGAGCTCGCCGTGCTTGGTCGCCGAGGTTGACGCGAGAGTGTTGTTAAGTGTCGTGTTCAGCCCCTTCGTTTCCTGGTTCACGGAGATCATTCTCCGACAATGTGAACTTTTAGATTTTGCTTTAAGAGTTGCGATGTCATTGAAGAAAAGGGGAGACTTGAAAGAGAGTGTGCTAATGATATTGCTTCTCTCACCGTCACTCTTGAGTAAGAGCATGAGCTTCGAGTGTCTCTTGAGGAGAAACTTGAATCTCCTGATGAATCAAATGATTAATTATTGCTAAAATCATTAAGGAAAGAGATCATGCCCTTGCTAAATACAAATGCTTAAAAAGGAAAATTTGAATTTGGGGTTGGCAATGCTGAACTAATTGAGGACATAGAGAGACTTGATAAAGCCTACAAGGTTTTAGAAAGTGAACACTCTCTCTTTATCAAGTCTCATGATCAACTCCAAACTCAACTATATAAAAATGATGAGCTTGCCAAGTTGTGTTCTTCCATTACTAATGCTAATGATGCTTGTGCTACTAACTCCACTTCTTGTGAAGCATCTATTTTGAAGGAGAATGTTGAGCTAAGGGCTCAACTTGAGTTGCTAACTAGCAAGTATGAGAAATTAGAAGAAAGTCATGAAAAGCTCTCTTGCTCTAATGATGATCTTCTAGCATCCCATGCTAGGCTAAAGTTATCTCATGAGGCTATTTTGTCAAAGGTAACATCTTGTGAGTCTCATGTTAAATCAAGGCCTCTTCCCAAGAAGAATCAAGCTACCACTCCTCAAGTCAAGATTCCAACTAAGAAGAAAGGAGGAAGACAATGTTGCTACATATGCCGGGAGAAGGGCACTTTGCTTCTTCATGCACAAATGATACCATATTGATGTTTATTCTCTTCGGAAGAATAAGGTTGGCAATGTGTTTGCCAAATATGTTGGAACTCAAAGTGGTGTCAAGAAAAGAACCATTTGGGTTGCCAAGCCTATTGTGACTAACCTATTAGGACCCAACTTGGTTGGGGACCAACAAGGTAAAACTTGATCAATAGGTGGTGGCGGAGGGCATTGGAGACTTGGCCACATCATGAAGAATTAAGGGATCTTCATATATTATATTCTCTCTAGCCAAGTCATGGATTATATTGTTGTATCTCATATCCAATGTTTCTCCTTGCGGTAACTAATATCTAAATCATATATACATTAAAAGTTGCTTGCACCCTTGCATGTGTGAGGTTTTGTACCTTGGTAGTGTTTGTATGTGTTGTGCTCTCTACTTACTTATCTTGAGTAATCGAGTATGTGTATGTTGGTGCACACCACTTACTTGTGTTCAACCTTATTGTTCTTATTTGTTATCTTATCTTGCTCGCTCTCTTTTTGAGAGATTAATGGACTATCGATTTTGGGGGAGTGATATGCTTTGTGCACTTCACAATCCTAAAATATGTGTACATGAGGAATACCATCTAGTATTGATATTTCAATATTATCTAGTCACTATGTGGTATGTCATACTCATGAGAAATTAAAATTCTATAATGTCCATTAATTATCTCTAGTTGGTTTCGTTTGCCTCTTGTTAAAAAGAAATGAATTATCACATTATGGGAGAGTAATAAGCTATGTGCATATTACAAACCTAGAAAATGTGAACATATGAGGTTTTGCCACTTTGTATTGATATTTTTAATTGTCTTGTTCGTATGTGGCATGTTGCTCAAACAAGTTCCATCTTGGTTAAAAATGCCTTTATTGCTCATCTTTTGGATCTTGTTTGTGATGGACATTCTTGGTACGTATTTCCCCTACTATGTTTGCATATATCTTTTTGGGAAATTATTTGCTTCAAGCTACTCTTTGGAGTCGCATTGCATGCTCGCGTGAATATTTGAAGCTATCAAAAATATCTATCGTTTTAATCTTTGGCATTTAAATCTTATCCTTTGCCATATGCTTATTTGTTGTGAAGTTGGTCTTGGTTATCATTCCTATATACCACCGAGAAATATCTCTATATACTCCTTGTCCATGACAAGTGATACTCATAATTGTGGTGAGTGTGTAGACCATCTTCTTAGTGACCCTATTTGCCTTATTTATTGCCAAGGTTTTGTTTTGGATTAAACTCCCGCTGTCTTCCTTATATCCTTTAGATCCTTTTGCTCTACTCAAAATTTGTTTTAGGCTTTCATTGAAATAGGAAAGCAATGACCCCATTCTAGTGCATTTTTCATTCAAACCTTTTTTCTGATAATGCACTATTCTTGGAGGAGCTATCCTAATTTGATTAGAACAACGTTATTTAAATTGATATTGGACCTTTGTGCTTTTCTTGAACATGATTAGTGTGTGATAATATATATGACAAGTGATGATCCCATTAGTGTGCATTTTGTATTCAAATGCAAAATCATAAATAATGCACACATTTCCGAAGAGCTATCTTATATGCTTTTAAATACTATTTTTCTTCAATTGGTTCCTTATCCCGATGATTTTTCTCCTTGGAAGACAAACATTTTTTTGTCTTGTTACTTTGTGTAGAGGGCTTGGTGTATTCCTTGATCTTATTTTCAATTCGCCTTGGTATTTCATTTGGTATCTTATCGATCATGTGTTGATTTGGGTCTTTGATATGATTTGGAAAATTCTTTTTCTTGCCACACTTTTGTGTGCCTTCTTGGTTTAATTGGTGTTTGTCCAAATTGTATCTTGGTTGGTTCTTGAAAGTCTTGTGCATGCATATTTACTTTATGAATATCTTATGGCATGCTTACTTTCGTTGATCCAATATATAGGATAAACTCCATCAAATGCTAAATGGCTAAGATGTGCATGAAATTCAATTTCATATTAATATGCACATATTTATGTGGAGTTTGTCCTATGTATTGTAGTTGTTCTAACTACTATGGACCCAATTAGTTTGGGAACCATGGTGTACTTGAATTTGTTTTAGGTACATTGGAGATGCATTGGAAGCTTGTCTCACCTACAAGGAAGGTGTTATCACCATATGCTTATTGAAGACAAGTTATGAAGATTGATGAACTCTTATTTACATCTACCCAATGCCATATCGGTAACAAGTATCTTCCTCATGCATACATTTCTAGCTTGCAACCTTGTGTAGGTTCAATCATGGCATGAATTTCTTTATTTGCAATTGTCGGAGTTCTTGCGATCTTCTTATCAAATTTTTTTATTGCAAATGGAGTTAGCGATGATGATTGCATATTAAGGAGAATATATATAAGATCATGTCCATGAATCTCCCTTCTCAAATATGTCAATCTAGCATGTCATTTCATTTCAAACTCTCAAAATTCTCTTATGTGCAATATTGATGTGTTTCCAAGTTCTTTCCTTCAATTGGCTTTGTTTGGTTTTGTGATACTTGTTTCTTTTTCTCCAAGCATTCCAATTGTCTCTTACTAGTCGTCAACCCGTGCACTTGCACGGGCTAGTTTGTTTACTTGTGTTTGAAATGATTTTGATGACCTTTATTAAAATTTTGATTCATAAAACTATATAAGAAATGTTTCTAAGAACAATAGTTATAAAGTTTTCTATAGTGAATTTAAATGCTGTCATCATTTGCTAAAAATTGAATTGCAAGGCTTGTTTTTTTTTGTTATACGTACTTCATATTTGAAGTTTCATATTTGAAGTATGGTTAAATATGAAAATACATGTTTCGGATATTAGTATTGAAGGAACCAAGATAAACAGTATAGTACATGCGAATAATGATACTTAATTTTTCCATACTATCAGTACCCTTGCTTCATAGAAGCTTTCAAATCTCGAGAGGGCTCAATATTTCGCACCCTGAATATGCTCTTTTGAGACCACATGTCGAACATTTAAGTGTCGGTAAATACCAAACCTGCACGGCCTAGCTGTGGTGATATTCACATTACAAACTTCGTAACATATTGGCTGGAAGAATTATTTCCCGATTAGACTATTTGTGTTCATGCCGGCTAGAATTGTCAAAACTATATCTCATTTTTTAGTTCTTTCACAGCTCAGAAACTTGAGCTTTATGATCATTTTATTCAGTTTTTCTTCATTTGGACAACTTCAAATTTATAACATAACTTCAGTAAGATTATAGTCTATATGATATAGTGATTTTAATTAAATATATAGCACACTCGTAAGATAAATTTCATTATGTTCCGAACTTGACAAACCACAATTATTGTTTAGGATGTGGTCTTAAGTTTTAGGTATTGAAGTAGGGCTTAAATAATTATTAATACAATAATTTTTAAATATGGGCGTTACAGTTTGACAAAAAAAAATCATTTGTCATGCTTGGATCAATATCTTTATCAGGGCAGAAAACAAATTTCTAAGCATTGCTTGGGAGAATAATTACGTTATATTAACCAACAAATAATTAAGAAGCATGGATTCATAAAATTAGAATATTTTTGTAATTCCTTTGTATGTTGAAATAAGTTATTTCCAGGTTTATGACAGAACGAAATATTTATAAGACTAATAAATGGTTAAAAGTAGCCAGAGCATACGCAGCTAGCTATCTTTAGTGCAGCAACATAGAATGTCAAAAAAAACTGAGGGATTAATGTAGTACCTGCCTATTCAAGTACCCGATCATTTCATTTCCCGATAGTATATCTAGCTCCCTGTCTATTCAATTTGGGTAGTGTGCTAAGCATAATTCATACTCCACTGTATATACTTTCCCATATTTCCTTTTGAGCTAGAGCGTATGTATAATAAGTGATGTTTTGAATATTAGTGAAGTAAAAAATAATTGTTATATTTCGAAAAGGAAAGCTATAGTTTTAGCACGACAGTCTATATTCTCTGTCCTTATCAGTTAAGCACAACAGCACATAGTAAATAAGTTCTTTACCAAACTGAAAGGGAAATTTATATGTAGTGGAATCAAACATGGGCTATAGCTCATCATAATATAGTTGAAAATATTAATTAATGATACACTCGACTATATGATATTTTCTATACAGAAGACCTATAAAATAGATTCACTCACTTTACAACAGAGTGCGGGGGAATCTTGAATCATAAGCTCTAATATTTTGCAACTCGAAATATTTGATATGGTGCATAAAATGAGGATGAAGTAATGCATCCAGCTTACATGAATTGGAACCCTGATTGAAAGAAGTTTCCGCCAATCCAATTTCGAAACTGTACATAGCTTAACACCGAGGCATTAGAAAGTCAGTAATGTGCAAAAAAAGAAGGTAAAATGTTGGTAACCACTACCTGCAGTTTGATGCTTAAAACTTATATTTCCACGAATTCATAATAATTAGTTTTTTTTTCACAGAAGTATAATGAAGCATCAATAAGACTTACAGTTTTTTTTTAGAAATGGGGATGTCCCGGCCTCTGCATCGAGTGATGCACACAGCCATTTATTGAAATTATTCAAGAGTCACCTTATTACAACTCAAATGGCGCATAAAGTTGAGACATGTATCAACCAACGAAATAACAACATAGTATAAACTACCGAAGTCGTCTAATATGCTGCCAGGTATGTCGGGAGAAAAACTCCTGTGCCACCAACAGGAGTCGCGCGCATCCAGTAACCATAAGCTCCTGCTGGTCCGAAGGAAGCAGCGTAGCCCATAGCTGGATCCAGTATGTAGCCATATTGATAACCTGTAAGACATGAAAATTGGTTCTTCTGTTAAAAACGATATCATTCCTACAATTCCATATAGACCAACATATAGCTGAAACGCCGATACGAATTCTAGATTTGGTCTTTTTATCTACCCCGTTCAACCAATTCCCAAACATATTAGAAACATTGGAAGGAGGAGGTATATTGTAGGTGCAGAGAACCACCCGCCATATTAGTCTAGCAAAAGGACATGTAATGAACAAATGATCAACGGACTCCTCACATCCGCAAAACGAACATTTTGTACATCCATGCCAATTCCTTTTGACTAAGTTATCTTTAGTGAGCAAGACTTTTCTATTTAGGAACCACATAATTTTTTGATTTTTAGGGGAATCTTCAACTTCCATAAGTATTTACGCAAAAAAGGAGTATGGCCATTCATCAGGTCCTCATACATCGTTTTCACCGTGAATACCCCATTAGTGGTAAGTTTCCACACAAAAGTATCTGTACCCTCAGTCAGGTTAATATCCATTAATCTGAGGCATAGGTGAGTCCACGCTTCCCACCTATCTCCAATAAGAGCCCTCCTAAAAGGTATGTTAATAGGAGGCGCCCCCCTAAACACATCATGGACCAGCACATTCTTTTGCTGCGCAATGTTGTATAGAGTTGGATATTGTTGTTGTAGTGGTGTATCCCCTAGCCAGGTGTCCTCCCAAAACCTAGTGTTCTTACCATTGTTAACTTTGAAAACGCCTCGACTAAAGAACTCCTCTTTAATTCGCATGAGACCTTTCCAAAAGGGTGAGTCGGTTGGGCAAGCCTCCACTTGCGCCAACGTCTTACTCGACAAGTACTTGTTTCGTAACAGTTCTTGCCAAACCCCCTCTTCATTTAAGAGCTTAAAAAGCCATTTGCTAAGTAAGCACTTGTTTTTGATGTCTAATACCTCAATGCCGAGCCCCCCTTGATCTTTGGGCCGACAAAGGATATTCCATTTAGTTAACCGATACTTTTTCTTGTTTTCCTCGCATTGCCAAAAGAAACGCGATCGATAGAAATCAAGTCTTTTACGTACCCCTTTGGGTATCTCAAAAAAGACAACATAAACATCGGTAAACTGGTGAGGACATAATTAATTAGGACAAGACGATCCCCATATGAGAGCAACTTGCCCTTCCAGCATCCTAGCTTGCCTTCAAAACGGCATTCCACGGGATACAATTCTGAATTTCTTAGTCTCCTATAGTGAATCGGCACCCCAAGATATTTGAAAGGTAAGGAACCAGACTCACATCCGAAAATATGCTTGTATTGTTCCTCTACCTCCTTCGCCTTCCCAAAACAAAATATCTCGCTCTTGTGAAAGTTAATCTTCAGGCCGGATAGTTGCTAAAAAATACAAAGGATGAGCTTCATATTAACCGCTTTAGTTAAATCATGTTCCATAAACAGGATAGTGTCATCGGCATATTGCAAAATGGAGACGCCCCTCAACTAAATGAGGGATAAGACCTCCCACTTGGCCATCCTCCTTTGCCCTTGCAATAAGGACGGCCAACATGTCTGCAACGATATTAAAGAGCATCGGAGACAACGGATCTCCCTGCCTCAGCCCTTTCTTTGTTTGAAAATAATGACCGATGTCATCATTCACCCGTATCCCGACACTTCCTCCCTTGACATACTGCATAATCCAGTCACACCGTTTTTGTGCAAAACCCTTCATTCGCAAGGCTTGTTGTAGGAACGGCCATTTAACTTTATCGTATGCCTTTTCGAAGTCAATTTTAAATAGAACACCATCCATTTTCTTCTGCTGAAGCTCGTGAATGGTTTCATGGAGTACGACTACCCCCTCCAAGATGTGTCGGCCCAGCATAAAAGCGGACTGTGTAGGCCTAATAACCTTATGGGCTATCCCAGTAATGCGATTAGTGGCTACCTTTGTGAAAATTTTAAAACTGACATTCAGAAGGCAAATTGGTCTGTATTGTTGGATTTGTACCGCATTCTCTTTTTTTGGTAGTAGCGTGATGACACTGAAATTCAGTTTATACAGGGGCAAATTCCCCTCCTGAAACTGAACAAACATGGCCATAAGATCATCCTTTATCACAGGCCAGAAAGTTTTGTAAAATTCCGCTGGGAAACCATCAGGGCCCGGCGCCTTGTTAGTCTCCATTTGGGAAATCGCCTCAAGGACCTCCTTTTCCGAGAAGTCGGCCGTGAGTATTTCATTTTCCTCGGTGGAAAGATGCGGTATATCATTAGTAATATTTTCATCTAGCTGAACACTACTTGGCGCCGATGCGCCAAATAGCTTCTTATAGTATTCTGTAATATAGACTTTTAACTCCTCATCACCTACAATGGTTCCTTCGTCTTGCTCTAATTGGAAAATTTTCTTTTTTCTATGTTTACCATTAGCAATGAGATGAAAATATTTCGTATTATTTCCACCCTCTTGCACATGTTTAATCTTAGCTCGTTGTGCCCATTTTGTCTCTTCATCTCTTCTAAGAGAACAAATTCGATCATTTGCCTCTCTAAGCGTTCTCCTCTCCACCTCCGAGAGGGGGGAAGTTTCCGCCTTGATATCTAACTCGTCAATGATTTTTAGTAATCTTTCTTTCTCGATTTTATAACGTCCACTCATATTTTTTGCCCACCCTTTCAAGAACCATCGAAGGTGTCTTATTTTATTTTGCCAAATCTCTATTGGTGTGTTCCCTTTGGTGAAATTAGCCCATTCGGCTGCCACCATATCGAAAAAACCATCAGTTCTAAACCAAGAGAGCTCGAACGAAAAACGAGCTTTGTTACCCAGGTGTGCATGTACTCCGGAATCCAAAAATAACGGAGTATGATCCGACCCTGTGCGCGTAAGAGCCTGAACTGTGGTTAATGGAAATTTTTGTTCCCAGTCCGAAGTAGCTAAGATACGATCCAGCTTTTCGAAAGTTGGATTTTCTCTTCTATTAGCCCAGGTATATTGGCGTCCGGACATCTCAATCTCCTGTAAACCAATACCCTGTATAATGGCATTAAACATGAACGGCCATCTTGGATTAAAATTGCTATTGTTTTTCTCAGTTGGGTTCCTAATGATGTTAAAATCTCCCCCCGCCATCAACGGCAAAGGTTCATTTTCACACATCCGAACAAACTCAGCGAGAAACATATGCTTCTTATCGTCCTGAGCGGCACCATAAACCGAAACTAGTACCCACTCAAAACCATCGAATTTTGATTTAACGTAGAGCTTGACACAAAAGTCACCTACTTCTACGTTTGTTACTTGGATGGTCGCCATATTAATGCCAATTAACATCCCCCCAGATCTCCCGTGAGGCGGTAAACAGAACCAAGAAAAATCTAACCCGACGGCTAGATGATTCAAAAAGGGCGTTGAAAATTTGATCTCCCCGTCTCCGATAAGGCGAGGAAATCCAGCCGTTTTTTCTCTAATCGTTTCTTGAACAAACAGATGTTTTCCCGGGTCGCCGAAACCCTCGCTGTTCCAAAAAATACCTTTTAAACTACTCATTGTTACTTTCTATTTTGTTTTTTGATTCTAACACTTCGTCGTCTCGTGGACGTTGAATAATCCTTTCTAGGTCTACTTTTTTTAGTTTTAACAATCGAGACTACAGGATCCGATTGATCCTCCAAGTCCCTAATAAAATCATCCTCCTCCAAATCTTCCGATAAACTTGCAGCTCTATTTAAAATCAAACTCCGTGGGTCATCTAAATCCTCCGAAACTATATTCTTTTGTAACAAATGAATTGTTCTATTTTACTCCGATTCTTTTATTAACTTAGCCGAGTTTATCTTTTCTAGCTGAGAATTACCCAACGACACTCCTAACTTAGCGACTCTATCAGCAATTTGATTATCCAAAAAAGATAGAATTGAAAAAAGGGGATTCAGATTTGTACCTTGTGTGAGATCTCGACGCTGCGCCCATGCGGTCGCCCTCTCCAGCTGAGTGGCATCCGCATTTGGCTGCGCTCGAATGCGATCACTCGAGCGCACCCCAAGCTCCGCGCTGTCTTGAATTCCCCCGAACTCCACCACCTTGCGCTTCAATTCCCCACCGTCGAGACCACCCGTATGGTGGATCGGACGAGGCACCGCCGTCTCCTGGCATGGAATCACAAGGTGACCATTACCGTCTTGCTTGCTCGATCCCATACCCCCACCTGGGGTACCCGGAGAGCAAGCAGCCGCGGCAAGGGGCGTCGTCGTCGTCGGACTCGGGCCGTGGAGGGCCGATGCCCTCTCCATCTCGGCCGAAATCCCAAGCTGCCCAAGCTGCCCGGGCTGCATGTAGCTCACGTACTGCATGCGATCATCTCCTGCGAGCTGCATGCGATCAGCAGCCGCGTACTGCCCAGGCTGCATGTGATCAGCGCCCGTGCCCTGCATGAGATCAGCTTCGAGCTGCTTGTGATCAGCTGCTGCGGACGTCAGGCCACTGTCTTCGACGGGAGCAGCAGAGGGGCCGCAGCCCATCTTCGCCAGGCCACCCTCCTCGACGGTAGAGTAGCCGCTGCTCATCCTCGACTCCAGGCCAGAAGTCGGCGTACCAGCACCCGGGGAAACCGTCGACAGGTCCCCTGGTGCCGAAGCTGCAACCTCCTCCAGAGAAAACATCACCGAATCCTCAGTTGAAGCAAGCGGCGTCTCGACGACGCTATGTTCAGCAAGCTGACTGTCGGGCTTCTTACATGCCAAGCTAGAGAACTTTTCATAGCTCTCCCGCAACCTCAGAATCGCGAATTCTTCTTTGGCTTCCTTGATAGACCTGCGAACTGAAGGTGAGAAAACCACCCCCGTCACTCCAATATCCGCAGCCGAGTTCTTGGTGTTCGTATCCCCCTCTTGCCCCTGCGGTGGAGGAGGTTCCGGCACCGGATCTTGCTTATCAGCTGGTTTGTCACTCTTTGGAGGTTCCTCTTTAGCTAGTGCATCTTTGAAATCTTGACCCAGCCCCTCATCATTATCATACTCATCATCGTCATCTTTAGGATCGTCCAAATCCATGTCATCAATATCTCCATTATCCTCCCCATCAACAATAAAAGTGAGATTATAAAAGCCATCCTTGATATACATATGGAAATGCCTCGGAATTTTCGGCCAATTCAGATATAGTTCCCATTATTTTTGCACAACTTGGATAGCATACCACATCCTTTTTTCTTTCAGAATGCACTAACATCTTGACCAATCCCGGCCAGCGCAGATGGGAGTCAGCTAAATATAACATTAAAAAAAAGGAATCCTTAGAACCGAATTAATGTAATTACAAATACTGCACTGAATTATTAAGGAGGGCAAACCCTATAAACTAAAGGGATCGCTAGTTTTCAGTATGCAAAACCACCAATGAATACATGATTATCAGGATGCAACTAAATGTTTATTACTACAGTACAAAATTTCACCATAAGAATCCACCGTAACATCACCTATGCAGCCTGGCATTTACGCAATGTCAGGTGATGCTGTCATCAAGTTCGCTGCACGTTGCCGGCCGCAGGACATTCACTGTTATAATGCTTACCTTAGCCATGAACTTGACCCCAAAAACTACACCAAGCAAACCATCAAAATTTAGATTACTTCTCCATTATTCAAAACGTTGAAGATTCAATCATCTTGAAGTCTCGGCCTAAATATCTTCACTATGCAGTAAGCCTTGGCCGGAGGACGACTCTCAACAGATTATTTGCGACTGCGCCGATTGGGGGAGAGCCGATGAGGGTGTCATGACTCATAACTCCGTTAATACAGATTGTCATATTCCCAACGTACGCTCACTTCAACTGCCATACTCCATGGTATACGTTCTCCTCCGTCTGTAAACGGTAAACCGATTGTCCTGGAGAGACTCTTTGAATCTTGCTTTGACTTCCAATCAATTGCAGCTTCATTGAAGTTCGAAGTACAGAAGAGCTAGGATGAGGAAGAATATCAGCAGTAATCGGAACGACCAGCTCTGCCATCTCTCCAGTATGACACAAACCATGTAATTTAAGAATAGTAAAAGAACTGCTCCGTGAAACATATAAATTAATTCTTAAGAAAACGGTCATACAATGAGAAAAGATAACAAATTGATAATTTTAGAATTCTATTCATGAATAAGAAGAACCCACATCATGTTGCAGCTCTTGTAGATTTTGTTGTCGACATGCATCAAAGACTCGCAGGACTTGTCGTGCCGTTGCTTCTCGTTTCAATCTTTTTTGCAATATCGTTTCAATCGGCACCATTCGCGCGTCCACCTTCTTCAAGTCGGCACTGCTCGACGCTGCTTCTGGTTAGGTATGTGCAGAGTAGATTGAGCTGCAACTCTATCTCTGCTAAGTCAAACCGCAGCAACTCCACGCACTGCCGCCGTGCCATGTAAAAATTGAGCAGAATCAGTGATGAAGAGATGGTTGATGGAAGGAAGATGAACCTGCATTGTCGACCTGAGAGTCAACAGAATTGAAGCGGATTGATTAGGCAACAGATGGTGCTATCTAGAATCATCAATATTCCAAACAAAAAAAGATTTGAATTTTTGGCTACCAATCGGCGTTGGCTGCAGCTTGCAGGTCTGTATGGAACGTGCAGTCCTGCGAGTTAATCTCTCACATGATGATGATTGTAGTGAAAGAGCTGTTTACAATATGCCGATGGCAGTTTGATGCTGATTCGGCGACCGTCATTGTCAGCGAGACTGCGATGAAGGGAAGTACGGCGGACTGCTGGACCAGGTCTGCACCTAATAGCCATGTTCCAGTTCATGGCTGATTGAGGCGGCAAGGGATCCGACAGATCCATTGAGAGCTGCAGCAGCGGTACAGGCATGGAGGCGTTGAGGGTTAGGATCGAGGATGGGAAATAGGAGAAGGATTCGTGGAGAGGTTAGACTCCTATTGAGGATATGCATATCTAGCGACACGTAGATTGCATCACGTGAAAGTTTTTTTTTGGCTAATGGAAAAGGTTGTTAAGGCTTGTAGGTGGGATAGAACGTTAGGACTCTATCAACTCGATCTGACGGCTGTAGATAAGTGCTTAAGGAAATCCGATGGTTATTTTTCTTAGTTGTTGAGGATTAACGTGGTGCTTCCGTTGGTGCCTCCAATTAGTAAATATAAGATTCCCTTGATGATATTTGTAATGCCTTGGTTGTTTTTAGGAGTTTTATCTACATCCAATAAGATAACATGTAGCTATGTGCTATGCTTTTAAGCAAAAATCTCATTGATGTATTTATTACTCCTTCTTGAATATCATGTTTTTCTTTTGTGACTAATCTTGTGTGTACATGCTTCTTTGTGGACGTATATCATCATGATTGTTGTCTACCTAGAAATTTATATACACTTGAGGAGTTACCCCTCTAGTTGGTATTCTATTTCATTGGTGCCACCTTCTTATTCATCTTTAAATCTTTTGTGGCTCTAGAAATCCTTTTTGCCTTGTGAGTGCTTATCTCTCTTTATTTTGTTTCTTGATGCACTCATACTTGGCAAAGTTTTTTATTTGCAAGTGCATGCTTTATTTGTTATCTTATGCTATCTTGCACATGTCTTGTGTTTCCAAAGATTATGGGGGAGTGATGATTCCATCTTTGTGCACTTTGCACTCAAATACAAAATTTAACTAGTGCACAAATATTGGGGAGCTTCTCTATTTTACCTCGAAACATTCATTTGCCTTTATCATAACATCTTTTGTTCAATTGGTTGCTCGAGTTCTTGATTGCATGTTTTTCTTTGAAAAAAAAAAACAAAAATGGTTTTCCACATTTCTCTTTCTCGCAATTTTTGAATCCTTGATATAGTTTTATCTCCCTCCAATATTCGTCAATGGATATGTGCATTTGATTTCACTCACATTTTGAAAAATGCACACAATATGGGGGAGATCTTACTATATTGGCTTTCTAGAGTTTTCCTCCCATTTCGGCAATGGATGCCAATGGGGGAGAAGTTTAGAGGGTTTAAGGAAATTTGTTTTGTTGCTTGGTTTTGTATATAGTGGAAACTCCACCACCGGTAATGGTTGACAATATATGCAATGAATTCATGTTCATACACACGTGCATAGATTGTGGGGGAGTTTGCTCTGTTGTTGCACTAACATCACATACTTTTGTATTATTTGATGTTAGTACAATTGGTTCTTACTCGTTAATTTCCATATTATAAACCCTCTCAAAAGAGATTGTCATCAATTACCAAAATGGGGGAGATTGAAAGTGCATGTGCCCTCATGTGTGGTTTTGGTAATTCATGACAATCTCTATGGACTAATATTTGCATTAAGATGTCTTTATAGATCTTGTCCATGGGAAAAGATTGGAGTTCATGTGTTGGGCTGTAGAAGAGTATATGATGACCAAAGTTCTATTCAAGGGTTAATACGAAGAATGGTCATCTAGAGTTGAGCCCATTGCAAGCATGGCTTGGAAAAGAAGATTGAGTGAACATTCTTGTTTATCTCCAAGCCATCATGTACATCAAGATAAGAAGATGAAGTGCAAATAGATAAATGAAGACGAAGCTTAGCAAGGCTCTCCCATAATGGAGTATGGGGAAGTATTTGGAGAAGTCTTCATCAAGCATGTGCTAGCTAGCACAATCAAGAAAGGTGTTCCAACTTGAGGAAGTCAAGATCATCATCATCAAGATCAAGTGGAATGCGCAAGGCAAATGTATGATCTTGATAGGGTTTCTATTTTACCGGTCTCATGGTGTTTGTGGGAGACCGGGTTATAGGATAGACGACGTACTATCAAGAGGGTCTCTCAAGTGAGTAACTTGATCGCATCTTTGTGGAGAGCTCAAACCTTTGCATACTTGGCATATCATCTTTCTTGGTTATTATTTGGCTTTTATCCATGTGAGAATTTAAAGCTTGTGTTCATCTCCATACCAAGCTCTAGTTCACCAAAACGGATTTCATATGCATATCTTGTTGCGTTTTTTATGTTGGAGGTTTTACCGGTTTACCTTTTTCTAGAGAGGTTAAACTCTCTCCTTGTGCTTTCCTCCTCACATGATAGACTATGATGTCCATATGCATGATCTTGTAGGGCTTGTTTATCTTTGAAACAAGCCCAAAATCATAGAAAAAGGAGTCCGGATGAAACTTGTTGGTTTCTTGATGTTAGAGGATCTACCGGTTGTTCTTTAATAGAAAGATTTTACCTTTTATCATTTGGTTTCATCCTCCCTTTGTTGGACTATGACGTTTCTCTCTATAATCATGTATTGCTCGTTGTTGCGATTACAACGAGCCTAAGATCATCGAAAACGGAGTCCGGATGCAAAAGTTATTACCGTTTTGGTGTTCCGTTATTCTGCAGTTTTCACAGGAGCGGTAGTACCGCCCGCAGTACCGCCGAAGGCGTCCAGAACCCTGTTTTAGCGGTACCAGAAGCGGTAGTACCGCTCCAGGGCGGTAGTACTGCCCCGGGAGCCCGTTTTTAGCCTGTTTTCAGCTGTTTTAACGTCCTAACTTCCCCGGGGGGCGGTAGTACCGCCCGTTCGAGCGGTAGTTCCGCCCCGACGCGATTCTGCACATAACGGTTGGATATTTGGGTGACCTATTTAAGGGGCCTTCTTCCCCAATGGTTTCTCAACCTTTAGAGAAAGTTTTGACCTCCATTGTTGATCTCCACAAGGTTGCTATCTCTCAATCCCTCCAATGATTCTTGCTACTTCTTGAGGGAAAAGAGAGAGGAGATCTAGATCTACATTTCCACCAATCCATTCCTCCTCTAAGTGAGGGGATGCCTTTGGATCTAGATCTTGGAGTTCCATTTGTTGAGTTATTCTTTGTTTTTCCTCTCTTCTCCCCCCACAGGCATTAGTTGCTTTTGGTGTGATTTGGGAGTGAAGGACCTGAGCACTCCTTGTGTTCTTGCCTTTGCTTTTGTGCATCGGTTTGTGCTCTCCACGAAGATTTGTGGAAGTGAAAGCTTGTGAACTTGTTACTCTTGGATCGTTGGACCCTAGACGCATTTTGTGGTGGTTGCGACCTTTTATGGTCACTTGGGAGCCCCCAATCCTTTTGTGGGTTGTGCCTCAAGATTGTTGTAAGGACGCCGGATTCCGCCTTGAAGGATTCCGATAGTGGTAGGTGGACCGAGCTTTTGAGCAAGGTTCATCGGAGAATAGGGTGAGGCCGATTGTGGTGCTTGAGTTTGAAACTCACACCCCTCTAACGAGACGTACTCCCCTAAAAAGGAGGAACTCGGGAATACATCATCGTCTCCGCGTGCCTCGGTAATTTCTATACCCCAGCCCTTTACTTATGCACTTTACATTGTGATAGCCTTCGGGCTTGAAGTTTATATCTTGCTATCACGTTGTTGCTTGTCTTGCTTAGCATAAGTTGTTGGTGCACATAGGTGAGCCTAGTATATTTAGGTTGTTGGCTTGTTAATTTAAACACCAAGTTTTATTCCGCAATTATCAAGCCTTTAACCGGAAAAGTTTTAATCGCCTATTCACCCCCCTCTATGCGACATCCTTGTCCTTTCATGTATGTCCTACACCAACACAACCATGGATAGACTTCCACTGGTCTACCCCCTGATCACGATACCGGTCAAATGGGTAGACGAGATACGGTTGGTTAATTAGGGCTCCGCCCGAAGCGGAGGCTTCAGAGCGTCAGAATCCAACCAAATCATGCGTGGGTCCCAAGTATATGTATAAGAGTGTGGTGGGAGGTTTAAAGATGAAGCATCAAACTCTAAAGGTTGACCCGATTCACAGACAACAAGTTATCATAAGTTCTGATCAGAGAACTTGGTAATAAAACAACTACAGTAGTTTGTTATCATTCTCTAAAATTACTCAGAAGTTATCACCAACACTCTCAAGTTCACAACCCCCATCGTCCTCCTGTGCGTTGTTGTCCGCGTTTTCGGTGATCACTTCAACTATCAGCCTGATATAGTCCCGTGTCACCTTTACCTGAACGACGATGAGATCATCAATGTGTATTCGAGCTTGAACATCGAATTCACCCCAGCCGTCCGTGAACTTGAAGTAATAACTTTCTTCTTCTTCATCTATATGATATGAACCCAAAAGTTCGAGGCCGCCACCAGTCTTCATGCATAGACGAGATTGCCCATCTCTTGGAAGTATGTACCCATTGTCTATGCATTTCAAAGGGACATCCTGGGAAAGTAAAGTTAAGACTGATATCAGAAATTCATATGTAGTTAAATGATTAATTTTCAAATTCAGAAGGAAAAGAATGATCATGTAACTAACTAACCAACTCATAAGTTCTTCTCGATCTTGCATCCTGATACGTCTCCAACGTATCTATAATTTCTTATGTTCCATGCTTATATTATATCAATTGCCACATGTTTTATATACACTTTATATCATATTATGACATTTTCTGGACTAACCTATTAACAAGATGCCATAGTGCCAGTTTCTGTTTATTATGTCTGTTTATTGCAGAAAAGGCCCGAAAACCAAAGTGCTCGAAAAAATCCAGAAAAATTACAGAAATTCTATTTCGCCAGAAGACCCACGGAGCCAGAAGGGCAGGTCCAGCGGAAGCCCACGGCCTCATCCCCATACCCTCGCGCGGGCTGGAGGGGGGTGGCGCCACCAGGTGGGGAGGACGACTTGGCCACCCCCTCGCGCCGCCTTTTCGCCTATATAAAGCTCCTGCCCTGAAAACCCTAAAAAGATCGACGGTTTCACCAGAAGAGTTCCGTAGCTCTGCCGCCACCAAGACCCTAATTCGGGGGACAGAAGTCTTTGTTTCGGCACCCTGCCGGGACGGGGAATTGCCCCCGGAGCCATCTCCATCGACTCTACCGCCATCTTCATCGTCGTTGCTGACTCCCATGATGAGGAGGGAGTAGTTCTCCCCTGAGGCCGAGGGCTCTATCGGTAGCTATGTGGTTTATCTCTCTCTCCCATGGTGTGATCTTTATGTGATCATGAGCTTTGTAATCTAGTTGAATAAGTAGATGTTACTCTCTATCTATTATGTCACTCTAGAGGTTACTTTAATATGAACTCCGGAGTCATTCTCCACGGTGTGAAGGTCACAGTGTGCGCATCGTGTGTGACTCCTTTATGACGTTGTGGTGTTTGTTTACTCAGACTCTGAGGTGTGCTTTTGCAGCCCTACGCAATGAATGATGTTCGTTATCCAACAAGAGAGTGTTTGAGAGTAGCTTTTATTTATTCAGTTATGTTGTCATTGTTGAGAGTGTCCACTAGTGAAAGTATGATCCCTAGGCCTTGTTTCTAAGCATTGAAGCATCGTTTACAACAAGTTCTGCTACATGTTTGCTTGCTACCATTTTTATTTCAGTTTGCAATTACTACTTATAATCATCCATATTACTTGTATTTCAGTATCTCTTCGCCGAACTAGTGCACCTATATATCTGACAAGTGTATTAGGTGTGTTGGGGACACAACAGACTTCTTGTATCTTAATTGCAGGGTTGCTTGAGAGGGATATCTTCGACCTCTACCTCCCTGAGTTCGATAAACCTTGGGTGATTAACTTAAGGGAAACTTGCTGCTGTTCTACAAGCCTCTGCTCTTGGAGGCCCAACACTGTCTATAGGAATAGAAGCGTGTGTAGACATCAAGCTATTTTCTGGCGCCGTTGCCGGGGAGGTAAGGTAAAAGGTATTCACATCCTCTGGCTACTAAGCTATTTTCTAGCACTGTTACCGGTGTGTGAGTGCTCGAAGTTATTTCCTTTAGATTCTGCAATTTTATCTTTTTGATTCTTGTTTTTATTTTCACTAGTTAGGCTTAATGGAAAACAACAACAAAAATAGAGATCTTTATGAACTTTATATTGAATTAGGACATGATGCTTTTGAAGAGAAAATTAAAAAACCTATGGAGGCTTGTTTGCATAATAGTGATAACAATGTTATTAGCATGAATTATTTGAACACTATTATTGCTAATGCTATGGAAAAGTCTAAGCTCGGGGAAGCTAGTTTTTATGAAAATGATCTCTTTAGTTCACCAAGCTTTAAGGAGGAAATTTGCTTTGATAATACTTTGCCTCCAATATATGATGATTATAATCATTGTGATATTTTCAGTCCACCTACTATTGAGGATATAGTTTATGTTGATTATGATATGCCTCCTATATATGATGTTTACAATAATGAATATGATATTTTCACCCCATCTACTATTGAGGATAAAAATCATTTGGATTATTCTATGCCTCCTATTTATGATGATTACAATGATGGATGTGATACTTTTACTCCCACTATTACTAATGATACTGTTTATGCTTATGTGGAGAGTAATGATACTTTTATGCATATAGATCATGATAAGAATGTTTCATGTGATGGTTATATTGTGGATTTTATCAATGATACTTCTGAAAGTTTTTATGAGAGAGGGAGACACGGCTTCATATATCACAATAATATTGAATCTCCTCTCTTTTTGTTGAATTTTTTGAAGTTGCACTTGTTTTGTCTTTCTATGCTAGATGCTTCATGCTTCAATAATTTGTTTTCTTACAAGATTCCTTTGCATAGGAAGGTGGTTATATTTAAATGTGTTTGGTACTTGCTTTTTGATGCTCTCTTATATTCAACTCTTATACATATGAGAGCATCATCAAAATTGTCATGCCTAGCTGAAAGGCTTTAAAGAAAAGCGCTTATGGGAGACAACCCACATTTTTTACTTTCTGTCATTTTATTTTCTTTGAGTCAAGGAGGTTGCTTAGTTCTATAACATCTCCTTTGTATCTTTATTTTATTGCATAGTTGTGCCAAGTAAAGTCTCTATTGAAAAGTTGTTACTAGATTCGAATTTCTGCACAGGGACAGATTTTTGCTGTCCACGGTTTTGAGCTTTATAAATTCCAGAAAATTTGAAAAATTCTGAAAAAATCAGGCGTGTTCCTGAGGTATATACGCAACTTTCATTAGTTTATACTGTTCGAATCTGAGCAAGTTAAGTGTCTCAAAAATTCAGTCTTTACGGACTGTTCTGTTTTTGACAGATTCTGCCTTTTATTTTGCATTGCCTCTTTTACTATGTTTGATTGGATTTCTTTGCTCCATAAAACATCAGTGGCTGTATTAATGTCCAGAAGCATTGGTAATGATTGTGTCACAGTAGAACATGTGAATTTTGATTATGCACTAACCCTCTAATGAGAACTACTTTGAGTTTGGTGTGGTGGAAAATTTCAAGGATCAAGCGAGGAGGATGATATGATGTGATCTAGAAGAGTGAAAAGCCTAAGCTTGGGGATGCCCCCGTGGGTCACCCCCAGCAATATTCAAGAAGACTCAAGCGTCTAAGCTTGGGGATGCCCAAGGCATCCCCTTCTTCATCAACAACTTATCAGGTTTTCTCTAGTGAAACTATATTTTAATTCTTCCACATCTTATGTACTTTACCTGGAGCGTCGATTTGTTTTTATTTTTGCTTTGTTGTTTTTACTTTCTGAATAAATTGGATCCTAGCATTCTTGTGTGGGAGAGAGACACGCTCCGCTTTTTCATGTGAATACTCATATTCTTCACTTATATCTTTTGAGTATTCTTATCTAGCTACTGCTATGTTTTTAGCTCCTGTTTTTCATACATCTCTTGTCAAGAGCTGTTAATTTTGAGGAGTAGTACTCTCTTGTTTCATTTGTAAATTACTTGGAGAGTTTTTGTTGAAATAAGTTGATTGGTGTTTGGTTGGAAACATAAAATGCAACATGTGGTAGATGGTATATCGAAAAGACACATCTTTGGATCATTGTCTTGTTTTATTTGACACTTGGAAATTGTTTTGAGCTCTCAAGTATTTCATGTTTAAGCTCTTGCATCATGTAGTTAAAGCCTATTAGTAGAGAACTACCGTAGAGCTTGTTGAAATTTGATTTGCATGTTTGGTATCTCTAAGGTCTAGATATTTTCTGGTAAATTGTTTGAAGCAACAAGGAAGACAGTGTAGAGTTTTATAATGCTTGCAATATGTTTTCATGTAAGTCTTGCTGTACCGGTTTATACTTGTGTTTTCTTCCAACAACCTTTGCTAGCCTAAACTCTGTACTGAGAGGGAATACTTCTCGTGCATCCAAAACCTTGAGCCAAAACCCATGCCATTTGTGTCCACCATACCTACCTACTATGTGGTATTTCCTGCCACTCCAAGTAAATACTTCATGTGCTACCTTTAAACTATTCAAAAGCAATTACTCCTTATTTGTGTCAATGTTTTATAGCTCATGAGGAAGTATGTGGTGTTTTATCTTTCAACCTTGTCATTTACTCCTGACAGACTTTCACCAATGGACTAGTGGCATATACACCGCTTATCCAATAATTTGCAAAAAGAGCTGGCAACGGGGTGCCCAGTCCCAATTAATTACAACTTTCATTTTTAATTCTCTTCACATGTTTTGCCCTGATTTATCAGTAAGCAACTTAAAATGTTAATCATGCAAATAGACACTCCTCCATGGTATGTGATTGTTGGAAGGCACCCGAGGATTCGGTTAGCCATGGCTTGTGTAAGCAAAGGTTGGGAGGAGTGTCAACGAAATAAAAATACATGTGAAACAAAAGAAAGAGGGATGATCTACCTTTGGGTAGAGATAACGTCCTTCATGGGAGCCGCTCTTGAAAGTCTGGTTGACAAGGGGGTTAGAGTGCCCACTACCATGGATAGACTTCCACAGGTCTACCCCCTGATCACGATACCGGTCAAATGGGTAGACGAGATACGGTTGGTTAATTAGGGCTCCGCCCGAAGCGGAGGCTTCAGAGCGTCAGAATCCAACCAAATCATGCGTGGGTCCCAAGTATATATAAGAGTGTGGTGGGAGGTTTAAAGATGAAGCATCAAACTCTAAAGGTTGACCCGATTCACAGACAACAAGTTATCATAAGTTCTGATCAGAGAACTTGGTAATAAAACAACTACAGTAGTTTGTTATCATTCTCTAAAATTACTCAGAAGTTATCACCAACACTCTCAAGTTCACAACCCCCATCGTCCTCCTGTGCGTTGTTGTCCACGTTTTCGGTGATCACTTCAACTATCAGCCTGATATAGTCCCGTGTCACCTTTACCTGAACGACGATGAGATCATCAATGTGTATTCGAGCTTGAACATCGAATTCACCCCAGCCATCCGTGAACTTGAAGTAATAACTTTCTTCTTCTTCATCTATATGATATGAACCCAAAAATTCGAGGCCGCCACCAGTCTTCATGCATAGACGAGATTGCCCATCTCTTGGAAGTATGTACCCATTGTCTATGCATTTCAAAGGGACATCCTGGGAAAGTAAAGTTAAGACTGATATCAGAAATTCATATGTAGTTAAATGATTAATTTTCAAATTCGGAAGGAAAAGAATGATCATGTAACTAACTAACCAACTCATAAGTTCTTCTCGATCTTGCATCCTGATACGTTTCCAACGTATCTATAATTTCTTATGTTCCATGCTTATATTATATCAATTGCCACATGTTTTATATGCACTTTATATCATATTATGACATTTTCTGGACTAACCTATTAACAAGATGCCATAGTGCCAGTTTCTGTTTATTATGTCTGTTTATTGCAGAAAAGGCCCGAAAACCAAAGTGCTGGGAAAAATCCAGAAAAATTACAGAAATTCTATTTTGCCAGAAGACCCACGGAGCCAGAAGGGCAGGTCCAGCGGAGGCCCACGGCCTCCTCCCCATACCCTCGCGCGGGCTGGTGGGGGGTGGCGCCACCAGGTGGGGAGGACGACTCGGCCACCCCCTCGCACCGCCTTTTCGCCTATATAAAGCTCCTGCCCTGAAAACCCTAAAAAGATCGATGATTTCTCCAGAAGAGTTCCGTAGCTCCGCCGCCACCAAAAACCCTAATTCGGGGGACAGAAGTCTCTGTTTCGGCACCCTGCCGGGACGGGGAATTGCCCCCGGAGCCATCTCCATCGACTCCACAGCCATCTTCATCGCCGTTGCTGACTCCCATGATGATGAGGGAGTAGTTCTCCCCTGAGGCTGAGTGCTCTACCGGTAGCTATGTGGTTTATCTCTCTCCCATGGTGTGATCTTTATATGATCATGAGCTTTGTAATCTAGTTGAATAAGTAGATGTTACTCTCTATCTATTATGCCACTCTAGAGGTTACTTTAATATGAACTCCGGAGTCATTCTCCATGGTGTGAAGGTCACAGTGTGCGCATCGTGTGTGACTCCTATATGACATTGTGGTGTTTGTTTACTCGGACTCTGAGGTGTGCTTTTGCAGCCCTACGCAATGAATGGTGTTCGTTATCCAATAAGAGAGTGTTTGAGAGTAGCTTTTATTTATTCAGTTATGTTGTCATTGTTGAGAGTGTCCACTAGTGAAAGTATGATCCCTAGGCCTTGTTTCTAAGCATTAAAGCATCGTTTACAACAAGTTCTGCTACATGTTTGTTTGCTACAATTTTTATTTCAGATTGCAATTACTACTTATAATCATCCATATTAATTGTATTTCACTATCTATTCACCGAACTAGTGCACCTATACATCTAACAAGTGTATTAGGTGTGTTGGGGACACAAGAGACTTCTTGTATCTTAATTGCAGGGTTGCTTGAGAGGGATATCTTCGACCTCTACCTCCCTGAGTTCGATAAACCTTGGGTGATTCACTTAAGGGAAACTTGCTGCTGTTCTACAAACCTCTGCTCTTGGAGGCCCAACACTGTCTACAGGAATAGAAGCGTGTGTAGACATCACACCCGGTGCACGAAAAAATGAGGGATGTGATGGTGCTCCTCATTTTGCAGGTCCATCATACACTGCGTGTAGAAAGCCCAGGATATCGCATTCATTTTAGACCCACTGACATCACAAGGGTACTCAAATAGGCTCTTCTCCAGTGTCATCTTGCAAGATTGTAGGATAGGACGACACTCTGATAGCAAAGAAAAAAACAAGTCAATAATGTGCGCGCAGTTACATAACCACTGTCATCTTGGAAAGTTCGAAACATATATATTAACTAGCTAGTAAATGTGTAAGAAAAACAAATCAATGTGCAATTACATACCAGGGTCTCGAACCCAACGTTTGACCTCATTGTTTGCATTAGTCACTTTAACGTCAAACATACCGAATGATTGTCATAATCGAAACTGACAATATCGTTCGGTTGGATGTCATAAGCTTGACAAAATGCTGTCCAATATGGTCCATATATAAGTCCTTCCAGGGCCATGCTCCACGTAGAAGTGGTATTCATTACCATGTCTGATACAAATAATCCAGGCCTTATGTGGACCAACAGCAAATTGCTTTATACGCTTATGGAAACAACAAGGCAGATCCTAGTACACATATATATAATCTAAAATAATAAGACAAGTTAAAATGTCAGGAACAACATAACTGGAATGTCAAGAATACTTACCGCCGCTTGTTGACAATATTCTGTAGACACCCTCATCGTCACTCTAAAAGACAATAGTGGTATAACAGTGATAACCAATTTGAGTAGTGCATTAGACAGGATAGTTATTCGCAGGATCGGGAGAAGGTGTTCCAAGTTTGACAGGAAAAAAGAAAAAAGAAACAAAAGTCGAGCTTTGTTGCGGATCACCTCATGCAAGCCCTTGCCTCATGGCTCCTCACGCCGGTTTTCCAAACCTTCACCTTGTGTGAAAGATTTACACCGCACCCACCCAAGACAGCCATCCCCAGCTCCTTGCAGAACCTGAATTGGCGGATGAAATCCAAACCGAATGTTGCAACCATGGATGAAGAACGAACCATAGACAGAAGGGAACTGGTGAGCAGAACAGAGAAAGAGAGAAACAAACCAGTTAAGAGAGGACTGTTCATTTTTTAATTTTAAATTTCAACTGGGATGTGTATTCCAAGAATGTGTGGTGTGTTAATTAATATTGCAGAATGCAGGTGCAGTGGAGGGAACTTTTTTTTTCATGAAAGGGATATGTAGCCAAACAAAAAATAGCTCTAGCCAATCCTGCAATGCATTACGACTACTTGAGAGAAACTAAGAAGTGAGACTTGGGAAGCCCATAACCGTTGTTCTCTTTGCAGCCTAACCAGGTCTCATGGTTTGCAAATGAACCAACAGTGTGCAGTATACATGGAGGTCTAAAATTCAGAAACAAATTCAGCATCTCTATATATGTGTGCTAATGACAGGAATCACTGCTTACATATCAGGACTTGATTAAAGGAATTCCTACTTACAACTCTGGACTTGGTGGACGCCTGCAACTGCAATCTAACCGGTAAACATATAAAAAATTCCGGCAGCGAGCCCATCTCTAGATGGGCACCTATTTATGTAGCCCCATAGAAATGATCTTCTCTTTGGGTCAAAAAGATAGGATCTTCTGTGTATACCCTGACCAACCGTCCGCAGGATAGTCGTTGGATCTTGGGATATATTGCGACCACGGGCAGAAAGGCAAAGCAGCAGGTGGACACAAAGCGCGGCGCCGAGTCGAGCATGTCAAAGTATAAGATTTTTCGAGAATACACCCACTAGTAGAAAAGTGGCCTTAGAGGCGGACCTTTAGTTGCGGCTCGTTTCCGAACCGCGACTAGAGGTCTCGCGGCTCCGACAGATCCAACGACTAGGACAGGTGGCGGTTTGTGCTGGAGCTTTGGTCGCGGTTGGAGCCACCAACCGCGACTAAAGGTCCTCCACCTGCGGCCGGAGCCGCGCGGGGCACGCGCGAGGACCTTTAGTCGCGGTTGGTGGCTCCAACCGCGACTAAAGGTCCCGCACAAAAAGGCCGCCTGTCCTAGCGAGAACCTTTAGTCGCGGTTGGAGCCACCAACCGCGATCAAAGGTCAGTCGCCTTCATCTTCCACCCCGAACAAGCCTTTGCCGTTTCGAGCTCGAGTTGAATCTCCATTTTCTCTCCACCATTTCATCCACGATTTTTTGCACCATTTGTTAAGATTGACGGTGGTGCATCTATCCAAGGGTTAGCAACTGCAAACTCTCTCTTTCGGCACCCGTTTCGTTGGTTGTCTAGCTCATTTAGCTCAATTCATATTTGTAGTGCTAGGTAGGTGTATGATGAAATGCCTAAGTTAGCTCATTTTGCTTATTTAGCTCAATTTTGTATTGTCAATTTGATCTTAAACTAAATTATGTTTTTGTATTTCAGTGTCACAACATTCACCTCCTCACCGTCGTCGATAGACCGTCTCGTCACCGACACCACCTAGGTGAGCTTTCTTTTTTATTTAAAAAAAATCTATGTTGTATGATTTTGTTCCATAATTATTATTTGTTTTTTGTATAAGTTGTATAATTGTTTTATATATATATATATAGTGCCATGGTTTTCACAAATACCCCCACCGGCTCTCGTCCGCTCTATTATTCGGATGTGGTATGACTTTTAATAACTATATATTTGTTTCGTTTCGCGTTTATGACAATCATGCGGACCAACTTTGACATAAATATATATTTGTCTAGGAGGTAGTTGAACCGGAAATTCCAGTGGACCCTATTGTTGAATATTTTGTGAAAGAAAACGATGATTTGAAAGCTAAATTAAAAATAAGTGAAGATCTCCGCAAAGAAGAGAAGAAGGAATTGGAGGTTAAACTTGTCAACATCATCGATGAACACCAGTTCAAGCTTGCCGACGTCGTCGATACTTACGAGATCAAGTTGGATGGGATGCGCTCGAAGCTTGCCGACGTCGTTAATGCTTACGAGATCAAGTTGGATGCGATGCGCTTGAAGCTTAAAAAAATTAGAAGATATGCCATTAGTCAAGAGGCTTGGTATCATTATGCTGTTGGTTCAATAGTTACCTTAGTTGCGATTCTGATCGCATTTGTTGTTGGACTTAAATTTTTTAAATAGTTCAATGTTAGTTTAAATTAATGGATATTTAATGCTACAATGTATTACATTTGTCGCCACTCTACTTTGCTTGAATTATTATGGTCACTTATCTATTCATTACTGGCATGCATAATTTTTTTGATATACTTATATAATGCAGATGAGACGTCAATGGATGTACGGTGACCGAGTTTGTGCCGAATTCATTACTGGCATGCATAATTTTCTCCATGTGGCTGAGACAAGCAAGCGAAAGGATGGTTTTATGTGTTGTCCATGCAGTCTCTGTATGAATAAGTATACATACTCTTCCACAGACAGGCTTCACGAACACCTGTTGCGAAATGGTTTCATGCTTGGTTATTATTGTTGGACCAAGCATGGAGAAAGAGGGGTTATAATGGAAGAGAATGAAGAAGAGGAGGATAATGACAACTATCCTCTGTTCAATGAACACGCTGATACTACAATGGGGGAAGACGAAGTTGAAGAGGATGCCATCTTTGATGAGCCCGACGATGATCTTCGTCAGGCCATTCATGATGCACAAATGGACTGTGGAAGTGAAAACGAGAGGTTGAAGTTGGAGCGCATGTTAGCCGATCACAGCAAATTGTTGTACCCAACTTGTACAGATGGCCAGAAAAAGCTCGGTACGATACTGGAAATGCTACAATGGAAGGCAGAGAGTGGTACTACCGACAAGCACTTTGAAAGTTTGCTGAAAATAGTTAAGAAGATGCTTCCAAATGAAAACGAATTGCCCTCTAGTACGTATGAAGCAAAGAAGGTTGTCTGCCCTCTAGGATTAGAGGTGCAGAAGATACATGCATGTATTAATGACTGCCTCCTTCCCGAGCTCGCCGACGTCGGCCTGGCCGCCAGCCACCCCACCGCCGCCGCGCCGTGGTCGCCGTCTCCCGGCCTCCCCTGCCTCGCCGCCGCCGCCGCCACGCCCCGCGCACCCTCCGGCGACCAAGGGGACCGCCCCCACCTCCGGCTCGCCTCCTTCCCGAGCTCGCCGACGTCGGCCTGGCCGCCAGCCACCCCACCGCCGCCGCCGCCGCACGCCCCGCGCACCCTCCGGCGACCAAGAGCTAGGTTTTTTTTTTTTGATACAAAGAGCTAGGTATTGCTTTTATTTAGGGTTATTTGTACGAATAATTGGAGAAAGACGAATTTGCTGAAAATAGTACTAAGTTCAGTTATTTGAATGTTCCATTTAGACATTGTTTCATAATTGTCACGAATTGTTAGATCAATATAGTTAGTTTAATTTAGTTAGGTTAATTTAGTTAGGTTAATTTAGTTAGATTAATATAGTTAGTTTAATTTAGTTAGGTTAATTTAGTTAGATCAATATAGTTAGTTTAACTTAGTTAGGTTAATTTAGTTAGGTTAATTTAGTTAGATCAATATAGTTAGTTTAATTTAGTTAGGTTAATTTAGGTTAATTATTTGTCAAGTTAGTTAGGTCAATTTACTTAGGTTAATTTAGTTAGATCAATATAGTTAGAAATCATTTTATTAGTATATCATAAGTTAGTTAGGTCAATTTACTTAGGTTAATTTATTAGTATATCAATATAGGTAGAAATCATTTTATTAGTAGATCAATATAGCTAGGTAAATTTATAGATATAAGTAAGGATTTAAATTTGTAATTGTTTATCATATATACTTTGTAACTTTTTGTATCAAATTTGTTAAATTTGTTATTGTTTTTGTCATACTTTGTATCAAGCACATGTGGATACTTTGTATCATAATTTGTTAAATTTGTATCAAGCACTTTGATACTTTGTATCAAATTATTGTTTATCATAATTTGTTAAATTTATTGCGTGTAGGAACATTCAGCTATGGATGACCCTTTAATTGTGCGAGACGAGGAAGGAGAAAACTTATTCATGCAGGATATTTTTGAGCATCGCGATGCAAATGCTGCCGGTGGAGAAGGCGCCGTCGACGATCGAAACGAAGATTTTGAGCAATTTGCATCACAATTTTTAAACCCGTCTGGTGAGGGTATTTTAGAGGAAGAAGAAATAACAGCCTCCACCTCGAACACCCTCCACCTCGAGGTTTATATATGAATTCTATATTTGCTTGAACACAAAATGCATTAACTGTTTTGTATTGCACTTATTAACGCATTATATTTCTTACTTTAGGCGTCCACCTTGCATAAAAAGGCTAAGAATCAAGCTCCTCGAGGCCCAGCGAAAAGAATGACTAGCGAAGATGCAAAGTTACCAATCTATAAAATTGATGTAGATGGCGATCCGGTGGAACCGATAGAGAACCGCAGAAAATATATTAGTCAAGCTGGAGTTATTGTTAGGGACGAGGTCCCGATCTCCATAGCAGAATGGCTTAAGCCAGCAGGCGTTGCCGAGGATGACCCTTGCTATGTCCACCAGCATTATAAAGATTTCTGCTTTGACACACTCTTGCAGCATTTTAACCTCCCGGATGGTATTGAGCCCGCCTTGAAGTTGAAACTCAAGCACTGGACTCTCTCCAAGATGGCCGACGCCTTTCGGAAATATAAGCAAACATTATGGGCAAAATATGAAAAGGTTGATCCAGATTTCA
Organism: Poa pratensis; assembly: GCA_947311845.1. Lineage (NCBI taxonomy): Eukaryota > Viridiplantae > Streptophyta > Magnoliopsida > Poales > Poaceae > Poa > Poa pratensis. The sequence goes on along the minus strand of CAMZMU010000063.1, from coordinate 146,155,005 downwards.
GTCAAAAAAAACTGGTGAAGCTAAGAGATCACTGGGAAGCCTTTAAGGCGTGTAAGACCTCGGCTGCGGCTGTGGCCCGATCGGAAAAAAATAAGCTAAATGCTGCGAGTAAGACACACCACCATAACTTGGGGCCAGGTGGCTACAGGTTAGCCATTCCTAAGTGGCTAGCCATGGAAGATAAACTCGTGGCTGCAGGTTTCACTCCACAGACATACAGCTGGCCCGAAAGGTCCAAATTCTGGTTGTTCGCGCATGGCGCAACGTTGAACGAGGAAGGGAAGATTGTCCCGAGGGTTGAAAAATACAAGGCAACAGTAGTAGCCATGGTCCCAAAAATTGAAGATGCAATAAAGGAAGTTCTAGCGGGTACGTGGGAACCCTATAGAGAGGAAGACGAGCTGGCACGGGCCCTAGGGAAACCTGAACACTGGGGACGTTTACGAGGCTTACCCGGCGGTACCACCTTGAAAAAACAGTATCCGCAGCACGCTGACACTTATAGAAGCCGTGCAAGAAAGAAGAAGCAGGGTGAAGAGCGGATAGCGAATTTGGAACGCCAGATGAAGCAACTCATTAATGAACGCCAGGTGCAGCAGCCCCAAGATCCTGAAGTCGTGGATGCTCGATCTCAGCTTAGAAGCAGCGTGGGTTCCACGCAACTAGAACTCGATGCTCGCTACCCCGTGGATGATATCACGGAACCGACACCATGTGAGCTACATACGCCTGTGAGCAACATATCCATGAAGGTGGCGGTCGGCTATGCTTTACCGATTGTCGACACAGCAAGCTACCATAATGGTGTCATTCATCCTGGCTATGCTGTTGTCGGGGTGGATGAAATTGTGCCGGGATCGGAATCATTGGCTCTTGAGATTCCTGGAGGTAACGGTGAGGAGGCATTGTGCGATGTCAATGGTGGTTTCGTCCAGTGGAACAAGAAATACATCAAGTTCTCAAAGCCACCGACTCAGCAAAGCCCACCCTGCCGGGGTATCGATGAGACACATCCATCTCCGGCACCGCGTGACAGGGACCCCACACCGGAAAATAATCTAGAGGACCATCTCAGTCAGCAAAGTCCATCTCCATCTCCATCTCCGGTACGGAACCCCCCACCGGAAGTGTCCGTACCGCTTAAACGGAGAAGGCGCGCGTCTTCCCCGGTCAAGAGGCGACCTGCTAAAAGGGCCACAACGCCTGATCTGAGGCAACCTTGGCAGAAGACTCTTGACCAAAACGAAGCAGCCATCGAGGAGCATAATAAATCATTGTTCGCACCGAAAGTGCCGCCGCCAACATTTACCGAGGGCTATACTGCAGCGGCTTGTCATAAAGTCATTGACAACTTATATGTCCCTCCAGAGAAGCCGCCATCTGACTATGTCCGTTCTATTCAGAAGTCATATGACGAGGTGACGGCGGCGGAGGCGCCGAAGAAAGGTGAACAAGACGCAGAGTCAGTCCCGCCGCCGGCGGCAAACGAAAAACAAGCAGCACCATCGGTCCCGCCGGCGAAGGAAGCTACAAAAGCAGCACCATCGGTCCCACCGCCGCCGAAGATAGGTAAACAAGTTCCCCAGCTCGGAGAACAACCCGTACGTTCTGTCCCCCCGCTAATTGTCCCGCCGCCGACGAACAAAGATAGTCGAGTTCCCCAGCGCGGAAAACAACCAGTACAATCTGACCCTAAAGAGCCGATGGTGTTTGACATAGAGGTAATCCGTCGTCTTGCCGCCGAAGCGCAAATGCCTATAGATGAATATGCTTCGAGATTGAATTTTGAGACTGCACCACCAGCTCCTCCAGTAAGAAAGTTCGTTCCGGGGAAAGCTTTGGTGCAAATCAGGGGCCTTCCAACAAAAATGCGTACTCTGCATCAATGGTACATGAAAAATGCAAAGAAGACATCTGCTATCGTTCTGAAATGTAGGGAAGACGATGAGCACTTCTTAGAAGACTACAATCACACTGTTACGTTTAGCGAACTTTTTCAGCTATACAATCTGCGGGCACTCGACAAATCTATCATGAGTTCCTATTGCCTGTAAGTGATTTATTTAAGTCTTTACCTAGTCTCGTTCATTGTTTGTAATTATTCTCACTTTAATCTTTTGTGTGCTATATTATGCAGATTGAAGATGCTCGAGCTCAAAAAGCTGAACCAGCATGACATTGGGTTCATTGACCCGGATAAATATAACGAAGAAACCATAATAAATCCCTTGTATAACAAGAACACACCGGATGATTTGCTAAGGGTGTTCAAGCGATACCGCGACAAAAGAACTATATATTGGCCTTACCACTTCCGGTAAGTTTTAGTGTCTTCTACACATTCTAATTTGCTCACCCGATGTTAAGTTTAACTGATGAGTTATGCATGACTGTGCCCAGCTACCACTGGATTCTTCTTGTCATTAGACATCACGAAGGACTTATTCATTCACTTGACTCATTGAGGTATCATCCTGACACTTACAGGAGTTGTTTCGACTTACTAGCAAGGTACATTCATTTCTTACCGCCTCTGTCATTCATATCTTGATGTCAAGTCATTAACGAATAACTCATTTGTGAATGTTCTTTGTCGGGCAGAGTTTGGGAAAGGTTTCGAGCGGAAGATCCTGAAGGTGGGTGGCGCCAAAAGCTGGATTGGAAGTTAAACCAAGTAAGTACTGCTACCTCTTCGTCCACACAACATTTCTCATGCATACTTCATTATTATTGACTGAAATCTATTCTTGTATAGTCTTGCATGGAGCAACCAAAGGAACTGAGTACTGTGGATTCTTCGTTTGCGAGTATATATATGTATTAGTCACCGAGAAATGGAATATGAGAAAGGATGCAGAGTTGGCAAAAAAGCGCGAGAGGCTACCACTCGACCACCGCTTCAGAGCAATTGGAGAGGAATTGGCGGGATTTTACCTTTCAGAGGCCTTACAGGAGAAAGGAGAGTACTACGATGCTGAAAGCATGAAATCGTTAAAGTAACTTGTTGTTTTGCTTCAACTCTTGTACTACGATAACTCTTGGCGCATCAACGAACTCTTGTCTACGATCTTCAAGTATTACTTAATTTAATTGTATGTGTTATAAATATGTGCATCGACTTCATACGACACGGGAACGGTTACGACATCGAAAACGTTACGGTTACCGTAACGGTTACCGTCACCGTAACCGTCATCGCAACGGGAAGGGTTACCGTTACCACGGGACACGGGAACCTAGCTATAACCAAACCCCGGCATATATAAACCCTAAACCCTGCAATTAAATCGAAAAAGAAAAAAAAAACCAAAACCCTTTGGTCCCGGTTGGTGCTACCAACCGGGACCAAAGGTCCCAACACCCCACGTCCCCCTAAAGCCCACGTGGAGGGACCTCTAGTCGCGGTTCGGAATCCGCCGCGACTAAAGGGTGGGGGCTTTAGTCCCGCCAGCCTAGTCGCGGTTGCCCAACCGCGACTAAAGGTCCTCTGGAACCGCGACTAGAGGTCATTTTTCTAGTAGTGACCCTAGGAGGTGTATTTATCATATAGAAGAAAGAGCCTGTCAACAAAGGGTGACAGCTCCCCGTGGTCAAAGTATAAGATGGAACCATTAAAATAAGTACCCAAATGCTAAAGAATGCACGGTGCTATCTCGTCTCGTCGAGCAATCGATTGATGACCGTCTGATCCTTCCGCGAGGCTCCGATCTGAGTTCGTGCGCGTGTGCCGTCCTGACCAGAAACCACCTGGGTCCCGCGCACAAGTGGCATGGGAGACTGCTGTTTGAACTCCGGGAGTCATGCCCCTATCTCATCCCGGCCATTTCATTCCCCATCCCGCCCACTTAATCAGTGTTTTTGGTCCGGCGATTCACGAAATCCGGCGACGGCGAGGATTGCGGCGAGCTCGGCGCTGACCGCGAGGAGCCTGGCGTGGGTTTGCGAGGTCGGGGAGCCTGGCGCGGGAGATCGAGCCCCGCGTGGGGCGGGCGAGCTACCCGGCGAGATACCCAGCTGAGGCGTGCGGGCGAGGAGCTCGTCGCCGGAGAGCAAATTCACCCATTCGAGTGTGGCGAGTTCCGTGCCGGAGGAAGAATCCACGCGCGAGGTCGACGAGCTGCGCGCCGGAGACCAAGCCCTCGCGTGGGATCTGCGTTGACCTTTGTGGGGACTATGAGCGGCAGTCAGATCGGCGGCGCCATCGACGACGAGAGGTACGCAGGGGTCTCTCCTCGGGGGTAGCAAATTTCAGAGCACGGATGGGCAAGCAAACAATCCCCGCAGACTTGCATAGCAGTGGAGTTCGTAAATTGCAGAGAACTAGTTGAATTTTAGCGCGCCGGTACGGCGCGCCCTTGGTGGATTTTGGAGGCATTTGAATGTTTGAAATATTCATTTTTGAAATTTGGTCATTTTTTTCGTGATTGTTTTGATGAATTTTTTCAAAAAATTTCTGGTGGATATAGTTGAAGTTACTGATTTTGCAGCATTTAGCAGTTTTGCAAAATAGTTTAAATACCGTAAAACAATATGTATCAATTGCTTTCAATTATGTAGAGCATGTTCTATTTTAGAATGTGGTTTCTAATTCGAATATACTGGTATGGAATTTTTTTAGAACAGCTATTTCATAATATTTACATTTGTGGTATTTTTTATGTTGATATAATTCTTAAGCCCATGGTATAAATGGATAGTTGTATTTGTTTTTTTTTTGTTTTTGTGATCGTTTTGATGAATTGTTTTGATTTATTTGTGGGGGATGTAGTTGAAGTTAATGATTTTGCAGCATTTAGTAGTTCTGCAAAAAAAAAAACCGTAAAACAATATGTATAAAGTGTTTTAAATTATGTAAAGCATGTTCTATTTTAGAATCTGGTTTATGATGATTTAGAAAAAAATTCGTTTTGAGAAGTTTTTTAGATTTGGATTCTTTTTATGTTAGTAAAATTGTTAGATTGCAAAGGCATTTGAAATTTTGTTTCTAAATTTTGTTTGAACGCAGTAAAACAATATATGTAAAGTGTTTTAATTTGTGTGTAGCATGTCATATTTTTTTTGCAATAGACCATTTGTCTGGAAAATAAGTTGAAAACAACTATTTTGCAATATTGACATTTGTGGTATCTTTGTTTGGATTTTTTGAAGCCCATGATTTGAATGGGTAAGTGTATTTAAATGATTTACCAAACTTTATTTAAATGAGATGTTTTGTACCAATTTATTTTATTGGATTTATCACACTAGTACAGAACGACACATCGGATACCCCTCTATGGCAACGGCGAGAGTTAGGCGACAGAAGAATGAGCTCCGCGCGCTTCCGTGAGTGCGCGCGCGCTAGTCGGTCGATGGGCCCGACACAATGGTAACGGAGGGTGAAAAGATCTCCGTTGCTCATATCTGGGCAACGGAGGAAAAAATACCTCCGTTGCCGATATGACCACATCAGAAACGGAGATCGGTCTATCTCCGTTTCCCATGTGAAGGCCCATTAAGCTGTGCCAGTATTAATATCTTCCACTCCAGTGTGTCTCACTCTCACTCTCAGAGTCTCACTCTCCCCAGTTCCTAACCCTAGCCGCACACGCTCTCGTCCTACTTCACCCATCGATGGCGAACCCTTCCGGCGCCGACGGAAGTCAGGATGGAGCATCTTCCTCCTCCCACCCTCAGAGGCGCCGCCCGATCTCCCCTACAACTGGGGCGAGATCCCGGCGACTGCGGTCGCCAGTTCATTCGGAGCCGTCAAATCCCATCCGGATCCACGGCGGCGGCGGCCACCGACGTCCGGATCTCGCCTCCTCGGACGATGAGGACGAGGATCTGGAGGTCGGTCTCCTCCTCTCTCGTGCCGCCTTTGAGCGCGAGCGCGCCGACGGTGTCATTCGGGCGTCTGCGATGCAGAGCTATCCGCATCTCCGGCGCCGAGCACGCGATAGAAGCCGCCGAGGAGGCGTTGTTCCAGACGCAGCTCCGGGCGGCCATACACCGCTCTCTTCTCCCTGGCCAGGGCCCTGGGCCAGATGCGGCGGCGGCAGCGGTGGCGGCGGCGGAGGAGGAGGAGGAGTATGAGGAGGAGGAGGACGCTCCGGTGTTCGAGCAGGATGAGGTCTCCTCTGACGTCTCCTCTGTCAGTGGCTCCGGCGCCGACGCCTGGGACGCAATCCGCGACGGAAAGCGACCCCGCCTCGCCTAAGGTAAATGACCGCTCTTTTTTACTATGTATTTGCTCTGTTAGAGTATTTATTTAGCTTGGTTTGCGCTGTTTTGTTGCTCTGTTTAGCTATGTATTTGCTCTGTTAGCTACTTAATTATTTAGATCGGTTTGCTCTGTTAGTTAGCTCTGTTCAGCTATGTATTTGCTCTGTTAGAGTATTTATTTAGCTTGATTTGCTTTCTTTTGTAGCTCTGTTTAGCTATTTATTTGCTCTGTTAGCTACTTAATTATTTACATTGGTTTGCTCCGTTAGTTAGCTCTGTTCAGCTATGTATTTGCTCTGTTAGAGTATTTATTTAGCTTGGTTTGCACTGTTTTGTAGTTCTGTTTAGCTATGTATTTGCTATGTTAGCTACTTAATTATTTAGATCGGTTTGCTCTGTTAGTTAGCTCTGTTCAGCTATGTATTTCCTTTGTTAGAGTATTTATTTAGCTTGGTTTGCTCTGTTTTGTAGCTCTGTTTAGCTATGTATTTGCTCTGTTAGCAACTTAATTATTTAGATTGGTTTGCTCTGTTAGTTAGCTCTGTTCAGCTATGTATTTGCTCTGTTAGAGTATTTATTTAGCTTGGTTTGCTCTGTTTTGTAGCTCTATTTAGCTATGTATTTGCTCTGTTAGCAACTTAATTATTTAGATCGGTTTGCTCTGTTAGTTAGCTCTGTTCAGCTATGTATTTGCTCTGTTACTTATTTAGGTCCGTTTGCTCTGTTAGCTGCTTATCCCACTACATTTTGCTTTGTTTACTGCTTATTTCTCTATTTATTAGCTTTGTTTGCTGTTTTTAACAAAGAATATTCGTTGTGTCAAGGGCTTGGTGGATGCTTGGTGACGATGCTGCTGCTGTGAAGACCTAGGAGCGGGGCTCCATACACGGTGCCGTCACCAGGAGCAGTACATTTTGCGCAGCAGGATGAAGACAGTAGATGTTCATCTGGCGGCCGTGAAGACATAGGAGCAGAGCGCCAGCCATGTGCACTGATGAACTTTTGTATAGCAGGGCGTACAGGAATACGGTGACTACCGGGCGGCCGTCTAGTCGCATGGGGCAGGGCTCCATCGACGGCACAGCCCGTCACCGTGTTTTTTTTGTTTTCCTGTAACCCTTATCAGAAACGGTGATTAGCAAAACTCCGTATCTAATGTTAAAGATATCAGAAACGGTTTATCACCTCCGTTGCCATTGAGCTCTTCACATCAGTGACAGGGTCGGGGACACGAACCATTTCTCCGTTGCCGATGAGATTTTTGGCCCGTTTCCGATGTGTCGTTCTGTACTAGTGTCATGTTCAATGATATAAATGATATTATTTTCTGTAGTTTATTTGAGTTTTGAAGAAAACATTGAAACCTATATTTTTTTAAATGACGCGAAGGTGCGAAATGAAGCGTTATGTATGATTTGGAATTTGGAAGATTTGAAATAATTTGAAAAGGTCACAAAGTATTTAGAATGACTGCCTTGATTTTTTGCAAATATTTGGGAATTGGTTTGAACTGTTTTGGAGCTATGTTTGAAAAGTTTTAAAAGTTTTGGGAAATAAAAAAACAGAACAAAAAAGGAAAAAAAAGAGGGCCGAGCCAGGCGCCCAATAAGCAGGCCGGCCCAGTAGACGGTTCACTGCCCAGCCCAGGCCCGTGGTGACGTCACGATGACGTCACCGGTGGGTGAAGCCGCCGCGGCGGCGACGCGGACGCCGGCGTGAAATCACGGCGATCTGGGACGCGTGCGTATGTGCGTTGGATGCGTGCGACGGCGGGCTACACGGGAGTGGCGGCGCCTCTGCTTATAGGTCGCCGGAGCGTCGCCGGCGACGCGCGGACGCGGTGGAGGCCGGCGCACACGCCGGCGTTGATTGCGGCGTGCTGGAGGCGTTCCGCAAGTGGCACAAGGCGAGGAGGGAGCGGCGGCGACGGCGCACCTCGCAGTGTGCTTAGTTTTGAGCGGGGAGGGGCGTAGAGGCGGCGGTGCGTGTCGGCGGCGGCGCCGGGGTCGCGCGGGGAGAGAAGGGGGAGGGGGATTCTGCCGATGTTTTGCAGGAAAGCCCATGGGTTTTGCTGAAATTACAAACAGGTCCCTTATGGCGGTAAAATCTGGATTGCGGGGTAGCGCCTCGATTTGTGAGAGTTGTTTTTGCAAAAGGTCACGCGGGCTCTCCTGGCCGTCGGATGGAGAGCGGACGGTGTGATAAGCACACGTGGAGGGCTGAGGGAAGCGAAAGTTGCATCCCCTTTATATAGTTAGGTGATGTTTTTTTCCAGAGAAGAAAACTCACACATGCATACTCATAGCCCCACGGGGCACGGGCAGTTGAGGAAGTATCTAGTGCAACCCGCATCAAAGTGAAAAATGTACACTACCAACATCAACATCATATGCGTCCAAGTGTCCAAAGGTCCCTAATACAACACTAGTTGAATTTTGGCGTGGCGTTTTTTTTTGTGCAACTTTTATTTTTTTGTTAACCAAAATGTTGGCTAAATTGGTATGTTGAAACATTTGTTTGTTTTGTTATGAATAGGTAGCATTTTTTGTGTGCATTTGTGATATATTGTGTACAATATTCAAATATTTGAAGGTTTGAAATGCTCAAACATTTTTTTATTTCGACGTCAATATTTAATTGAAATTAGAACAATCCATTTGAATTTGATTCCATATTTGGTGAAAGTTTTTCGTGTCATGTCGAAATGTTGGCCAAATTGAAATGTTGACATAAATTTGGTATTTGTTATGAGTACACTGCGGTTATTTTTGGTGAGCATTTTGGTTTTATTTTATGGAATATCGGAATATTCGCTCAAATGTTGGACAAATTGCAACTTGCAAACATTTTTTTTTGTTATTATAAGTTGGAACAGTACTTGTAGTTTTTAGATAAATGACGCCATTATTAAGTGAGATGTGAAGCATTTGGAGTATTGTAAAAAAATGACTCCATTATCATTTGTTTAAGGAATTGGAACATTGCATAAACAGTACTTCCTTTTTAATCTTCTTATTTCGTTTAAACAAAACTCGGAATATTTCATATTTCTTCTATTTTTTGTAGACCATAAAAAAATATTTGTTCAAATGAAATATAAACAGATCTTATATTCCATCATTATTTAGAAGGAACGCATTTAGGTTTTGTCGAAATGTTTGGTATGTTGAAATGCTGGAAAATGTTTGTATATTGTCGCAACTCGTGCAGTTGAAACGTAAATTTTGTAAATAGACCAATTGTCAATAAAATTGTAATGTTATTGGCAGTGGGAGAGGGCAGAGAAAAAGATAAAAGAAAAGCACGTAAAGGAAGTAAGCAATTCGCCATTTCGAGCATATTCAGATATGTAGCAAATTGGAAATGTTGGATATATTTGTAGAATGGCATAAATATTTATTTGAACTCCATAGTTAGGGAGAATACAATTTGCGAGATATATTTTAGAGTGTCTCCAATTCTTCAGCAATTCGAAATGGTCTAGTGTTTTGCACTCGTGCGGTTGAAATGTAAAATTGGTAAATAGGTCAATTATTAATAAATTTGTAAGGGTGGGGGCAATGGGAGAAGATGGAGAAAAAGCTAAAATAATAGGGGAAATGAAAACGTGTAAAGGAAATAAGCAATTTGCCATTTCGATTGTTTTCAGATTTTTAGCAAATTGGAATGGTTGAATATATTTGTAATATACTATAAATATTTATTTGAATTCCATACCGCGCTCTTGCTGAGAATATTTTGTGTTAGTTTGTATATATTTGTTTTGGTTGCGTTATATATATTGTGAGGGAAGGTTATAGTTATAATTTGTATAATGTACTTAGATGAAATTCAATTTGAAATCAATACGTAATTAGAGGGAATGATTTGCATTTTCTCGGAATATTCATGTAGTCAAGTATTTTTTTAAATGTGAGTACCTAATTAGGTAGATTTAAGTTTTATTACTTCTAAATATGTTAGTTAAATTGTAATGGTGGAATATAGTTCCATTTTGCCATAATTTTGTTATGCAGCACTACATTTAGAGTGAATATATCATGGTTATGATTAAATTTTATGTATGTATTTCGTCGTAAATATGTAATTTAGATCTTTGATTAGAGGAAATATACTGCATTATCAGCTATTAATTTCAATCAATCTTTAGAGAAAAAGAATTTGAGATTTCCTGAAATGTGCATGTAATAAAGCATTATTTAAATTTAAGTACATAGTTAGGGAGAGTTAAGTTTAATTTGAGCATTTAGTAAGTTAAAATGCATAATTGGAGCGAGTTTAGTGATACGTCTCCAACGTATCTATAATTTATGATGTTCCATGCTTATATTATACCAATTGCTACATGTTTTATATACACTTTATATCATTTTATGTATTTTCCGGGACTAACCTATTAACAAGATGCCGAAGTGCCAGTTCCTGTTTTCTGCTGTTTTTTGTTCCAGAAAACTACTTCTGCGAATATTCTCGGAATTGCACGAAACAAAAGGCCAAGTCCCTATTTTTTCAGCACCGTCACGGAGTCCGAAGGAGAGACGAAGAGGAGCCACGAGGTGGCCACCTCATAGGCTGGCGCGGCCAGGGGTGGGGTCGCGCCGCCAGGTGAGGTGGGCCCCTCGGGACTCCACCGATGCCGCCCCTTCGCCTATTTATTCCTCCCGACGCTAAAACCCTAAAACACCGAGTCATATTCCAGAAAGAGTTCCACTGCCGCCGCCGTCGTCGACCCTAACTCGGGAGGGTTCTGAAGCTCTTCCCGGCACCCTGCCGGAGAGGGGAATCATCACCGGAGGGCTCTACATCGCCATGCCCGCCTCCGGAGTGATGTGTGAGTAGTTCATCCCTGGACTATGGGTCCATAGCAGTAGCTAGATGGTTGTCTTCTCCACTTGTGCCATCATGTTTAGATCTTGTGAGCTGCCTATCATGATCAAGATCATCTTATTGTAATGCTACATGTTGTGTTTGCTGGGATCCGATGAATATTGATACTATGTCAAGTTGATTATTGTGTTATCATGTCTATGTCATTTGTGATCTTGCATGCTCTCCGTTGCCTGTTGAAACTCTGGCCAAGTGAATACTTGTGACTCCAAGAGGGGGTATTTATGCATGATAGTTGGGTTCAACCTCTATTGAATCTGGGATAGTGACAGCAAGTCCTAAGGTTGTAGATGTGTTGTTGTCACTAGGGGTAAAACAGCAATGCTTTGTCTAAGGATGAATGTGTTGTTTACATTATGCACTTTACTTAATGCAATTGTCTGTTGCTTGCAACTTAATACTGAAAGGGGTGCGGATGCTAACCGGAAGGTGGACTATTTAGCACAGATGCATGCTGGATAGCGGTCTGTGTACTTTGTCGTAATGCCCAAATGAATCTCATAGTCAACACTACACTTGCACATGCATGTTTATGCACTTATCAATATTGTTAATTGCCCAGCTGTAATTTGTTTACCCAGCATGTTAGTTATCTTATTGGAGAGACACCACTAGTGAATTGTGGACCCCGGTCCATTCTTTTACATCTGTAATACAACCTACTGCAATCATTGTTCTCTTTTGTTCGCTGCAAGTAAACATCATCTTCCACACTATACATCTAATCCTTTGTTTTCAGCAAGCCGGTGAGGTGACACCCTCACTGTCTCGTCGGGGCAAAGTAGTTTGATTGTCTTGTGTGCAGGTTCCACGTCAACTACACACCAGCAAGTTTTCTGACGCCACCGGGGAAGTCAACTCGATCTCCCCATCGGCCAAGTTTTCTGGCGCCGTCGACACCTTCGTAGCATCGAGATTTCCTACTGGTTCGATAAACCTTGTTTCATACTGAGGGAAGACTTGCTGCTGTACTCATCAAACCTTACACTTGGGTATCCTGACGAGCGTGTACTTCACACGTCATATAGCAATAAGTTTTCTGGCGCCGTTGCCGGGGAGATCATCATTGCTACAGCAAGGGGAGTCTCTCACTTCCAATCACTTTACTTTGTTATTGTCTTGCTTAGTTTATTTTTATTTAGTCTTGTTTGCTCTCTTTATCAAAAACACAAAAAAATTAGTTACTTGTTTTTTGTTAATTCGGTGTTTGTTTTTCAAAATGAGTACTCCTGAGAACACTAAGTTGTGTGACTTCACTAGCACAAACAACAATGATTTCATATGCACTCCTATTGCTCCACCTGCTTCTAAAGCAGAATTTTATGAAATTAAACCTGCTCTATTAAATCTTGTTATGAAAGAGCAATTTTCTGGTGTTAGTACTGATGATGCTGCTGCCCATCTTAATAACTTTGTTGAACTTTGTGAAATGCAAAAGTATAAGGATATGGATGGGGATATTATAAAACTGAAACTTTTTCCTTTCTCCTTGAGAGGAAGAGCTAAAGAATGGTTGCTTTCTTTGCCTAGAAATAGTATTGATTCTTGGACAAAATGCAAAGATGCTTTCATAGGGAAATATTATCCTCCTGCTAAGATTATATCCTTGAGAAGTAGCATTATGAATTTTAAACAACTTGATAATGAACATGTTGCTCAAGCTTGGGAAAGAATGAAATCTTTGGTGAAGAATTGTCCCACTCATGGACTGACTACTTGGATGATCATCCAAACCTTTTATGCAGGATTAAATTTTTCCTCAAGGAACTTATTGGATTCAGCCTCTGGAGGAACCTTTATGTCCATCACTTTAGGTGCAGCAACAAAGCTACTTGATGATATGATGATCAACTATTCCGAATGGCACACCGAAAGAGCTCCTCAAGGTAAGAAGGTAAATTCTGTTGAAGAAACCTCCTCTTTGAGTGATAAGATTGATGCTATTATGTCTATGCTTGTGAATGGTAGATCTCATGTTGATCCTAATAATGTTCCTTTAGCTTCATTGGTTGCTCAAGAAGAGCATGTTGATGTAAACTTCATTAAAAACAACAACTTCAACAACAATGCTTATAGGAATAATTTTGGTAGCAACAATTATAAGCCTTATCCTTCAAATGGTTATGGCAATTCTTATGGTAATTCCTACAGCAACAATAGAAGTGTGTCCTCTGATCTTGAAGCTATGCTTAAAGAATTTATTAGCACACAAAAAGCTTTCAATAAAACTGTTGAGGAAAAGTTTGAAAAAATTGATGTTCTTGCTTCTAAAGTTGATAGTCTTGCTCATGATGTTGAAATTTTAAAACTGAAAGTTATGCCTAATGAAGTTAAAGATACTAAGTCATTTGCTACAGCAAATGCCATCCAAGTTCGAATTGATAATAATATTAGGATGTTGGCTGAATTGCATGCTAGGTGGGAAAGAGAGGAAAACTTGAAAAGAGAATAGTATAGTTAGAGTTTGTACTATCACCACCACTAGTAATGCTAATGTTTCACATGCTAGTAAGCCTCCTACTATGATGGTAATGTTATTGGTGTTGGTAATGTCTCTACTACTTCTGCAAAGCGTTTGAAATTGCCTAAAACTGCTGAAACTTTTTCTGATAAAAGTGCTGAAATTTTTCAAACTATTGGAGACAATGGTTCCACCACCATTGACAATAATGATTTTGATTTTGATGATTGTAACATCTCTGAAGTTATTATGTTCTTGCAAAAATTAGCTAGAAGTCCCAATGCTAGCACTATTAATTTGGCTTTTACAAAGCATATTACAAATGCTCTTTTGCAAGCTAGGGAGGAGAAGTTGAAACTTAAAGCTTCTATTCCTAGGAAATTAGAAGATGGTTGGGAACCCATCATTAAGGTAAAGGTGAATGATTTTGATTGCAATGCCTTGTGTGATCTTGGTGCAAGTATTTCGGTTTTGCCCAAGAAGCTTTATGATATTCTTGATTTGCCACCTTTGGAACATTGTTATTTGGATGTTTTTCTCGCTGATAATGCTATGAAGAAACCTTTGGGGCGAGTTAATGATGTTTTATTAGGTTAACAATAACCTTGTCCCTGTTGATTTTATTGTTATGGATATTGAATGCAATGCATCTTGTCCTATTGTTTTGGGAAGACCTTTTCTTCGAACTGTTGGTGCCATCATTGATATGAAAGAAGGTAATATAAGGTACCAATTTCCTCTCAAGAAAGGTATGGAACACTTCCCTAGGAAGAGAATGAAGTTACCTTTTGACTCTATTGTTAGAGCAAGTTATGATGTTGATGCTTCTTCTCTTGATAACACTTGATTTTCACTTTCTGCGCCTAGCTGAAAGGCGTTAAAGAAAAGCGCTTATGGGAGACAACCCATTGTTTTTATTTGCTGTTATTTTTGTTTTCTTTGAGTCAAGGTTTGTTACTTCTGTAGCAACTCCTTTGTATCTTTATTTTATCGCAATGTTGTGCCAAGTAAAGTCTTTTATTGAAAGTTGATGCAAGATTTGGATTTCTGCGCAGTGACAGATTTTTAGCTGTCACGGATTTGAGCTTATCTCCCTGTAGAAAATCAAAAATTCTGAAAAAATCACGCATATTCCTGAGATATGTACGCAACTTTCATTATTTTGGCCAGATCCATCTGAGCAACTTAAGTGCCTCGAAAAAATTCGTCATTCCAGACTGTTCTGTTTTTGACAGATTCTGCCTTTTGTTTTGCATTCGCTCTTTTACTGTGTTTGTGTGGATTTCTTTGCTCCACAAAGCATTGGTGGCTGTAGCTAATGTCCAGAAGCTTTGGGATTGATTGTGTCATCACAGAATATGAGAATTTTTGATTATGCACTAACCCTCTAATGAGAACTGTTTGAGTTTGGTGTGAAGGAAGTTTTCAAGGATCAAGAGAGAAGGGTGATATTATGTGATCAAGAAGAGTGAAAAGCCTAAGCTTGGGGATGCCCCCGTGGTTCATCCCAACATATTCAGAGAGACTCAAGCGTCTAAGCTTGGGGATGCCCAAGGCATCCCCTTCTTCATCAACAAACTTATCAGGTCATCTCTAGTGAAACTATATTTTAATTCTTTCACATCTTATGCGCTTTACTTGGAGCGTCTGTGTGCTTTTATTTTTGTTTTTTGTTTTTGTTTGAATAAATTCGGATCCTAGCAATCCTTGTGTGGAGAGAGACACGCTCCGCTTTTTCATGTGAATACTCATGTTCTTCACTTATATTTGTTGAGTATTCTTAACTAGCTACTGCAGTGCTTTTAGCTCCTGTTTTTCATGCATCTCTTCGAGCTGTTAGCACTTGTTTATAATACTCTCTTGCTGCATTATATTATCATTTGGAGAGTTTATGTTTAAATAAATTGATTGGTGTTTGTTTGGAAAAAGAAAATGCTACATGTAGTAGTTGGTATTGGAAAAGACATATGCATTCTTGTAGATCATTGTCTAGTTGTTGTTTTGTCTTGATTTGACACTTTGCAATTGTTTTGAGCTCTCAAGTAGATCATGTTTAAGCTCTTGCATCATGTAGTTAAAACCTATTAGTGGAGAACTACCGTAGAGCTTGTTGAGACTTGGTTTGCATGTTTGCTATCTCTAAGGTCTAGATATTTTCTGGTAAAATGTTTGAGCAACAAGGAAGACAGTGTAGAGTCTTATAATACTTGCAATATGTTTTTATTTGATTCTTGCTGTACCGGTTTATACTTGTGTTTGCTTCAAACAACCTTGCTAGCCTAAACTCTGTACTGAGAGGAATGCTTCTCGTGCATCCAAACCTTGAGCCAAAACCCATGCCATTTGTGTCCACCATACCTACCTACTATGTGGTATTTCCTGCCATTCCAAGTAAATACTTCATGTGCTACCTTTAAACTATTCAAAACTTTATTACTCCTTATTTGTGTCAATGTTTTATAGCTTGATACGTCTCCAACGTATCTATAATTTCTGATGTTCCATGCTTATATTATACTAATTGCTACATGTTTTATATACACTTTATATCATTTTTATGCATTTTCCGGGACTAACCTATTAACAAGATGCCGAAGTGTCAGTTCCTTTTTTCTGCAGTTTTTGGTTCCAGAAAATTACTTCTGCGAAGATTCTCGGAATTGCACGAAACAAAAGGCCAAGTCCCTATTTTTCTAACACCGTCACGGAGTCCGAAGGAGAGACGAAGAGGAGCCACGAGGTGGCCACCTCATAGGCTGGCGCGGAAAGGAGTGGGGCCGCGCCGCCAGGTGAGGTGGGCCCCTCGGGACTCCACCGACGCCGCCCCTTCGCCTATTTATTCCTTCCGACGCGAAAACCCTAAAACACCGAGTCATATTCCAGAAAGAGTTCCGCTGCCGCCGCCGTCGTCGACCCTAACTCGGGAGGGTTCTGAAGCTCTTCCCGGCACCCTGCCGGAGAGGGGAATCATCACCGGAGGGCTCTACATCGCCATGCCCGCCTCCGGAGTGATGTGTGAGTAGTTCATCCCTGGACTATGGGTCCATAGCAGTAGCTAGATGGTTGTCTTCTCCACTTGTGCCATCATGTTTAGATCTTGTGAGCTGTCTATCATGATCAAGATCATCTTATTGTAATGCTACATGTTGTGTTTGCTGGGATCCGATGAATATTGATACTATGTCAAGTTGATTATTGTGTTATCATGTCTATGTCATTTGTGATCTTGCATGCTCTCCGTTGCCTGTTGAAACTCTGGCCAAGTGAATACTTGTGACTCCAAGAGGGGGTATTTATGCATGATAGTTGGGTTCAACCTCTATTAAATCTGGGATAGTGACAGCAAGTCCTAAGGTTGTAGATGTGTTGTTGCCACTAGGGGTAAAACATCAATGCTTTGTCTAGGGATGAATGTGTTGTTTACATTATGGACTTTACTTAATGCAATTGTCTGTTGCTTGCAACTTAATACTGAAAGGGGTGCGGATGCTAACCGGAAGGTGGACTATTTAGGCACATATGCATGCTGGATAGCGGTCTGTGTACTTTGTCGTAATGCCCAAATGAATCTCATAGTCAACACTACACTTGCACATGCATGTTTATGCACTTATCAATATTGTCAATTGCCCAGCTGTAATTTGTTTACCCAGCATGTTAGTTATCTTATTGGAGAGACACCACTAGTGAACTGTGGACCCCGGTCCATTCTTTTACATCTGTAATACAACCTACTGCAATCATTTTTCTCTTTTATTCGCTGCAAGTAAACATCATCTTCCACACTATACATCTAATCCTTTGTTTTCAGCAAGCCGGTGAGGGTGACACCCTCACTGTCTCGTCGGGGCAAAGTAGTTTGATTGTCTTGTGTGCAGGTTCCACGTCAACTACGCACCACCAAGTTTTCTGACGCCACCGGGGAAGTCAACTCGATCTCCCCATCGGCCAAGTTTTCTGGCGCCGTCGACACCTTCGTAGCATCGAGATTTCCTACTGGTTCGATAAACCTTGGTTTCATACTGAGGGAAGACTTGCTGCTGTACTCATCAAACCTTACACTTGGGGTATCCTGACGAGCGTGTACTTCACACGTCATATAGCAATCATAGCTCATGAGGAAGTATGTGGTGTTTTATCTTTCAATCTTGTCATTTACTTCTGACAGATTTTCACCAAAATGCTGGCTTTGTCTGCTGGAAAAAGACTATTGATGGAAATTGCTCAAGATGACAGCTATAGGAGGGTATCCAGGAGGATCTCACGCCAGTGTAGTCTTCCTGGTCTGAGCACTCTCACTAATATGCAAGAGTCTGTTGATCACTCTGGGCCTCTGCTCTTGGGCCCTCCTGCTCTTTCGGAAGAACAACAGATCAGTGGAGCAAATGAGCCCTTTGTGCTGGACCTTGCAGATGACAATACAGGCGTGGTTAAGTTGCAGCTGACTCTCTCCAATGCTGGGGCAACTTTTGGCATGCTGCCTGATGCACCGTCTCTGGCTTCTCTTGAACTGGGTTTTGTCATCGAAGACGAGCAGTTAGTCACTCATGCTGGCGTTGAACCAGCCGCTATGTTTGTACCTCCTAATGTGGATTTAGAGGCTGCCTCCTCTGTTGATGCTGTGGGCGTGGAAGCTGCAGCCTCTGATGCTATTGTGGTTACTCCCCGTCGTGGTCGTGGACGCCCACGCAAGACTGAAACCCCCACTGTGACCTCTCAAGTGAAACGCTGCACCCGCAATAATAATGAAGGCTTCATGCACTCTGCCCTCCCTGATCGCAATCCACGTCGCCGTGCTTCATCTGTTCCTTGTGCCACTCCACCTGCGGTTCTTCAGATCACGGAGATGCAACGTCTTGGTGTCGAGGTGTGCAACATTGATCCTGAGGTGCTCACTGAAGATCGCCTTCGCCGCCCACGTCAAGACTAATGTGTCACTTAGTCATGAGGCACTATGTGGTTGCTTATGTGCACTTTGTTAAATGGATTTGTTAAATCGTATTTGGAGATTGTTATGTTGGAATATCCGTGGCATCAATATGCCTGATAAGTGGCCGCTTATTCGTAACAAAATTGATGAGAGTCTTGCGTCAATAGTCTGCTTTCAAGAAACAAAAAGAGGGGATTTTAACATTGGTTATTTGAAAAACTTTGCTCCCAAGCGGTTCAATCAGTTTGCATTTGTCCCCTCGGTTGGGGCATCCGGAGGCCTTCTGGTCATGTGGTCGGGTAATAATTTCCTTGGGGAAGTGGTCCAGTCTGAAATATTTGGGATTGTTATTAAATTCCAATCGATGATATCTGATGATTCTTTCTATCTGGTGAATGTTTATGGCCCCTGTGAGGGGGAGGCTCGTGAGAATTTTATTGCTTGGTTGTACAGTCTTGAGATTGAGGATGATGCTCTCTGGCTGCTGGTTGGTGATTATAACTTCTACCGTTATTCGGACAGTCGGAACAGACCTGGAGCAAATCTCGCTGATATTGCCATTTTCAATGATTTGATCAATACTCAAGGCCTGGTGGAGCTGCCACTAAAAGGTCGTGCTTATACATGGAGTAACATGCAGTCGGAGCCTTTGCTTGAACAATTAGACTGGTTCTTCACCTCCCCTAGTTGGACACTGAAATTCCCCAATACCTTGGTGCACCCTCTTGCTCGTCCTACTTCAGATCATGTACCATGTGTTATATCCATTGGTACATCTATTCCAAAAGCAAGTGTCTTCAGATTTGAAAATTATTGGATAAATATGCCTGGATTTATGGACGTAGTCAGAAATATTTGGGAAATACATTGTCCTGGCGATAGTGCAAAATCTCTGTCTGCTAAGTTCAAGCTCCTTCGTAAAGGACTGAAAAAATGGAGTACTAGTCTATCCGTCATCAACAAGCTGATCAGTAATTGTAACGAGGTTATTCTCATGATGGATGATTTGGAGGATCAACGTTTACTCCATATCACTGAGTGGAACTTTAGAATTACTGTGAAAGAAAAATTGAGCCAGCTGCTGCACTGCAAACAGGAGTACTGGAAAAAAAGGTGCACAGCCAAATGGGCTAAATTCAGTAGCGAAAATTCTTCATATTTTCATTCGATGGCTACTATCAGATATAGACTGAATACAATATCCTCCCTTACTCGAACAGATGGTACAGCAGCGTATGAACATCATGAAAAAGCAAGTATTCTCAAGCAAGCATTTCAAGAAAGACTAGGTGTTCCAGTTCCTCTCGACCATTCGTTCAACTTTGGAAATTTCTTACAGCCGTCCATCCAGCTAGATGCTTTGTCTGCTCCCTTTTCTATCTCTGAAATTGATGGAGTAGTTCATGATCTTCCCTCTGATAAAGCTCCAGGTCCTGATGGTTTTAACGGGTTATTCATAAAAACTTGCTGGCCAATAATCAAATGGGACTTCTATCGATTGTGTCATGATTTTTGGGCAGGAACAGTTAATTTACAGAGTATCAATGATGCTTTTATAACTCTCATTCCAAAGACTGCTTCTCCCGAGAGCCCAAATGATTTCAGACCGATTTCGCTTCTCAACTGCTCTTTTAAGCTGCTCACGAAGTTGTTGGCAAATAGATTGCAGGAAAAGATCCTAAAGCTTGTTCATGCAAATCAATATGGTTTCCTTAAAACTAGGACCATTCAGGACTGCATTGCTTGGGCATATGAATACCTACACCAATGTCATCATTCCAAGAGAGAATCAATTGTGCTAAAATTGGATTTTGCCAAAGCTTTTGACACAATTGGACACGAGGCAATTATCAAAATTCTGAAATGCAAGGGATATGATGACAAGTGGATCATGTGGATCAATTCCATTTTTAATACTGGTTTTTCCTCGATCTTACTGAATGGTGTACCTGGAAAGAAATTTCCCTGCAAGCGAGGTGTTCGTCAAGGGGATCCTCTGTCTCCAATTCTATTTGTGGAGGGTGCCGATTTGCTCCAGACGATGGTTAATCATTCAGCCAGAAGTGGACAACTCACGGCACCTATTCCTTTAGCAGGGACCGATTTTCCAATTGTTCAATACGCGGATGACACTCTGGTTGTCATGCAAGCTTGCCCGAGACAGCTGTTAGTTCTAAAAGAGATTCTGAAAATATTTGGACAAGCTACCGGACTGAAAGTAAATTATGATAAGACTTGCATGATGCCTATAAATGTTGATGACACAAAGTTAAATGAGCTAGCACAAACATTCGGATGTGTCACTGGATCAATGCCATTCCCCTATCTAGGGCTTCCTCTTGGAACCACTAGACCGACGGTCAATGATATGTCTCCCCTAGCTGATCAATTAGAGAGGAGGCTGAATGCTAGCGCAAGATTTCTTGACTCTGGAGGTAGACTGCAATTGGTGAACTCAATTTTATCATCACTTCCAACCCATTACTTGGCTTCGCTGAAACTCTCAAAATCAACCATTAAAATCTTTGATCGTGGTAGAAGACTTTGCTTTGGGGCAAGAATGAGACCACAGGTATATCTCACTCACTGGTGGCTTGGCCTGTGGTGTGTAGACCCAAGAAATATGGTGGACTCGGCGTCCTAAACTTGGAAATTCAGAACTGTGCCCTTCTCTTGAAGCAGCTTCACAAATTTTTTTGCAAAGCTGACGTCCCATGGGTTAAACTAGTGTGGTCCTTATATGGTGACGCTCCTCCCCATGCCCAAAACCCCAGGGGTTCTTTTTGGTGGCGGGACATTTTCAAAATGGTTAATATATACAGGAGCATCACCAAATCTGAAGTTAATAATGGAAAAATGACACTCCTATGGAAGGATTTCTGGTATGACAACACTCTGCTGTGTGATAGATTTCCACACCTCTACTCCTATGTGTTGAATGAAGATGTATCAGTAGCCGAGTCGGCTTCAGTTCAGGCGCCAGGACAACACTTTGCTCTTCCCTTGTCGCTGCAAGCGTTTGAGGAACATGAACAACTTGCCCACATCCTTGATACTGTCAATCATGAATCTGCGATTCATGACTCTCACATATTTGTTTGGGGTAACAAAAATTACACTTCCGCAAAATACTATGAATTTGTGTTTGCTCAGTTTCCTCAAGACGCAATGATTCAATCTATTTGGAAATCCAAATGTCTTCCCAAACTTAGAGTGTTCGCTTGGCTGCTGCTACTTGACAGACTAAATACAAAAGATTTGATGTGTCGGAAGCATTGGCAGGTTGAAGATGGTCCGAATTGTGTGCTCTGCGAGCTAGCTGTCTTAGAGACCAGAGATCATTTATTTTTTGAGTGTCCATTTGCCAAAAGATGCTGGGATTCTGTTGGACTGATCTGGAACAGTAACGCTGATTTGTCTACAAGATTCAGAAATGCTAAACATCTCTTCACTGGCCCTTGTTTCATGGAAATCTTTGCATGTGTGACCTGGAATATTTGGAACATTCGTAATGACTTCATCTTCAGAGATATTAGGCCTGCGTGGAACAAATGGAAGATCAAATTCCAGGGTGATGTTTTGTTACATCAATACAGAGTCAAAAACTCCTTGGTAGCGCCACTCGTGGAGTGGATTAGAAACTTCTCTTTGTGATTATGTTAGCTCCCTTTGATTTCCAACCACCCTGAATTTTTTTGACAGAGTTGTAAGTTTCATGTATTGAAAAACCGCTGGTTTTTCTCTGATTATTAATATAAAATCTACACCGTAGGGATTTTTCCTTACGGTATCTCTGTCAAAAAAAAAAGATTTTCACCAATGGACTAGTGGCATATACACCGCTTATCCAATAATTTGCAAAAAGAGCTGGCAACGGGGTGCCCAGTCCCAATTAATTACAACTTTCATTAATAATTCTCTTCACATGTTTTGCCCTGATTTATCAGTAACCAGCTTAAATTGCAAATAGACACTCCTCCATGGTATGTGATTGTTGGAAGTCACCCGACGATTCGGTTAGCCATGGCTTGTGTAAGCAAAGGTTGGGAGGAGTGTAAACTATAAAGAAACTAAAATACATGTGTAAACAGAAGAGAAGAGGGATGATCTACCTTGCTGGTAGAGATACCGTCCTTCATGGGAGCCGCTCTTGAAATTCTGGTTGACAAGGGGGTTAGAGTGCCCACTACCATTCGTTGACAACAATAAACACCTCTCAAAAACTTACTTTGTGCTCTCTTTACGATTTCAAAAACTTAAAAGCTCTAGCACATGATTTAATCCCTGCTTCCCTCTGCGAAGGGCCTATCTTTTACTTTATTGTTGAGTCAGTTTACCTACTCCTTTCTATCTCAGAAGCAAACACTAGTGTCAACTTTGTGTGCATTGATTCTTACATGTTTACTTATTGCACTTGTTATATTGCTTTATGTTGACAACTATCCATGAGATATACATGTTACAAGTTGAAAGCAATTGCTGAAACTTAATCATCCTTTGTGTTGCTTCAATGCCTTTTACTTTGAATCTATTGCTTTATGAGTTACCTCTTATGCAAAACTTTTTGATGCTTTTCTTGAAAGTACTATTCATGAAAAGTTTTTGCTTATGTGATTCAGTTGTTTACTCTTTATCTATCTGTTAGCAAACTATAGACCATTGCTTTGAGTCACTTCATTCATGACATGAGCCTTGCAATATCATTTGATCAAGATTGTGTGAAAGCATGTCTCCTCAGAAATTATTTGTTGTTATCGTTTTACCTATTCGAGAACGAGTAGAACTAAGCTTGGGGATGCTTGATACGTCTCCAACGTATCTATAATTTCTGATGTTCCATGCTTATATTATACCAATTGCTACATGTTTTATATACACTTTATATCATTTTTATGCATTTTCCGGGACTAACCTATTAACAAGATGCCGAAGTGTCAGTTCCTTTTTTCTGCAGTTTTTGGTTCCAGAAAATTACTTCTGCGAAGATTCTCGGAATTGCACGAAACAAAAGGCCAAGTCCCTATTTTTCTAACACCGTCACGGAGTCCGAAGGAGAGACGAAGAGGAGCCACGAGGTGGCCACCTCATAGGCTGGCGCGGAAAGGAGTGGGGCCGCGCCGCCAGGTGAGGTGGGCCCCTCGGGACTCCACCGACGCCGCCCCTTCGCCTATTTATTCCTTCCGACGCGAAAACCCTAAAACACCGAGTCATATTCCAGAAAGAGTTCCGCTGCCGCCGCCGTCGTCGACCCTAACTCGGGAGGGTTCTGAAGCTCTTCCCGGCACCCTGCTGGAGAGGGGAATCATCACCGGAGGGCTCTACATCGCCATGCCCGCCTCCGGAGTGATGTGTGAGTAGTTCATCCCTGGACTATGGGTCCATAGCAGTAGCTAGATGGTTGTCTTCTCCACTTGTGCCATCATGTTTAGATCTTGTGAGCTGCCTATCATGATCAAGATCATCTTATTGTAATGCTACATGTTGTGTTTGCTGGGATCCGATGAATATTGATACTATGTCAAGTTGATTATTGTGTTATCATGTCTATGTCATTTGTGATCTTGCATGCTCTCCGTTGCCTGTTGAAACTCTGGCCAAGTGAATACTTGTGACTCCAAGAGGGGGTATTTATGCATGATAGTTGGGTTCAACCTCTATTAAATCTGGGATAGTGACAGCAAGTCCTAAGGTTGTAGATGTGTTGTTGCCACTAGGGGTAAAACATCAATGCTTTGTGTAGGGATGAATGTGTTGTTTACATTATGCACTTTACTTAATGCAATTGTCTGTTGCTTGCAACTTAATACTGAAAGGGGTGCGGATGCTAACCGGAAGGTGGACTATTTAGGCACAGATGCATGCTGGATAGCGGTCTGTGTACTTTGTCGTAATGCCCAAATGAATCTCATAGTCAACACTACACTTGCACATGCATGTTTATGCACTTATCAATATTGTCAATTGCCCAGCTGTAATTTGTTTACCCAGCATGTTAGTTATCTTATTGGAGAGACACCACTAGTGAACTGTGGACCCCGGTCCATTATTTTACATCTGTAATACAACCTACTGCAATCATTGTTCTCTTTTGTTCGCTGCAAGTAAACATCATCTTCCACACTATACATCTAATCCTTTGTTTTCAGCAAGCCGGTGAGGGTGACACCCTCACTGTCTCGTCGGGGCAAAGTAGTTTGATTGTCTTGTGTGCAGGTTCCACGTCAACTACGCACCAGTAAGTTTTCTGACGCCACCGGGGAAGTCAACTCTTTTCCTGCACACTTTATCTTGCTCTATCTGCGAGGAAAGTACCTTGTCAATACCTCGCTCGTAGTTTGAAATGGGCGGCGGTGGAGGGTCATATAGGTTGTCAACGGTGCGATCTTTTACCTCAGTTGGTATAGTCTTCAGAAGTTCCTTTATGGGGTCCAGTTTTGCCCGCTCTATTTCCATTTTTTGCTGTGCAAACCAGGCTCTCGACTCATCACGTGCAGCCAGATCCTTTTCCTCCTCAGTCATCTCACGAGCTGGAGCCTTGATTTCCTTGGTTTTTTTTGCACGTTTCTTGACAGGGGACGACGTGAACAGCTTCCGCTTTGTCAAATTACTAGTGGGCGCAGCAGGCTGACGGGATGGTGCGGGAGATGGACTCGCGGCGGGCTCCCAATCATCGCGGGGGAGGCGGGTGGACTTTGATGTGGTGAATTTCTAACCGGAGGAGTCGGTGGCCTTGGCTCCGAGTCTGAAAACTTGATGTATTCCTTTTTCCATAGAACGATACCAAGCTCGACTTCTCCCAATGTCGTCTCGCCTTCAGCTCCAGGAATGTCAAGAAGTATTGCGTTGAATCCCGGCATAACTTTCGTGACCCCGACACGAGCAAATCCAGCCGGAATCTCACCAAAATGGAAGGTTGCTCCAGGCTGATGTGGTAAAGCATAGCCAATCGCCACCGGGTAAGTAATGTTCATCATTGGCGCATGTAACTCACAATTTGTCTTCTCCGTGATATCATCCACGGGATAGTGAGCCGCCGACGGTTCATCAACTGGTTCATTAACTGCTGGATTTTGTAGCGGCGTGGAACCCACGCTGCTTTTCCGCTGAGATGGGCAGACATCGGCTGCAGGATCTTCTACTTGCAGCTGAGATTCCCAGCTGCGGGTAATTGAGGCCAGTTGCTCCTGCACAGCCTGCATTCCTTTCTCTAATGCACTAACCCTCTCCGTCTCCCTCTTCTTACTTCTGCAATGTTTTCTATAAGTTGCAACGTCCTGCGGAAACCCTTCAAGATAACCAACCCCGCCTCCTCTGCCTCGACATCGTCCCCAGTGTTCTTTATTCCCGAGGGCTTCACTACAACAAAACTGTGTAGTAGAGACATTTTTATAGAGACACTCTTCCCCATGTCTCTTAAATTCTAATCAAATTTTCCGTAGAGGCACAGATTGCTTCAACAATAGAGACATCTCCGAGAGACACTACTCATAATGTCTCTTAGCATCAATGTGAAGGTATTAAGAGAGACAACTTGATGATGTCACTTTAGGCCTAATCAAAATTTCTTATTCGCAAAAAAAAAAAATCCAACTCCACGGCGGGAGATGTATGCGCGCGTAGATGAAATTTTTTGCCCGAATTATTTTCTAACTGCGAGTCTGCGACCTTTCACACGTCCCCACTACGGCACTTACCGCACTACTACGTCCTATCCTCTCCCTTCTCTCTCCCGCACTACTACGTCCTATCCTCTCCCTTCTCTCTCTCGTCCATCTGCAGACCCGAGGAACTTCCGGCGGCGGATCTGCTCCAGATCCTACCCGAGGCCGGTGAGCTCCTCTCGCTCCTTGGTCGATCTCGTCCGGCCAACCAACCATCCTTCTCCTCCATCTTGTCACAGGGACCCCGCCTCTCTAGCAAATTGAGGTGCAGCGTATCCGCACCGAGGGCCACAACTAGGGCGCCGACGCCGTGACTCCTGTCGACTCCCAGGGCTCCAACTGCTTCTCCGACGGCGCTGAAGGAGATTTGCCGGCGCAGGTCCAGGATGCCAAGCCCGTCGGTGAGCAGCCAGCAGCGGCAAGCTGTGGAGGCCGACCCAATCGATGCACGAAAGCCCATCTCGTACCCATCAAGCTGGTCGACCTCGAGGGAAACCAGGGCCACAACAGTCGCTACTTGCTCCTG
Organism: Poa pratensis; assembly: GCA_947311845.1. Classification (NCBI taxonomy): domain Eukaryota; kingdom Viridiplantae; phylum Streptophyta; class Magnoliopsida; order Poales; family Poaceae; genus Poa; species Poa pratensis. The sequence goes on along the minus strand of CAMZMU010000063.1, from coordinate 146,128,336 downwards.
AATCTCTCCTCCCTCCTGAACCAATTCCTCTAATTAGCTCTCTGTTTTCAGCTTGCAGGTTGGGGTGCTGCTAAGGACTCTTCTACCATAGCTCCTGGATGAGGTCGTCAGCCGCTGCAGGAGCTTCTCCGGCTTGGACTACAGGTGTATGTTCTCGCTCTCAATATCTTTGCTACTAGTGAAATCCCTAGAATAAAACTCTAAAGGGACATATGCCTTTAAGCCTAGATTTTACATATTCAATAGTGAAGATCTGTTGGTAGCGTGCAAGTACATGTGGTGATCAAGCCCTCATCCAGAGCCTATCTAATACAGACATACATGCGGATGAGGGCACAAAAATAGCATTATAAAGTTAGGCACAAATTCCCCAGGTTACACCCAACGTTGGAGATTAGTTAACCAGTTTGGACTCACAGATTTTTTCTTGTATAATTTCTTGTTCTATGGTTCTCCTAGAGTAGGATGTGGTTCATAGATACAGTCCCAATGACCCAGATTAGTTTGTGCATAAGGAAAGAAGGCACACAATACACATATTTATTATGTAAACTCATTGGTCAGTACATTATTATGCTTAGGCGCATGGAGCTTTCCTATTCCTGCTGTAGTTGCTATTTTACGTTAAACTGACATTTTTTATCATGAGATTTGCACAGTATTCATGCCCATATGCATTATTTGTCCACATAAATATTTCCATGAGAGCTTGATTATTAGACAGCTGAGCGACGATGAGCTTTATTCAATTACAGGTATATAGAGACTGAAGAAGGGAGAGAGGGTACCAGAGCTGGACCTGGGACTAGGAGACCCTTCAAGTTGCAACAAGGATGGGCCAGTTCGCCCCACCTCTGGTGGGTTCAAGGTCGTTGGAAGTAGCCATGATACTCCCAAGCGGACAAGGAGCATGAGCACATCAGAAGGTCTGAACTTCAGAGTGCAGACTTCAATTTGAATTTTTTGAAAGATCAACACCTCTTAATCCTGAGTATGAAATATAACTTGCTTGTGTCTCACGGTTCATAATTTTGTTTGAGTTTCTACAAGACCTATAGTTTTAGTTTCTCCACTATGGAACATAAAACATCTTCGATTTTTGGATGATATAGTATGTGCACCTTCCTGTGTATATCTGCGATAATCTATTTCACGAAGCGTTTATTTCTTGGTCACTTGAAATATAAGAGTACTTCTTGTCTGCTGTATGCAGCCTGCAGTTTGTTTAGTTTTTGGAGTGATTTTTTTGACACCACATGGGTTGTCGTGTTTCTTGCAGGCTAACCTATGCCCGGCCCTCAATCCATTCCGATGAAGAAGTAGAGTTCACTTCAGTTCTCGACCTCTCTCTGGCTGCCAAAGAGCTCATCATTCTCTCCTCGAACGATGATCTGAGATGAAATAAACAGCGCCCACTGATAGCCAAGACAAGGAAACAGCTGATAGGAGATGAAATAAACAGCACCCACAGATAGCCAAGACAAGGAAACAACCGTCCTACTATGCCACTTCACTTTGTCTATTAAGTTTTAGTCGTTAGAAATGTCCTCTATGGAGAAGCATAATGTACATTCTACCACATTGTTTATGTAACATTATCCTATGCTGTATGTAATTGTATCTAAATAAAAATGATATCACTACCTAATCCTTACTTTATGGACGGATTTGCCTTGCCCACCTCATCACTTGCTGCTGCTATTTCCCATACCTTAATTACATCTCACGGTGCGGACACTATTTATTGCTCCATGCATTGCCTATTCTAGGACCGAATAAAACGCCTCGGTTACACGTCTCACATAGCCACACCAAAATGTTTCTATTGATGTTAGAGACAAGCTAAAATGTTGCATGGTAGTGCCTCTACAATTGTACACACACATTCCAAGTGTATCTTTGAAGTGCCTTTGGGTGTGTAGATACACAACATGTGTCTTTACAAAGTGACCTTATGCCATGTATAGACATTTCACGAAATGACTTTACAGTCTAAGAGACACTGCCCGTAGTGACACTTTTGTGACAATGTGGAAATGTCTGTAAAAGTATGTATAGACAATATTAGTGTCTCTACAGGACCAAAATAGTGCCTCTATGGGCCAGTTCTCTTGTAGTGCTTGTGTAAGCTCGTCGTCCTCTCTATCGGGAACATATTTTCCCGCCTTGACTAGTTCTATTTTTATTTTTATTTTTTTGACGACTCTTTTAATTCTTTTCCGCCATTTTCCCTTTGCAACAATCAGCCCTGTGTCTGGGTCCAACACTGCCCCATGCGCGAACAACCAGAACTTGGACCTGTCGGGCCAGTCATCTGTCTGCGGACGGATCCCATTTCTCCTCAGGTCGTTTTCATAGGCTTCCCACTTAGGCAAGGCAGTCATGTAGCCACCTGAGCCCAAACGATGGAAATATCTCTTCTTCTTAGCATTCAACTTATTCTGGGTCGATCGGGCCACAACGACGGCCGATTTCCTATACGCCACAAATTCAGCCCAGTCATCTTTTAGCTTCTCTAGACGTCCAGTGAATTCTGGAGTTTTGTTCCCATATTTTCTCCACAGTGTTTTCTTCCAGTTGTTGAATTGCTCAGCCATCTTGCTAAGAGTCCACTCCTTGACTTTATCCGTCATATTATGTGGGAAATCTGCCGGTAGGCTGAAAGAAGCCAATATCGAGTCCCAAAGGGTATCTTTAATTCTTTGGTCGAGATATTTTGCGCCAATGTTGGCTTTCTTCGGCTCATTTCATTCTGCCACGGTGATCGGGACCATGTCCCTAACAAGAACTCCGCATTGAGCTACATATTTAGTGTAGATTCCATCGGGTTTCAACGGTTTGCCTTTTATGCTAACTTCTTCGATCTGCAAAGTTGCACCATCCGGCAGCTTTACCCCTTGGGCGAAGCCTCGTGTAGGGATTGACGACTTAGATCCAGAGGGCTGAAAGAACAAATGTTTCGTTAATAAGTGTGCATATAAATCAATTAATGCATCTAGCTAGTGATCAACAAGACTTAATATATACCTTGTCGGAGCCCTTCTTAGCTAGTGATGCGGAGTTTTCTAACGACAGTTCTTCTTCTTCGTCGTCATCGTCTCTGAAGTTTTGTAACTCAAGTCCCTCACCGGAGTCGTTCAAACATTTCGCGCTGAAATCTTCGGCGTCTTCTTCGTCGGAATCTTCTCCATCAGAATCTTCTCCGTCGGAATTGGGTCCGGCAGCGTTGTTTATATTATTTCTTGGAGACGGTCTTCTTCCTCCAAATCTCGGATGAAGGGGGGGCATCGTCGATGATGGGGGCGTCGTCCTCCATTGCTCAATGTCACTGCAAAATTTTCAAACTTAGCTAATTTTTCAAACTTAACAATATTTCAAACTTAGCAATATTTCAAACTTTACAATATTTCTAACTTGACAATTTTATTTTTACTAATGTTATTTTCAAACTATCTAAATGACTTAGCAATATTTCAAACTTTACAATATTTCAAACTTAACAATATTTCTAACTTTACAATATTTTCAAACTTCACAATTTTATTTTTACTAATGTTATTTTCAAACTATCTAAATGACTTAGCAATATTTCAAACTTTACAATATTTCAAACTAAACAATATTTCTAACTTAACAATATTTCTAACTTTGCAATATTTCAAACTTACAATTTTTCAAACTTAGTAATATTTCAAACTTTACAATATTTTAAACTTTACAATATTTCTAACTTGACAATTTTATTTTTACTAATGTTATTCTCAAACTATCTAAATGACTTAGCAATATTTTGAAACTAGCTAAAATTTTGAAACTTTGCTTCTATAATATCAAACTAAGCAAAATTCACATAAAATTTAAACTTAGCAAAATTTACTAGAATTCAAACTTAGCAAAATTTACTCATCCTAAACATATTTACTCACATAATTTTTTTTCTAATATTTGCTACTAATATTTCTAATAAACCTAAACATATTTTCTAATTTTTTCTAACTTTCAAAGTTTCAAAGTTTGCTACACAACTTTACTAAAAATGAAAATTGCAAATTGCAATAAACCTAAACACATTGCTACACATTTGTAAATTGCAATTTTTTCTAACACATTTGTAATAAACCTAAACAAATTGCAAATAAGCAAATTGCAAAAAAATTCTAACACATTTGTGATAAACCTAAACAAATTGCAAATTACAAAAATTACACTAAAAATTGCTACACAATTTTACTAAAAATGAAAAAAATTACCTCAAAATGTGGAGGCCGGCGATGGCGCGGCGGAGGTGGAGGCCGGCGCGACGGCGGAGAGGTGGAGGCCAGCGATGGCGCGGCGGAGGTGGAGGCCGGCGCGGGGGCGACGAGGCGCGGCGCCGGAGCAGGTCGGAGGGCGGAGGCGACGCGCGGCCGGCGTCGATGGAGGGCGCGGCGGAGGGGCAGGGTCAGGCCGGGCCTTGGGCGCGCGCGGTCGCGGAGTCGTGGCGGAGGGCGGCAGCGCCGTCGACGGCGTGGAGGGGCGCTTGTAGGGGCGCGGTGGCCGGTGCAGGGCTTCGCCGGGGAGCGCGTGGCGACGACGGAGAGGAGCAGGACTTGTGAAATTTGGGGATCGATTCGTCGATCCCCACATAAAACCGCCCCCAACAGCCCTTTAACACCGGTTGTAGTCCCTTTAGTACCGGTTGTAGACTACAACCGGTGTTAAAGGTGCTTTTTGGGCCGCGGCGAAAATTCCCGCGCGAAGCCCAGCCCTTTAGTACCGGTTGTAGTGTACAACCGGTACTAATGGGCTTTTTGAATTTTTTCTCTAGTTTTTTTTTCTTTCTTATGTTTTCTGTTTTTTATATCTATTTGGTTTCTATTTTGTTTTTTTTCTCTAGTTTCTTTTTCTTTAATATATATTTAATTTAATTGTCTACAAAATTTTACTAATTATATATCTATTTGTATTGTGTTTTTATATCTATTATCTAATATTTGTCAACGACGTCAATACATAGGGGGGACACGTGTTCTCCCCAGCGCTGGGGTAGGACACGTGTCTGACACGAGTCGTGACCGCGAAGCCCGCCTTTAGTCCCGGTTGGTAACACCAACTGGAAGTAAAGAAGCACACGGATCGTGTGTTTTTTTAAGCGCTTGTGAGCCGTTGGATCAGGGGTGTGTTACTTCGAAGAACTTGTGAGCCGTTGGATTAGGGGGTGTGTTTCTTTTGGATCAGTCACATGACCCTATATAAACTCTTCCCCCTCCTCTCGAGCATGTTCAACACTCATTTGATATACAAAGCATTCGGATTCCCGTCATACGTCCAACAGTGCATTTGATATGCGGGCACTCACGAGCCACTGTTGGGCTGTATGACGGGGAAACCGTGTGTTTTGTTCTATCTACAAAATACTCCAGTTCATCGACCGAATACAAAGCATTCGGATTCCCTGCATACGTCCAACAGTGCATTTGATATGCGGGCACTCACGAGCCACTATAGGGCTGTATGCAGGGGAAACCGTGTGTTTTGTTCTGTGTTTAGATCTCTCTTCTGAGTTTTCAGAACATCGTTACATAAAAGGTTTCATACACAGTATTACACATCAGCAACAACATCCCTATCTAGTGTTCACTTTTTCTTCGTGTGTGTCCCTTTCTTCTGATTGCGTCGTAGCCATGGACAATCTTCATCATTTAACACGATGCTTGGGTCAGTTTTCACTTTGAAGGGCGGAATTTCAGAAACTTATTGTAATCTTCTGACATGTCTGTCTTGTCCTCCACTCCCACGATGTTTCTTTTTCCTGAAAGAACTATGTGGCGCTTTGGCTCATCGTATGATGTACCGGCTTGCTTATCTTTTCTTTTTTCGGTCTGGAAGACATGACCTTCACATAGAAAACCTGAGCCACATCATTGGCTAGGACGAATGGCTCGGTTTTGTACCCAAGATTCTAGAGATCCACTGTAGTCATTCCATACCGCTTGTCTATCTCTACCCTGCATGACAGGTTAACCCATTTGCACTGAAACAAAGGGATCTTAAAAGAAGTCCATAGTCAAGTTCTCAATCTGCTGTATGCAACCATAATATGTGTCCTTTGTTCCATCGTCGTTTGTTGCATCAAAGCGGACACCACTGTTTTGGTTACTGCTCTTTTTGTCTTGGGTTTCCGTGTAAAATGTATTCCCATTTATCTCGTACCCTTGGAAAGTCAGTATAGTCGAAGATGGTGACTTGGCCAACAAGTATAGCTCTTGTCCAACCGTGTTGTCATTAATGAGATGTGTACGCAACCAACTGCCGAAAGTATCCACGTGTTTTCCTTTAATCCAGAAGTCAGTCTTCTTCGGGTATTCTGAGCGTAAAATATCCATGTGTTTCATGATATACAGAGCCACCAATCTGAAATTTTGTAGAACTGTGTAGTGTGCTTGAGTGAAAGAATGCCCGTCCATACTTCTTGTTGCTTTCTTTCCTAGCGTGCCTTTTCCACGCAGTCTCCCCTCATGGCGCGATTGAGGAACACCGATGGGCTTACGATCGGGAAGAAAGTCAACACAGAACTCAATGACCTCCTCTGTTCCATAGCCCTTGGACATGCTTCCTTCTGGCCTAGCACGGTTATGAACGTATTTCTTTAAGACTCCCATGAACCTCTCAAAGGGGAACATGTTGTGTAGAAATACAGGACCGAAAATGGAAATCTCTTCGACTAGGTGAACTATGAGGTGCGTCATAATATTGAAGAAGGCCGGTGGAAAAACCAACTCAAAGCTGACAAGACATTGGACCTCACTCGTCTGTAAACTTGGTAGAGTTGCTGGATCGATTACCTTCTGAGAAATTGCATTCAGGAATGCACATAACTTCACAATGGGTACTCGAACGTTTTCCGGTAGAACCCCTCAATGCAACCGGAAATAATTGTGTCATAATCACGTGGCAGTCATGAGACTTCAGATTTTGGAACTTTTTCTCTGCCATGTTTATTATTCCCTTTATATTCGACGAGTAGCCAGACGGGACCTTGATACTGCTCAGGACTTGAAAAAATATCTCCTTCTCTTATTTGGTAAGAGCGTAGCTGGAAGTACCTTCATACTTCTCTGAATTCAGGTTGTCTCTTCCGTGGTGCATACTTTGCTGGTCCTGCCGTGCATCCGCTGTATCTTTCGTCTTCCCATACACGCCTAAGAAGTTTAGCAGGTTCACGCAAAGATTTTTCGTCACGTGCATCACGTCGATTGCGGAGCGAACCTCTAGGATTTTCCAATAGGGTAATTCCCAAAATATAGATTTCTTTTTCCACAAGGGTACGCGCTTGTTAGCGTCTTTCGGAACAGATAGACTGCCAGGACCCTTTCAGAGATTACTTCTAAATCTTGACCATGCCATATATAACATCACCATCACGGCGTGTAGGCTTCGTCCGGATATCTGGCTCACCTTTGAAGTGCTTGCCTCCGTTTCTTACGTGATGCCTGTTTGGAAGAAACCGACGATGCCCCATGTACACAATCTTGTTACTTATATATGCACTGTCAGTCTTATCTAAACAATGTGTGCATGCATTGTATCCCTTGTTCGACTGTCATAGGGGAAATTCCTCCTGTTTGTACTCATCCCACACACGTACACCTTCGTCAGACCACAGTTGTAAAAGTTCGTCAACTAATGGCCTCAGATACACATCAATGTCGTTGCCGGGTTGTTTCGGTCCTTGGATAAGCACTGGCATCATAATATATTTTTTCTTCATGCACAACCAAGGGGGAAGGTTATAGATACATAGAGTCACGGGCCAGGTGCTATGACTGCTGCTCTGCTCCCCAAACGGATTCAAGCCATCTGTACTTAGACCAAACCTTAAGTTCCTCGCGTCAGCTGCAAAATCCCCAAACGCACTGTCGATGTTTCTCCACTGAGACCCATCAGCGGGGTGTCTCAGCATCTCGTCTTCTTTACGTTCTTCTTTGTGCCATCGCAACAACTTGGCATGCTCTTTGTTTCGGAACAAACGTTTCAACCGTGGTATTATAGGAGCATACCACATCACCTTCGCGGGAACCCTCTTCCTGGGGCTCGGCTCGCCCTCAACATCACCTGGGTCATCTCGCGCGATCTTATACCGCAATGCACCGCATATCGGGCATGCATTCAGATTCTCGTACTTCTCACCGCGGTAGAGGATGCAGCCATTGATGCATGCATCTATCTTCTGCACCTCTAATCCTAGAGGGCAGACTATCTTCTTTGCTTCATACGTACTATGGGGCATTTCATTATTTCTCGGAAGATTCTTCTTAAATATGTGTAGCAACTCTTGAAATGCCTTGTCAGATATTCCATTCTTTGCCTTCCACTGCAGCAATTCCAGGTGGTACCTAGCTTTTCCTAGCCATCTTCACAATTTGGGTGCAACGATTTTTTGTGATCCTCAAACATGCGCTCCAAGGCAGACCACTCGTTTGCAGTTACGCAGTTCATCTGTTCATCACGAATGACCTGACGAAGATCATCATCATCAGACTGATCAACAATGACCTCAAGCTCAGGTTCGTCTTCCCCCATTGCAGTATCACCGTGTTCATCAGAGAACATAGGATAGTTGTCATCATCCTCTTCTTCGGGGTCTTCCATTATAACCCCTCTTTCTCCGTGCTTGGTCCAACAAAAATAATTGGGCATGGTTCTTACGCACGGGTAATTCCTCTTATTCCGACATTCATCACATGGACAAATTATAAAACCATTCTTCAGCTTGTTTAACTTAACCACATCGAGAAATTTATGCATGCCATCAAGGAAGTCGGGACAGCGCCATTCACCGTACATCCATTCTCGGCTCATCTGCACTAATTATATAAATATATCAAAAAACCATTACACCATAGCTATATCATGAATAGAGATACGTGACCAAATTCATTAATACAAGTTCACCACATTTAAACAAATTAATACATAGTTCTCATAAACATTATTAATTGAAACTAACATACAACTAGCTAAAGAATTTAAAGCCAACGACAAATGCGATCAAAATCGCAACTAAGGTAACTATTGAACCAACAACATAATGATACCAAGCCTCTTGACTAATGGCATATTTTCTAATCTTTTTAAGCTTCATGCTCATTGCATTCATCTTGATCTCGTGATCCAAGCGCATTGCCTTCATCTTGATCTCGTGATCCAAGCGCATTGCCTCCATCTTGATCTCGTTGTCATCGACAACGTCGGCAATCTTGAAATCCCAATTCATATTCTCTTCGAGACGAAGATCTTCACTTCTTTTCAGTTTTGCTTTCAAATCATTGTTTTCTTTCATAAAAAACTCGACAATAGGGTCGGTTGGAATTTCCGGTTCAACTACCTCCTAAATAAAATTATATGCACGTCAAGTTGGTCGGCATAATTGTTATAAACACAAATTAAACAAATATATAGTTATAACAATCAATCGTACCACATCCGAGTAATACAGCGGACGAGAGCCGGTGGGGACAGATGTCAAAACCATGACACTATATATAACAAACAATTATACAAATAAGAAAATTATACAAGTAATAATTATGCATCTAAATCATATAACTAACATTTTTTAAATAACAAATATAAAAACAAGAGGCTCACCGAGGTGGTGTCGGTGACGGAGCGGCGCGGGCGATCGACGGCGGTGAGGAAGGGGACGGGACGACACTATATAAAACCAAAAATTATACTTTTTTTTAGCTCAAAATGCATATAAAACAAATGAAATCCCTAACTTAGGCATTTCATCAAACACCTTGCAAGCACCACCAAAATCAAACTAGCTAAAATTGCAAGAAAATGAGCTAAACTTGAAATGCCGGAAGAGAAGATGCCGGGGTGGAAGAAGGTTATAGTGGATGAGACCTTTAGTACCGGTTGCTATTAGCAACCGGTACTAAAGGCTAACCTTTAGTACCGGTTGGTAATACCAACCGGTACTAAAGGTATGGCAGTGGGGCAACCCACCGCAGTCGCATGTGCTGCGGGCCTCGGACCCTTTAGTATCGGTTGTTAATAACAACCGGTACTAAAGGTCTCGGCCACGAGGCCCGGGCTGACACACAAACACAACCGGTGCTAATGCCCCTTTAGTACCGGTTTTAGTTCAACCGGTACTAAAGGGGGGGGCACCAATGCCCTGTTTTCTACTAGTGCATTGTCGTTGTTCAAGTGCTGTATTTCCGTATTTCTTATAATGTGTCAAGATGGAACATCTGTTGTATTGGTATCAATAATGTGCAATATGTGTCAACACGAGCTCTGTTATGACCGGCATGACCTACAGCCGGAAGAGGCCCAACAGTGGGCCCAATTAGGGGCTTAGCCCAACTTATCGTTATCATATAAGGAGTTGTAATCAGATATTTGGAACTAAGCAATAATCATATCATTATTGCCGACTCCCTCAGGAGTCGGTCTTCTAAACCTAGCGCCGCTTGCACCGCCGCCGCCGGCCACCAAGGCGACCTCACGCCGCCGTGCTCGCTCCAGCCTTCGGCAATCTCCCTTCCACCCCTATAACCTACGTGCTAGGCCTGGTAGGACCCCGCGTCCTATCAACTTGGTATCAGAAGTTTCGGGATCGATCATGTCGGGACCTCCGCCCACATCCCCGCTGTCGCCGCCGGGCATCACCGCGGCGGCTACGACGTCCGCCACCGGGCCGACCCTCCCGCCGCCGCGACCACCGCGCTCGCCATCGCCGCCGTCCTCACCCCGGCCGAGCTGACGATGGCCATCCATGCCCTAACTCAGGCCGTCGAGGGCATCTGCAGCTTCCTCTCCAGCCCCTACGGACCTCAGCCGCCAGGGACGCTGCCCATGGTCTCGTCACCCAGCTGCCGCCGTGGCAGCCGCCGCCCGCGGCTCCCGTCTCGTCGGCCGCTGCCTCCACCCCGGCCGCTACGTCAACTCACGGCGTGCCAATCAACCAGATTCGGTTTCCGTCGTCACCATCGCCGCTCCCGGACTGGCTCGCTACACCGGTCTACACCATGGCCTCGAGTCAGCCGACCGTGCCGGATCCCCCGGCGCCTGCTGCAGCCGCGGCCTTCGGCGACTTCCGGGATACACCGCCCCGTACGCCAGCATCGACGGACCCTTGTTCCACGGCGGGCCGCTCATGCCCACCGTCGCGCCCCCGCGTCTGCGATGCTCCGACACGAGGGAACCTATAACGCCGGCGCTCATGGGCCGCCCCCGCCTCGGTTCTCCAAGCTGGAGTTTGCCACCTACGATGGCACGGTGGATCCGCTGAACTGGCTCAACCAGTGTGACCAGTTTTTCCAGGGGCAACGCACGCTTGCCTCAGACCGCACCTGGATCGCCTCCTACCACCTCCGCGGTGCCGCGCAAACATGGTACTATAGCCTCGAGCAAGACGAGGGGCGGCATGCCTCCATGGGAGCGCTTCCGGGGTTGTGCCTTCTCCGCTTCGGGCCCCCGATACGCGGGAGCCGGTTGGCTAAGCTGGGCGCCTGCCCTTCACATCGTCGGTACAGGACTTTGCGGACCGCTTCCAAGCCCTAGCGTGCCACGCGCCCGGCGTCAACGCCCGCCAGCGCGCCGACCTCTTCGTCGGTGGGCTCCCCGATCATATCCCGGTGGACGTGGATATGCGCGGTCCGCAGGACCTCCAGACGGCCATGTACTGCTAGCGCCTTCGAACAGCGCGCCCTGGCCATGCAGCAGGCCTTTCCGGCCAGAGGAGCCCGGCCGCCTGGCCGCCCTGCGCCGACACCAGCGGCTCCGGTGCGCCCGGCCCCGACTCCAGCAGGTGCTGCCACCCGACCGCGACGTGGCCGTTTCATCGGCTGACGACGGCCGAACAGCTTGAGCGCCGCCGTCAAGGGCTGTGTTTTAACTGTGATGAACCGTACGTCCCCGGCCATGTGTGCCCACGGCTGTTCTACCTGGAGGCCACCGATTACATGGAGACGGACGGCGTCGGCGCCGAGCCTCCCGACACGGACACCACTGTGACCGCCCCCCAGGCCGCCGCCTTTGTCATCTCCCTCCACGCGCTCGCGGGCATACGGACGGAGAAGACCATGCTGCTGCCGGTGACAATCAACGGCGAGCGGCTCCTCGCTCTCCTGGACACAGGCTCAATGCACAACTTCTTGTCCGGGGCTACCATGCGCCGCCTACAGCTGCAGCCGTCCGGCGCGGATCAGTTCAGCGTCACCGTCGCCAACGGTGACCGCCTTGCATGTCAGGGAATTGCTCGGCAGGTGCCCATCCTCATCGGCGACGAGCACTTCTCCGTCACCTGCGTCGGCATCGACTTGGGCTGCTTTGACTCTGGGCCCATCCTCTGGGCCCCATCCTCTGGGACTTTGACACCCTGACGATGGACTTCTGGCATCAGGGGCGCCGTGTCCGCTAGGAGGGCGCCGGTGCCTCTCTGGCGGCCCCTCGCCGCCGCCGACAGCAGCCGCTGTTGACGCGGAGCACCCCCCTCTTGGCCAGCCTACTGCAGCAGCACATCGACCTCTTCGACGAGCCGCAGGGGCTCCCGCCGGCCAGGGCCTGCGACCACCACATCCACCTGCTGCCGGACACCACGCCCGTGGCGGTTCGTCCGTACCGCTACCCGCAGCTGTAGAAGGACGAGCTCGAGCGTCAGGTGGCGGCCATGCTCGCTCAGGGCATCATACGGATTTCGACCTCGCCTTTCTCCGCGCCGGTCCTCCTCGTGCGCAAGGCCGACGGCACCTGGCGTTTCTGCATCGACTACCGTGCTCTCAACGCTCGGACGTCCAAGGACAAGTTCCCCATCCCCGTCGTGGATGAGCTCTTGGACGAGTTACACGGGGCCCGCTTCTTCACCAAGCTCGACCTCCGCTCTGGGTACCACCAGGTACGGATGCACCCGGAGGACATCGCCAAGACAGCCTTTCGGATTCATCATGGTCACTTTGAGTTCTTGGTGATGCCGTTTGGCCTCTCCAACGCCCCGGCGACATTCCAGACCTTGATGAACGACGTGCTCAGCCCCTACTTACGCCGCTTCGTGCTTGTTTTCTTTATGACATTTTTATCTACAGTTCGTCCTGGGCGGAGCACCTGCAGCACGTCGCCATCATCTTCAACGAGCTTCGAGCGCATCGTCTTCACCTCAAGCGCGACACCGACGAGACTGCGGCCGACGCGTCTCCGACGGGTGCCGCCCTTTGCATCCGCTCCGGACCGTCCTTCGCCTTCATCGACGACATCCGCCGGGCCACTGCGAGCGCCGCGGACGCGCAGCTCCTCTGACAGCGCCTCGAAGCCGGCGACTTGGAGGCACCGTGGCGCCTGGATGAGGGCCTCGTCCTGTACGGGCGCCACATATTCGTGCCAGATCACGACGACTTACGCCACCAGGCGTTGCTGCTGGCACATACGGCGGGACACAAGGGCGCCCAAAAGACCCTCCACCATCTCCGTGCTGATTTTCATATTCCGGGAGACCGTGCACTTGTCCGCGACTGGGTGCGGTCGTGTGTCACCTGCCAGCGCAATAAGACGGAGACATTGAGGCCGGCGGGCCTCCTTCAGCCACTTGATGTGCCATCCCAAGTGTGGGTTGATATCTCCATGGACTTCATCGAGGGCCTTCCCAAGGTGGGTGGCAAGTCCGTCATCCTCACGGTGGTCGACCGCTTCTCCAAGTACGCGCACTTCATCGCGCGCGGCCACCCGTACACGGCCGCGTCCGTGGTACGGGCATTCTTCGAGGGGATCGCCCGTCTCCACGACTTTCCATCCTCGATCGTTAGTTACCGTGACCCGGTGTTCACTGGTCATGTCTGGCGTGATTTCTTCCGATTGGCGGGTGTGAAGCTGCGCATGAGTACGGCTTTCCACCCCCAGACGGACGTTCAGTCCGAGGTGGTTAACAAGGTGATTGCCATGTATTTACGGTGTGTGACATGTGATCGTTCCCGCGCTTGGGTGGATTGGCTGCCGTGGGCGGAGTACCGCTACAACACCTCCTACCACTCCGCCCTGCACGCCACTCCGTTCGAGGTGGTCTACGGGAGGCCCCCTCCACCTATGCTGCCCGTGGAGCCCGGGACAGCGCGGTCCGAAGCGGCCGCCGACATCCTCCGCACCCACGACGAGATCATCACCGAGGTGCGCCAGCGTCTTCTCCAAGCCCAGCAGCTGTCCAAGAAGTACTACGACGCACACCACCGGGACGCGGAGTTTGCGGTGGGGGATTGGGTGTGGCTGCGGCTCCTGAACCGAACCACCCAGTCCTTAGATCCGCGCGCGAAGCGCAAGCTCGGACCACGCTATGCGGGGCCCTTTCCGGTGCTTGATCGCGTGGGTAAGCTCGCCCACCGCCTTCAGCTTGCAGCCGGCACTCGCATCCACGACATCTTTCATGTGGGCTTGCTGAAGCCATTCCGTGGTGAACCACCGGCCGCGCTGCCAGCGCTGCCACCGACCACGAACGGGCGTCTTCTACCGGCGCCGGCTAAGGTGCTGAAGGCGCAGCTTCGTCGGGGCATTTGGCACCTGTTGGTTCAATGGGAAGTTCTTACAGTGGAGGACGCCACCTGGGAGCAGCTCGACGAGTTCCGCCAGCAGTTTCCAGAATTCCAGCTCGAGGACGAGCTGTTTGCGCAGGCGGGGAGAGATGTTATGACCGGCATGACCTACAGCCGGAAGAGGCCCGACAGTGGGCCCAATTAGTGGCTTAGCCCAACTTATCGTTATCATATAAGGAGTTGTAATCAGATATTTGGAACTAAGCAATAATCATATCATTATTGCCGACTCCCTCAGGAGTCGGTCTTCTAAACCTAGCCGCCGCCGCCGGCCACCACGGCGCCCTCACGCCGCCGTGCTCGCTCCAGCCTTCGTCAACCTCCTTCCATCCCTATAACCTACGTGCTAGGCCTGGTTGGACCCGCGTCCTATCAAGCTCCCTGTTTTGTAATTCGATGATCTTGCATTTAATTTTTGGTACGTATATTATGTTTTGTACTCATTACAGCTACTCCCTCCGATCCATAATAAGTGTCGCAGTTTTGAACTAGAGTTAGTTCAAAACTGCGACAGTTATTATGGATCGGAGGGAGTACAAAAATGTGCAAGTGTGTCCGTTGGCTAATAAAAGAAGCACAATTAATTGTATGTGAATTGATGATCTTGCTTTTAATTTTTAGTATATCTAATATATGATTTCTACTCCTTCGGTTACAAAATGTGCAAATGTGTTTTATGGCTAATAAAAAGAAGCACAATTGAATGTTAGACATTCCGACTTATCTGAATCCATCATTTTTTTAAGATGGGTTTAATATTAATCTTGACGAATATTGCACATTTGAATAGGGCATATTGCATTCAATTAACTTCGGGCCTAATATTTGTCATGGGAGACTACCATGTCGACAAATTGTATGCGCGCTTAGCTCACTTATCACTAAAATATCAGTGCAATTTAATTTCTGCGTCGCGTCTGTATCATCAGGGATATATAGTTCTTTTCTCTTATAGGATATATTTATCATTTCTTGCAATAATGCAGTTTACTTACTTAATTTTGAGTGTTTTTGAATGTTTATTTCAGTTGGTTCTTTATGCCCTGACAATCTAGGATTGGAAAATAGATCCAAACGCCCATTTGGTGTGATTATTCTTGTCCGTTCATCTCTGCGTTAATTCCAACCATGATCTGCTTCAGTGCCAAAAGTTTCTTTTCTTATTAACTGTGTGTTCCATAGTTTTTTCGGATGAAATATAGCATGGTCCTATAATTTTGTTTCTGAAGGACATGGAAAAAAATAGTTGGGGAAAATGAGCCTTAGATGCTTGAACATTTCCAAAGCTGATGTTTTTATAGTTGGTTCTCATATCGAGATTGAAAGTTGCAAAGAGGTTGTATTGTTTGTGAAGTTTTTCTGTATTATACTCTTGCTATGTTGTTGTCTGCTGAAACATGGGATTATCCCAATGTTTTAGATGCTTGCACATTTCCAAAGCTGATGTTTTTATAGTTGGTTCTCGTATCGAGATTGAAAGTTGCAAAGAGGTTGTATTGTTTGTGAAGTTTTTCTGTATTATACTCTTGCTATGTTGTTGTCAGCTGAAACATGGGATCATCCCAATGTTTGCCGCTATATGTCTCAGCGTTGCATCAAGGGAGGAAAAGCTTTTGCTTCTTTTTTGGCTAAATTTTCCCTTATGTTTTGCTGCTGGCCCATGTTTAGTACATAGTCCAACACATGTATTGAACTTCCTTGTGTTTATGTTGATAGATATGTTGTCTCTAGAAGCATAAAACTGTGTCATTGTAAAATTTGGACAAATGTGGTATCTATCAATTTAATTTTGAATTAGCTCTATAAAATTAGTGCAACAAGGTCATCTTTCCGAATTTAGTATGGTATTAAGGTTTATACATTCAAATATTTTTACAAGATGATTATTCCTCATCAAAACATTATATTTTCACTGATATTTGCGGGTAGGATCTTATTATTAATATGAGTACAACTGGAAAGAGTGCCTTGAACGAGATGTAGTTCTTGGTTTCACTCAGGTATTTATAGCTATATTCTTTGGGAGATAGCACAAGAGGCTTGTGGAAATCTGGTAGTTTCACTAGTAGAAAAAGGACCTTTCGTCCGGAGTCCTGTTTGCCATTAGCCCCGGTTCAGGCAAAAACCGGGACCAGTGCCTGGCACTGGTCCCGGTTCGATTTGCCAGGGCCCCGTGGGGCATTGGTCCCGGTTCGGTTGGGGGCATTGGTCCCGGTTCTTGGCAAGAACCGGGACCAAAGCTCCAGAGCCAGCCACGTGGCGTGGCGCGGAGCTTTGGTCCCGGTTCTTACCAAGAACCGGGACCAATACCTCCCCTGCCTATATATAACCCCCACCCCCCTCTTCTCTCCTCTGTTTTTTTTTCTGGTTGGATTGGTGGGAAGTGGGTGCTAGTTTTTTTTTCTTTGCCACGCACAAGATGTGTTCGATGAAATGCCCGAGCCACACTTAAGTTCGCACAAGATGATATCCTCGGCCGAGGTTAGCAACTATATCCTTTTCATCTGTAATTGATACAGAAATATTGCACGTGTCGATGTACGGTGGTCATTTCACTATTCAAGATGTTATTGTAATGGTATTTGATAAACTTAATTATATATATGATGCAGATGGATGCACGGATGCGATGGATGTACGGCGAACGACGCAGTTCCGAGTTTATTGCAGGCCTGCATAAATTTCTCGATGTGGCTGAGGCAAACAAAGTGAATAATTTTATGCCTTGTCCATGTGAGAAGTGTCGGAACGTCAGGGAGTACTCTGACCCGAGAACCATTCAAGACCACGTGATTCGGAAAGGTTTCATGCCCAGCTATAATTGTTGGACCAAGCACGGAGAAAGAGGGGTTACGATGGAAGACAATGAAGAAGAGGAGGATGATGACAACTATCCTATGTTCCCTGAGGAATGCGGTGATACTGTTATGGAAGACGTTGAAGAAGAAAGAGGTGAACATCGGGCATCAGATGAGCCCGCTGATGGTCTTGGTGGGGTCATTTCTGATGCAAAGCGAGAATGCGATACAGAAAAGGAGAAGCTAAAGTTGGAGGCCATGCTTGAGGATCACAAAAAGTTGCTGTACCCAAACTGCGAAGATGGCAGCACAAAGCTCGGTACCACACTGGAACTGCTGAAATGGAAGGCAGAGACTGGTTGTTCTGACAAGGGATTTGAGAAGTTACTGAAAATAATGAAGCCGAAGCTTCCAAAGGATAACGAATTGCCCGAGACTACATACGAAGCAAAGAAGGCTATCTGCCCTCTAGGATTAGATGTGCAGAAGATACATGCATGCATTAATGACTGCATCCTGTACCGCGGTGAGTACGAGAACATGGATAAATGCCCGGTATGCAATGCACTGCGGTACAAGATAAGACAAGATGACCCTGGTGATGTTGAGGGCGATGACGAGCCCCCCCGGAAGAGGGTTCCTGCTAAGGTGATGTGGTATGCTCCTATAATACCACGGTTGAAACGTCTGTTCAGAAACAAAGAGCATGCCAGGTTGTTGCGATGGCACAAAGAAGAGCGTAAGAAAGACGGGAAGTTGAGACACCCCGCCGATGGGTCCCAGTGGAGAAAAATCGACAGAGAGTTCCCGACATTTTCAGATGACGCAAGGAACTTAAGATTTGGTCTAAGTACAGATGGCTTTAATCCTTTTGGGGAGCAGAGCTCCAGTCATAGCACTTGGCCCGTGACTCTATGTATCTACAACCTTCCTCCTTGGTTGTGCATGAAGCGGAAGTTCATTATGATGCCAGTGCTCATCCAAGGCCCGAAGCAACCCGGCAACGACATTGATGTGTACCTACGGCCATTAGTTGATGAACTTTTGCAGTTGTGGTCCGAACCAGGTGTACGTGTGTGGGATGAGCACAAACAACAGGAATTTGACCTACGAGCGTTGCTGTTCGTAACCATCAATGATTGGCCTGCTCTTAGTAACATTTCAGGACAGTCAAACAAGGGATACAATGCATGCACGCACTGTTTAGATAAGACTGAAAGTATACATTTGGGAAACAAGAATGTGTACCTGGGGCATCGTCGATTTCTTCCGAACGGTCATGCCGTAAGAAAGCCCGGCAAGCATTTCAACGGTGAGGCAGATCGCCGGAAGAAGCCTAACCTCCCTGATGGTGATGTTATATATGACATGGTCAAGGATTTAGAAGTAATCTTTGGAAAGGGTCCTGGCAGTCTATCTGTTCCGAATGACGCTGACAACCACGTACCCATATGGAAGAAGTGCTCTATATTCTGGGAGCTACCCTATTGGAAAGTCCTAGAGGTCCGGTCTTCAATCGACGTGATGCACGTGACGAAGAATCTTTGCGTGAACCTGCTAGGCTTCCTGGGCGTGTATGGGAAGACAAAAGATACACCGGAAGCACGGGCAGACCAGCAACGTATGAAAGACCCATACAACAAGCAGACGGATAAAGGGCGTCAATACTTAAGCAGATACGCTCTTACCAAAGCAGAGAAGGAAATCTTTTTTGAATGCCTGAGCAGTATCAAGGTCCCGGCTGGCTTCTCGTCAAATATAAAGGGAATAATAAATATGGCAAAGAAAAAATTCCAGAACCTGAAGTCTCATGATTGCCACGTGATTATGACGCAGTTGCTTCCGGTTGCATTGAGGGGGCTTCTACCGGAAAATGTTCGAGTACCCATTGTGAAGCTATGTGCATTCCTCAATGCAATATCTCAGAAGGTCATCGATCCAGTAACTCTACCAAGTTTACAGAAGGCTGTGGTCCAATGTCTTGTCAGCTTCGAGTTGGTGTTCCCCCCATCATTCTTCAATATTATGACGCATCTCCTGGTTCACCTAGTCGACGAGATTGCCATTCTCGGTCCTGTATTTCTACACAATATGTTCCCCTTCGAGAGGTTCATGGGAGTCTTGAAGAAATATGTTCATAACCGTGCTAGGCCAGAAGGAAGCATCTCAAGGGGCTATGGAACAGAAGAGGTCATTGAGTTCTGTGTTGACTTTATTCCTGACCTTAAGCCGATTGGTGTTCCTGAATCGCGGCATGAGGGGAGACTGAGTGGAAAAGGCACGCTAGGAAAGAAAGCACTGATATGTAGGGACGGGCATTCTTTAACTCAAGCACACTACACAGTTCTACAAAGTTCCACCTTCGTGGCTCCGTATATCGAGGAACACAAGAATTATGTACGCTCCAAGAACCCGGGGAAGGATGACTCCTGGATTAAAGAAAAACACATGGAGACCTTCGGCAGTTGGTTGCGATTACAGCTCATGAATGACACCACTGTCGGAGATCAGCTCTACTTGTTGGCCGCGTCACCATCTTCGACTGTATTGAATTTCCAAGGGTACGAGATAAATGGGAATACATTTTACACGATCGCCCAAGATAAAAAGAGCACCAACCAGAACAGTGGTGTCCGCTTTGATGCAACAAACGACGATGGGCAAAAGGACACATACTATGGTCGCATAGAGGAGATATGGGAACTTGACTATGGACCTACTTTTAAGGTCCCTTTGTTTCGGTGCAGTTGGGTCAACATGAATGGAGAAGGGATAAAGGTAGACCAGCTGTACGGGATGACAACAGTGGATCTCAAGAATCTTGGTTGTTACAAGAACGAACCATTCGTCCTAGCCAATGATGTGGCTCAGGTTTTCTATGTGAAGGACATGTCCTCCAGACCGAAAAAAAGAAAAAACAAGCAAACGAATACCGAAAAAAAGAAAAAACAAGCAAACGAATACGATGAGCCAAAGCGTCACGTAGTTCTTTCAGGGAAAAGAAACATCGTGGGAGTCGAGGACAAGACAGACATGTCAGCAGATTATGATAAGTTTGATGAAATTCCGCCCTTCACAGTGAGAACTGACCCAAGCATCCCGTTAAATAATGAAGATGCTCCATGGTTACGGCTGAAGCGATCATAGGCCAGGGACATACGCGAAGAAGGGTTCATGGCTTTTATGTAAATCAATGTAATGTATTAAACCTTTATGTGATGTGTAGTAATGTATTAAACCTTTATGTGGTGAAACACGCGTGGTAGGTGGTTGTCGGCTCCCACACCTCCCGTGGGAACCTCTCAAACCTCAGCTTCGACCGTCCAAACACAGTTCCCCCTGCATACAGCCCGACGGTGGCTCGTGAGTTTGAGCGCCACTTCGATCCAAGCAGCGGTAAGACGTCTCTGATGATCTACAACCGTCCGGCAAGACGTCTCTGATGATCTGCAACCGTTTGGAACGGTCGCAGGTCATCAGAGACGTCTTGCCACTGGTTGCCCAAAGATGCCTCTCCGAGTGACGCTGGAATGTTTTGTGTTTGAGCACCACTTCGATCCAAGCAGCGGCAAGACGTCTCTGATGATCTACAACCGTCCGGCAACACATCTCTGATGATCTGCAACCGTTTGGAACGGTCGCAGGTCATCAGAGACGTCTTGCCGCTGGTTGCCCAAAGATGCCTCTCCGAGTGACGCTGGAATGTTTTGTGTGAGTGAGTAACTTGTCTGAGGAGGGCGGCTATATATAGGGTACGTGTGCTTCTTTAGTCCCGGTTGGTAACACCAACCGGGTCATGTGGCTCACGAAGTGGTCGTGATACTGCTGATCCAACAGCTCACAATCCCTCAAAAGAAACACACCCCTGATCCAACGTCTCACAAGCGCTTGAAAGAAACACACGATCCGTGTGCTTCTTTAGTCCCGGTTGGTAACACCAACCGGGTCATGTGGCTCACGAAGTGGTCGTGATACTGCTGATCCAACAGCTCACAATCCCTCAAAAGAAACACACCCCTGATCCAACGGCTCACAAGCGATTGAAAGAAACACACGATCTGTGTGCTTCTTTAGTCCCGGTTGGTAACACCAACCGGGACTAAAGACGGGCTTTGCGGTCACGACACGTGTCCTCCCCAGCGCTTCCTGGGCACGTGTCCTCCCCCAGCGCTGCCCTGGAGGTCTTTATATATTGTCGCCGACGGGGTAAACCCTAATCCACCATTCCTAGCCACGAACGCATCGTCTCCACGAGATGGATCCGCCACGCCCGCCGCAACGCCTTCTGGACGAGGTCGAGCGTGCTCGGCAGAGCGCGCTTGGGCGCAACCGCGGGAGTCTATCCCGCCGTATGCCCACGAGCCCGGCGTGGAGAGGAATGCCCAGCTACCGGCCTCCTGCTCCACCAGGTGCCGGCGCACCTCCACCTGGCGCCGCTGCACCTCCACCAGGCGCCGCCGCTCCTCCCGCGGAGGAGGAGGAGGACGACGACTTCGACTGGAGCGACGACGGGGAAGAAGGTTGTGGGTTGCAGATACAGGAGGCCATGGAAGCCTCCTTCCAGTCTGTCCGCGACTACCCTGTCCAGCGAGCCAAGACTTCCTACCAGCTCAAGGCGAAGGAGGCTTCCGATCTGGATTGGGCGCTGAAAGACTCATCCTCCATGGATCTTGCCCTCCGCCGCAAACGTGCGCGCGAGAACCGGGCGGCCGCCCACGGGGCTGGCTCCTCCCGCCGTTCCCCCTAATCCTACGGCCTTCGAGCCAGCAAGTCCGTTTATGTAGAATAATGTTGGTGATGTTGGATCAGGGGTGTGTTTCTTTCAAGCGCTTGTGAGACGTTGTATCATGTGTAATAATGTATTAAACCTTTTATGTAATGCATTAAGATAAATGAATTAATAATTTTTATCTGCTTTCTTCTGCATTTTACAACACCAAACATTCATCTTACAAATATAGGTTTTCTGAAATTGTTCTGCATTTACTTCTGCTTACGGATTATTTGTCGAATTTCGACTTACGGATTTAAAGATATGAATTTATCCATATTAAATTGAAAATGACAATAATAATGTAAAATTGATTTTGGATTATTTATACAAATTCAAACACTTTTCACGTTGAAAGTTTTGTCAATTCAAAATATGCAATAAAGTTAATGCATTTTTAATTGAAAATGGCAAAATGGTTAATAGTTTGTATAGTTAGAATAATTATTTTAGAAAACAGAAAATGGTTTTGGATTATTTATTCAAATTTAAAAACTTTTCATGTTGAAAGTCTTTTCAGATTCAAAACCATTTGAAATTCATATCCAAACACCTAAATAAGAAAAAAAAAAGGCGGGAACAAAATTTCAGAACTGAAAAGTTCGAAATAAGTTTGAAAAAGGACTCTTTGGTCCCGGTTTCTACCAAGAACCGGGACCAAAGATCCTTGGACGCGCGCAGCGATCTGGCATTAAATGACGCACTCTTTGGTCCCGGTTGCTGGCAAGAACCGGGACCAAAGATGCATTGGTCCCGGTTCTTTGAAGCAACCGGGACCAATGGCCCCCTGCTACTTAACCCCCAGCCTCTTCTTCTTCCCCATTCTCACGCACAGACGGTTTTCATCGACGAGCAGGAGCAAGAAGGGCGCCGCGCATCAACGCCGTCAGGCTGCCCCGCCGCCGACTCCACGCGCCGCCCCGCCGCCTCCCCGCGCGCACGCCGCCCCGACGCGGCCGGCCTCCTCCCCGTACACGCCACGACGTGGCCGGCCTCCTCCCCGCACAGCCACGCGCCCGGCCCGACGCGCCGGCCTCCTCCCCGCACGCGTACGCCGCCCAGACGCCGGCCTGACCCCGCCCTCCTCTCCACGCACACCTCCCGTGCCTCCACGCCGCCGTCCCCGCGCCCAGCGCCACCGCCGTCCCACCGCCGCCCGCACCGGCCGCTTCTCGATCGGTGAGTTAGAATTTTAGGATTTTAGGATTTTTTTTGTATAGGAAATGTTAGTGTTAGGATTTTTTTGTTTTGTATAGGAAAATGTTAGTGTTAGGAAAATGTTAGTGTTAGGAAAAAAAATTTGTTAGGAAAATGTTAGTGTTAGGATTTTTTTTGTATAGGAAATGTTAGTGTTAGGATTTTTTTATTTTGTATATAGGAAAATGTTAGTGTTAGGAAAAAAAATTGTTAGGAAAATGTTAGTGTTAGGATTTTTTTTGTATACGAAATGTTAGTGTTAGGATTTTTTTTGTTTTGTATAGGAAAATGTTAGTGTTAGGAAAATGTAGTGTTAGGAAATTTTTGTTAGTGTTAGGATTTTTTGTTAGTGTATAGGAAAATTTTGTTAGTGTTAGGATTTTTTTGTATAGGAAAATTTTGTTAGTGTTAGGATTTTTTGTTAGTGTATAGGAAAATTTTGTTAGTGTTAGGATTTTTTGTATAGGAAAATTTTGTTAGTGTTAGGATTTTTTTGTATAGGAAAATTTTGTTAGTCCTAATTTGTGCTTGTCCTAATTCAATAACATTTCAAACATGATTTAGAGTTCCATGTCAATGCATTAAATTGATCATGCATACATATTGCGCATTGCATCAATGCCATGTATTGATTGTGTTCTTGTCCGGTATTTGTTCTTCCCGGTAGATCGTGGTTCGGAAGTTGACCCGGTAAATTGTGTTAGATATGCAAAGATGCAAATTTACGGGTTTACGGGTTTACGATACGAGTTTACGAGTTTACGGGTTTACGATACGAGTTTACGGGTTTACGATACGAGTTTACGAGTTTACGGGTTTACGATACGAGTTTACGGGTTTACGATACGAGTTTACGAGTTTACGGGTTTACGATACGAGTTTACGGGTTTACGATACGAGTTTACGGTTTACGGGTTTACGATACGAGTTTACGAGTTTACGGGTTTACGATACGAGTTTACGGGTTTACGATACGAGTTTACGGGTTTACGATACGAGTTTACGGGTTTACGATACGAGTTTACGGGTTTATGATATTGTAGATGTATCTTGACATATGGAACAAGTTACCCAACTAAAGTTTTGTGCATTGTTCTTAATTTGCAGAAACTATGGAACGAGACGAAGATCAGGAAAATATCCTCCAGGATATAATCCGCGGGCCGGAAGATATTGTCGATGTCACCACGGAGTTTTTGAACAACTCCGGTGAGGGAGATGAGTCTCTCAACCGAAGAGACGGCTCCGGTGAGGTAGAACCCGACGGCCGGGGTGAGGGAGAAGTCAGCGAGGGAGAAGCCGACGAGGGAGAAGCCGAAGGCTCCGGTGGAACATTAAACTCCGGCGAGGTGCATATACATATATTAATGAAGCCGAAGATTGTATTAATTAAGTCTCTGATGTCTATATACATATATTAACGCTCTTTCTTCTTTTAGCCCTCCGGATCGAGCAAATCTTCTGTAAGGACAAAACGAGGCCCAGCCAAAAAGTTGGGCGACCAAGAAAGGTACACGATCGAAAGAGTCGCTGAAGACGGCACACCGACTGCTCCCCCTGGTGTTAAAAATAAAATGGTAAAGCAATGCGGAGTTCTTGTTAGGGACTTCATCCCGATCACCGTTCGAGAATGGCATCGGCCAAACGAGAAAGGACAGCTATATGTCAGCGATGAGGGCAAAGAAAGACTTTGGAGAAAGCTCATGGTTAATTTCACCCTGCCGGCGCCAGAGGTGGATTCAGATGAGGAGGATCCAGATGAGGCAGAAAAGATTGCCCGGAAAATCATGGAGCAAAAAGTCAAGGACTGGGCACTTAAGAAGATGGCCGAGCTATTCAAGAACTGGAAGAAAAGATTGAACAAACTGTTTGTCAAGAAAAATAAGACTCCAGACTTCGATAAAGGGTATGAGAAGATAAAGGACTACTGGGAAGAATTTGTGGCGTACAAGAAATCAGAGGAAGCTCTGGAAAAGTCTGCAAAAAATGCGGCAAATGCTGCTCTAAAGATGTACCACCATACTATGGGGCCTGGTGGCTACGCTGGTAGCATGCCTAAGTGGGAGAAACTTGAGGCGGACCTGCTGGCTAATGGGATCACTCCAGAGCCACTCAAGTGGATCGAACGGGCAAGAAATTGGTTTTACGGGCATGGGGGCACGTTGGACGCAGAAGGGAAGTGCATATATAACAGAAGACACAAAGATAATCCCCTACTACCCATCCAAGAAATTAGAAAAGCAGTAAAGGATGTTGAAGAGGGACGGTTCATTCCCGATAGAGAGGATGACGAGCTCACACGCGCCCTTGGGAATAAGGAACACGACGGACGGTTACGAGGCGTACCTGGCTCCAAGCCCAAGACAATTGCGATTCCCGAGCACAGGAAGAAATTTCCTGATAGAAGCCATCAGAGGAGAAAGGAAAGGGAGGCAATGGAAGCACGCGCTGCTGCAGACCGGCTGCGTAATATAGAAGAAGAATTAAAGCTGCAGAAGGAACAAATTGCCGTGCTTAGCCAGCAAGGTACTAGCGGCCAATCTCAACGGCACATGGTAGAAGCTGCATGCGATGGTACCGGTGGCCCATCGAATCGGAAAAGCAGCGTGGCTTCCACGGAGCTCCAGGATGGTAATGATGATGCAGTGGCTCCACTTCGTCGCTACCCAGTGGATGATATCACGGAGAGCACACCTTGTGAGATGCATGTGAAAGTTTTTAACTTAACCGTGAAGGTGGCGGTCGGCTATGTCGTACCAATTGGACCTAATCCAACTTACCATTTCTCTCCGGTTCCAAATGGCTACGCTGTTGTCGCGGTGGATGAAGTGATGAAAGATTATGAGGAGCTGAAGCTGCAACACCCTGCAGGTGAAGATGGGGAGGTGCTTGAACTTGGAGAAGCCAAGAAAGCGACCATTCTATGGCCAAAGGAATTCATCGTGCTTCCGAACTGGCAGCCAAGGCCATCGACTCCTCACCAGTCTCCAGCGCAACAGTCCTCTTCACCGCCTCAGCATTCTCCAGCGCAACAGTCCTCTTCACCGCCTCACCAGTCTCCAGCGCAGCCGTCTCCGCCGCCGCGTCAGCCGTCTCCGCCGCCGCGTCAGCCGTTTCCGCCCACCGCTCGTACTATGAGGGGTAAGCGATCACCGAAACGTAAAAGGTCGCCCCTCCCAACAGTACCTCATAAGAATCTTCCCATTAGACCTTATGACAGGACTGTAGCGGAAAACGCCGCGGAGGTGGCTGCCTACAATAAGGCTTTTTTTGCACCAAAAAAGCCCGAGCAGAAGCCGGTATACGATGAAAAATCCAAAAAGTGGAGAAAGTCCTTCCTTGAGCAGCCATCCCAGATATCGATGAATCTGCCATCTGACTATGGTCGTGAACTTACTAAGCTAGCACGTGCCCAGTCTGAGCAGAACAAGGGAAGAAGTGCAAAAAGCGGGAAACAAATTGCCCAGCTCGGACAGCAGAAAAATCAATCGGTCCCCCCGCTCATAGTGTGTTCCGATGTCGACAAGGACTTCAGAGTCGCTATGGATAAGACCTGGAATTATTGGACCCCAGAGCCATAGCTGCTGCTAAAGAACTTGGTGTCACTGTATCTCAGGCCAAGGAACAGGCTACCGCCTTGGGTATGAGCCTTGGTCAACTTTTAGGCTATGAACATGCGCCAATGTTAGAGATGGCACGGAAATATGTCCAAGGGGAGCCTATGGTCAGTAATGAGGAGATGACGGGTCTATCAACACATATGCGAAATCTGCATACCTGGTACCTGGTGCACACATCAAAGAAGGACGCGAAAGAGTGGTTTCCGCTGGACGTTAGAGTGGAGCATTTCTTCAAACGTTACACTATACAGGTTCAACTGACTGAACTGTTCCAGTTATTCCAAAAGCGCGCCCTCGACAAATCTATCCTCTCTTGCTATTGTCTGTAAGTGATTTATTTTCGTAATTAAGTCTCTAGCTCAGCTCGTTCATTGCCTGTATTATATTATCCTGCTATATATATATCCTTTTGTACGCTATTATGCAGAATGAAGATGCTGGAATGCAAAAGATCTAAAGTTTTTGAGGTTGGGTTCGTTGACCCATATATCGTGAATTCACATACGTTAGTCAATCACCCCAAAGACGTGGAGCATGACCTGACCACCTTTTTAACCATGCAACATTTCTGTACGGAAATACTATTTCCTTACAACTTCAGGTGAGTGTTTCTGTCTTGTACATATTTTTATTTGGCTTTCTCGATGTTAAGTGTAATTGATGAGCTATGCATGTCTGCTTTATGTAAACGTCCGCAGGTTCCACTGGATTCTGCTAAGCATTCAACCTGACAAGTCCACAGTTGAAGTCCACGACTCATTAAGTTGGGACCAAGCGTTGTGGTCCGACATGAAAGAAATGCTCAACAAGTAATTTCAATCATTATCGCATTATATCGCCCTCTTTCGTTCGTTCCCTGATGTCAAGTAATTAATAACTCCTTTGTTCATTTTCTTTGCCAAAGCAGGTGTTGGACAATTTTCAAACAGAAGGTAGAAGGTCCATTCAAAGATGAGCTAACTTATAAAACGGTGAAAGTCCGCAGCAGCCACCGGGGAGTAATTTATGTGGATTCTACGTTTGCGAGTTCATTCGCGAGTTGACCACTGAGCGGAGAACAACTGCTTTCAGCAAAATGCGGGAGAAGATCGACCCAGAACTGCGCGTAGGAGCAATTCAAGAGGAATTGGCGGGATTTCTGCTTAGGGAGGTCATCGATGAAAGGGGAGAACATTATGCTTCGGACGATGAACTACATATGCCTTGATGGCTTGATCTATCTCCATGTAATTAAATAGTTGTATTCTCGCAAGAGATCGAATATTAATTATATATGCATCAACATGTACTGTGTATATAGTAGAGCGTATAATATGCGTACGGAAACGATGGAGAGCACGTCGGCGATGCGAAGAAGGGGGAGACGACGGAGGCACCGGCGAGAGGGAGAGGGGGCACCGGCGAGAGGGAGAGGAGGCACCGGCGAGAAGGAGAGGGGGCACCGGCGAGAGGGGGCACCGGCGAGAGGAGAGGGGGCACCGGCGAGAGGGAGGGGGGCACCGGCGAGAGGGAGACCCTAAACCCTAAATACCAAAAAAAAAAGCACTCATTGGTCCCGGTTCGTAACAAGAACCGGGACCAATGAGTCTCCCCCACGCCCAGCCAGAACTGGCCACGTGGCCACACATTGGTCCCGGTTCGTGGCCCAACCGGGACTAGCATTAGTCCCGATTGGCCAGTCCCGGTTGGGCAACCGGGACTGATGGCCCAACCGAACCGGGACCATAGGCCCATTTTCTACTAGTTTCCGGTTTAGCTTTCAGTCTTTTTCTGGTCCTAGGAAGAGCGTGTTATTTGCTGCTGCAGCTAAAAAGTAAGAAACCGATACACATCAGGTCTCACATTTTGATTTTCACTGCAACTAAATTGAGTTCCGCTGCTGTGCGGCACTTTTGTTTTGGTTTATTACAAGTTTTAGAGTACTTGGTAATTTTAATAACCGTCCATCCTCTTAGATCTGACGGTGGAAAAATTGTAGCTACCTGAAACTACCGAAAACAAACTACCTGAAACTAACTAAAACTACCGAAATTATATTATTTTAATCTGATATTAAAAGGGTATTTAGGTAATTTGTCCCAACGCCCCCAATCTTTGACCCGGTGGTCGCCGCCGCCCACTTCTCTAATCCTTCCCCACTCACTCTTCCCCAAATCGGCCAAACCACGCCCGCCTCGCCGCCGGCCACCACGGGTCCCCCGACGCCGGCCAAGTCGCCTTCCATCACCGCCGCCGTCTCCCGCGTCCCGAGCAGCAGATCCCCCGCCCGCTCACCGCAGGTCTCTTCGTTGCCGAGGCAGGTGCGAGTACTGGGCGCGGGCAACGCGTGGGAGCCCGAGCTCTGGCGCCGCTTCGACTTGCAGCCACTGCGGCCGAACCACGGCCGCCTCCCCGCCGGGCACCGCGGGTCCATCACCGACGCCGGCCAATTCGCTTCCAGCGGCGACGTACAGTGCGTGCAGCCGTGCAGCCGCAAGCGGTTACCGTACTCAGCCCAAAGGTTGTTGCTCCTCTGAACATTGTGCTTCCGTGCAGCTGCTGTTCATGTCAAATGTCACTGATGTGTGAAGAATGTGCTGGTGATTATGATTCCCTGCTAGGAAATAGGCAAGTAAGTATTTAGCCACATCATTTAGGCAGCTTCAACCTTCTTTAAATTTCTCTCTCTTAATTTTTTCATGAATTATTGTACAGGAAGATGATTTCCGATTGCCTATTAGTCAGATTCGTCGTCAGTATTACGGAGCAGCTTGTTAGTTTCATTCACTGTAATGTTTTTTTGCGTGAGAAAAGTTATGTAATAAATACAGTCAAAATCAAATGCTTACTTAGCTAGTTGTCATCTCGAGAACTATTTTCACAACATCTGAACTTTTAACATTGCTATTTCATTCCTCTGTATTTTACAGGATGGAAACAACGACGGCAACTGGAAGCATGCAGATTTGTTTGGACTTGCTGAATGCGCCACAACCATCATAGAAATAGGCTTTCGCCCCGCTATATTAATATAGCAACCACCCGATACAAATTTGAGACCACAGCTGGGGCAAACAGCACAAACCTGCCCAAAAGAAAAGAAAGAGAAAGAGGAAGAGAAAACAACGCCAACATCGGCGGATCAACGAAAACGAAAGTGACTCTCAACCGCTACGTCCTCTCCGGCAAATTCCCACCACAAGCCTAGAGCTCAGCCGCCGCGTACCAAGCAACACCTCCAAGAAGGAAAGCGACGACGCCGACGCTGCTGCCCGGACAGGTCCTAGGGTTTACCCCGGTACGCTCCGAGGAATGGGGAAGGGGCACCCCCGACGCCCTTCAAGAAGGAAGGGCGACACTCTCAAGCGTCACCGCGTCGGTGCCAAAACGACAGAGATTTCTCCCGACCCCCAAAAAACCACCTCCCGGACCAGCTGAAGCGCTCCACCAAAACCTGCCGCCCACCACTAAACGCCGCCTCGGTCTTGAGTCACGAACGTCGTCTCACCATGGCAAACACTGCGAGGCCAGACTGAGATGAGACAACCGTAGACAAGGATGGCGGTACCACAACCCCGCGGGAGGGAACAACCTCCACCGCCAAAGGCAGTAGCCGACCGGACACATCAGCAAGAGCACACCAGACCATTGGAGCCGGAGAGTGGCAGCAGCACGGCCACCTGGAGGACTTCCCCCACCGCCACAGCTGCGGGTGCCGACCGGACGCGGTAGTAAGGACACACCAGGCCGGGCAGGCCCGGCCGGATCCCAAGAGGACCCGTAAAGTCCCCGCCACCACGCTGCTACACGTAGGCCACGCCGCCGCTGCCCTCGAGATCGAAACCATAGGTCCAGCCGGACCCAGAAGGGCCCGTGAAGCTCTCACCATCGTGCTGCAGCAGGGGCGGTTGTCGTGCCTCGCCGTCCACGTCCCGGAGAGCTCGAAATCAGGCTGGAGGCAGGCTGGACGCGCACGACCGCCCTGACCCAGATCAGGCCTGAAGGGGTAGATCTGGGCCCGCAGGGCTGGAGCCCATCCAGCCACCACCGCCGTCAACGACGGCGCCACCGCCGCATCGGCCACCCGCACGCCGGGAGGTCGCCCCGCCGCCGCAAGCCGGACCTCCGTCGCCTAGGGAGCACCGCACGGTGCCGCGCCGCCCCGCACGAAGCGCCGCCACCGCGTGGGGAAAAGCAGGGAGCCGCCGCCGCCAGCGCCGCCCGTGCCGAACCCGGCACGACCGCCGGCGACGGCGGAGGGAAGGGGAGGAGGAAGAGAGCTAGGGGAAGGAGCGCCGGCGGCGGCCCAGACGCCCGCGCGGGGGGCGTCCAGGTCGCGAGAGCAGGAACTCTTGTCCCCTTTTCAAGTATCGTCTTCACTCCCGGCATACTGGAGGTGATGGACGCACTATGGCCTATGGGTCTCATGCGACGCCCTCAACTGTTGTGGCTTGTGACAGGAGGTTGCTGAATTAGAGCCAGAGCTACAGAAAATGAAGGAAAATAAGAAGAAAATGATGAAGAATCATATGTAATATCTGAGAAATAGAGATAGGAAGGAAATGGTGATATTACTTGTACTAGCAGCTTGTATTGTGATGTATACATATACTAGAAGCTTGTATTGTGACCTGGAAGGTGTGTAGTGTTGCATAATATGAATTTGATGTTGGAATAATAAGAATGTGAGGTTTTTTGAAAATATTTGCTTGCAACTTTACTGAATTTGAATATATTGGTTGCAGTTGTTTTGTTTCATTTTAACTGAATTTAAGATGCCAGGTTTACTTACCCAGTACAAGATGAATTTAATATGTTTGCTTGCATAGTAGTGCGCAAGATGCCAATCAGCAAATAAACAAATGGCAGGCAGCAAAAATGATCAGGTTAGCTGGCCAGCTAGCAAATGTCAGGTTTTGGTGCTGGACATGCACCAAACAAACTAGGACAAATGGCAATTTGTGCTAGCAAACCTGATCTGAAATAAGAAAATGCCAGGTTTTACTAGGTACCGTTTGAGCAGTACAAGAACTAACACATTGGTTAAGACAGTATTTGACACATACTTTACATTTATCATTCAAATTACTCCGAAGTTGCCTGCCAATTTCTAGCTGGCTAGCAAACCTGCTCATGTCTTGCATATATTATTTTCATGTACTGTTAATTTTCATCACAGTATATAAAATTTCAGTGAAATTGCAAGCGGGCAACATTCTTATTATTTCAGCATCAAGTTCATACATCCCAGCCATACATCAGTATACAAAACCCCTAACAATAAAGGCAACACAGCCATACATCACTAACAAGCTGCTACTACAAACAAAATCATTTTTCCCTATAATTTTCCTATATATTCGTTGCCTTCAATTTCTGAACCTCTAGCTCCACTTGTCCTGTATATTCCCTGCCTGAAATTTCTGAACCTCTAGCTCCACTTGTCCTGTATATCCCCCGCCTTCAATTTCTGAACCTCCAGCTCCACTTGTCACCAGATTGTCATTGTCATCTTCTAGCTCCATGTACCTGATATTTCTTCACCTACAACATACGCTTTCAGTTAGAATGAGCATATAGTAGCAGGGAAAAACAATCAGGGGGCACACCATGACTGAAACCACAAACAGCTCGACACAATCAGGAAGCATCGGAGAGGAATGGAGTACGGGCAGGAGGATTGGCTCACCTTGGAATCAAACGGTAGCGCCGTGGTGGTGTGCCCCCCGCTGTGATGGTGCCGCCAACTTCCGCCTGCCGGAGTTGGAGCAACACAACGGTGTGAGGAGATTGACCGCAGGTCGGAGCCGTGGCGGCGGAGCAGGCGGTGCGCGAGCTCCGCTGATGAGGCGAGGCTGTGTTCGGAGGTGGTGGCGGCGGAGGCGCACTGGTGGCGGCGGAGACGATCTGGTAGAGTGCCACTACAGAGTGCCAAGGTCTTACCCCCACTAATTAAGTTGTAAAAGAAAGAAAAAATGTTACGGTGCTTGGACGGCTGACATTATTTAGGGCGGCTCGAATCAAATCCAACGCCTCATATAATTTACGAGGGGAACTACCGGGAACTACCTGTGGTAGTTTCCCAAGCACCGTAACAGAGCTCTTTATTTATAGCACTGCAGTATAGTGAAGAAAATCAAGGTTGAGGTCGTCACAATGTTCCAATGTTTATTGCTTCTCCTCTACCGTACCTGCTGAAGGTTTCGATCAGCTGCTGAAGTTTTTCGTACGAATCGCCTCCTTTCGACATGGCTCCACGAGCTTTCACCCCATACTCCTTGGCCTTCCTCCTCCTCTCCGCCGCCTCCTCCCCTCCGTCCATGAGCGCCGAAACCGCGCGCGCTATGTCTTCACGCAGCACCGGGACGGCCGCTTGGTCGTCCAGGATCATTACGGGCGTCGTCACTCCGATCGGGAGGCCGCCCCCGAGCACGTCCACGGCCAGCTGCTCGTTCAGGAACTGATCGGCGAAATGCGGCCACGTCACGACGGGCACGCCGTGCGCGATGGACTCCAGCAGCGAGTTCCACCCGCAGCGCGTGGTGAATCCCCCGACGGCGCTGTGTGACAGGACGGCGAGCTGCGGCGCCCACCCACGCACCACAAGACCACGCCCCGCAGTGCGCGCCTCCAGGGCCTCTGGCCATACTCGAGCCTCCGGCAAGGCCAGCTCGGATTCTTTCACAACCCAGAGAAACGGCTTCCCGGAATCCTCCAGGCCATGACCGACCTCGAACAGTTGCTTGGGAAGTTTCCGTGCGACGCTGCCGAAGCTGACATACACGACGGAGTCGGGCACTTGATCGTCCAGCCACGTGGTGATCGCGCTCTCGCTAACGCCGGGCTTGTCGCCCCCGCGCGACTCCCTGTCCTTGGCGTCCTGGCTTTGCAGGCACAACGGTCCGAGCGTCCACACCGGCTTGCCGAGAGCGGCCTTGTAGGACTTGACGAACTTGCCTTCAAGGTCCAGGAAGGTGTTGACCACGACGCCGTCGGACGCACGCATGGCCGCCATGGCTTCGTCACGCAGCTCCTTGCATCCAGGTGAGGTGAGGAAGTCGGGCACCCTTCCCTTGCACACCTTTACGGAGACGGGCATCCCGGGCACGACGTGCGGCTCCCGGTCGTCGGTGGCGGCTATCCGCTCGTGCAGCCCGTGCGCCGTAGCGTTGAGGTCACAGAGCGAGAAGAAGCACGACGGCCCGTGGAAGAAGAGCCGCGGGATGCCTAGGCTGCTGGCGACGCCGGCCGTCCACGAGTTGAACCAGTCCGAGATGATGCAGCTTGGGCGGGGCGCCAGTGCGCGCAAGTAGGCCTGGAACGGTGCGGCGAGGTCGTGCAGGGCGAGGAAGAAGGGGAGGATCTGGGCGTTGTCGGCGTTCTTGTCGGCGTTCTGGCAGTCAGGTGGCAGGCCGTAGTCGGCCGGCGAGAACGGGAGCTCGACGATCTCGAGGAGCGCATGGTCGACGCCACCGTCCCGCTGGCGCCTGGCGTTTAGTGGCGTGGTGACGAGGCTCGCGCGAGCACCGCGGGACGCGAGGAGGCCCGCGAGGTCGACCATGGGGATGAGATGGCCGTGCGTCGCCAGAGGGACTAGGACGAAGTGCGGCGGCGGCTTTGCCGTCGCGGCAGCGGCAAGTGCTTGCTCGGTTGGCGCCATTGTGGTTGTGGGCAACGTCGTAGTCGCAGCTCACAAGTGGTTTAAGAGAGTGATGAGGGTCTGAAATATGTAACGGGTTTTAATGGTCACTTTAAGAACGTGCTGATTACCTTATCTGAGGCTGCTTCAGCATTTCCCACTGTCCCACTAATTTAACTTCTCATCGTGCTCAACTATTTCCTTCATCCATGGCTGGCACTCCACGTTGCTCTGCTCCCGCCTTATTGTATCTCCAGCTAAAAAAAAAGCTTTCTACTATTTGAAGAAAAATATCGATTCTTTTATGGAACATGAAACCAGAAGATGTGATACATGTGTGGTTGTCAGAACACGTGGAGTGGAATTGTAGTCGTGTTTCAAGAAATCAGAATTTTATACTCATCTCTGATTTTCAGAGCTCCCATTTGAAAGGTACCCGCCATTATACAATTTGATTGAAAGGCCGCAACATCAGCTGACTGCCATCTTGGAGCTATCATGAGAGTCAATTACAGATTTGTTTAGCGCATCATATCAAACTAAGAAAATGACGACGTGATAGGACATCTGAACGGTGCATATGATCGAGCGTCATTATTTAGATCTCACCGATTTGAAGCATCCCAATTATGCTTTGGCTCAGAGGAATGAAGGAGAAACGTGTCGACTAAGATTAATGGCCATGCCTTCCAGGCTAGAGCACAGGGCCAAGTCCTGAAACTTAAAATTAGCGCCCTTAAAACAGACAAATTAACGAATTTAAGGATGTCTCAAGCAACTCTAAATTTGAATATATTAAGCACAGATCGTTGTTTATGTTTCCATTCCGAGTTGCAGGATCACCATCGTGGTATCTGGTCCAGAGATTAAGCACGTCACATTCATTTGGAACCGCGGCCAGTACTAGCGCGCTCGTCCGCTTGCATCAGCCTGTGACAGACTGAAACCTTCCTTTTTCGTTTTCGTTTTCTTTTTTCTTTTTATTCATTTTGGTAACACTAACTCATGATTTTTTTCTTTTTCAAACTCTTGACCATCTTTTGAAACCCGTGAGCAATTTTCTCGAACCTGGGAATATTTTAACCCATAAACATTTTAAATGAACGAGGACATTTTTTATCTCATATTTAGCATTGTTCAAGATATCTTCCGATATGCCGATTAATCGGCCGACTTATCTCTTATCGATGTCTGACCGATAAGATAAATTGACCGATAAGTCAGCCGATATGCCGATAAACCGTCTGATATGCCGATAAATCGGCCGATTTACCCCTTATCTTGAGTCGACCGATAAGTTACTGATAAGCGATATTCCCAACATTGATATTTAGTCGTTTTTTTAACCTGTGGATAATTTTCAAACCTGTGAATATATTTTAAAATTGTGAACTTTTTTAATAAAATTTAAACACTTTTTTAGAGTCTGCTAAACATTTTATTTACCCGTGAATATTTTTTAGCGAACACATTTTACTAGGGAACAATTTTTTACCTGCAAAAATGCACTCACCGACATAAAATTTGCATAATTTTTTGATAATTTTTTATGAAGGTTGAAAAGTTGTTCAT
Source organism: Poa pratensis (assembly GCA_947311845.1). Lineage (NCBI taxonomy): Eukaryota > Viridiplantae > Streptophyta > Magnoliopsida > Poales > Poaceae > Poa > Poa pratensis. The sequence continues at coordinate 146,092,190 of CAMZMU010000063.1, read as the reverse complement.
GACGTCAAAGTATATGCTCTCGAGTTTAAACAATGTACACATTTTTAAAACATATTGAGGTAGTTCAACAACTAAAAGAAGACAAATCTAGGCATTGTCCGAAAAATATAAGAAACAACAGAATAATTAAACAAAATTGAGATCGTTCATGGCTCTTGTTCCTACTTCACTTGAATCCTTGCGGCCCAACCCGCAGCGACAACGCTCTACGTAGTCCTCTTCACCGACGCGTTCGGTTAATATGGTTAATTCGTTTCGGTTTATACGGTTATACGGTAAATACGGTTTTCATACTTCGGTAAATTCGGTTTTATACAAAATACGGTTCGGTTTCGGTAATAACCATTTAACTTCGGTTCGGTTTCGGTAATAACCAAACTAACCAAAGTTGACGCGAATTTTTGAATAACACATAAATTTTATGGCCATATATTTCAGTTTTATCAATTATATGCAAGATTGGATGTGTTTCACGAGTGGGAAACAAAAATATATACAGAAAATAGGCCAAAATGACAATTTGGGCACTTGAACTCACAACCTGTGAGTTAAAAATTGGACAACCAACGCTCAGACCAGTGGGCTGCACCACATTTCTTGTACGTTATACATCACAGGACCTATATAAACTATATTGCGAAGTTGGGCTAGACCTTAAACGCATTATTTTGTACTAGACTGTGATGTTCGGTTATTTCGGTTAAACCACTGGTTTTTCGGTTTAAAACCGAATTAACCATTGTCCTTTCGGTTAGGTATTTTGCTAACCGTAACCTAACCACTAACCATCGAAAACCGGAATTTCGGTTGCGGTTAGGTTTTTTCGGTTCGGTTTTCGGTTTTCGGTTCGGTTATGCACAGTTATACTGGTTCCACGCGATGTACCCTGATGTACCCTGATGGGTTCTTCTTCTTTCTTTCTCACTCACGTACCGTCTCAAAAGATGCTTGTACTAGACCGCTGATGCACCACCTTATCGTTTCAGGACACAAGAAAGAAGAACCGAAAACAAAATTGACGCAATATATCATCCGATGATGCAAGATATTTGTCCTCAGCACTCAGCAGGTATACAAGCCAAGTTCTGCAGGTAGCTGGTACTCCGAACAACGAACATCACCAATGAAAGCACGCTCAGATAATCTGCAAGATCTGCGCCTTAAATTCGAGGACAGACATCTTTGAACTAGAAGACTTTGTAGTCAACTACTAGAAGGTTTAGATACCGAAATGAAATTGAAGACACCGCGTCACAAAAAGAAAGAGAAACATTGTAGGACATGGTGTTTTGACTAGTAGGTCGAATGTGTGGAAAATATATTTTAATTACATTTAAAATTATAATAATAAAAAAGAAAAATCTGTTGGGTGTACATGAACATTCTATGTTTGAAAAAAAAGTTTTTCGAAGAAAATAAATTTTTGTTTGGCCGGCGCAAAAAAGGCACCGGTGTTTCATAATTTTTTTCACGAAACATTTTTTTTTTTTTATAGTGGCCACAAAAAATGTCTTTTCTTCGCGAAATTTGTTACAAACATAGAATGTTCATTGTATGTGCACCAATTTTTTGTTTGAATTTTTCCACATTTTGAAATTCAGTTTTCTGGTGGTGAGAGCATATGGTCCTAAAACCCAAAACTGATTTTAATACATTGTACTCCTACCTCGTACAATAAGCAAACACATGCAATTTCTTATTCACACTTTCCCCTCTCCTCCTCTCCTCCTCTCCTCTCCTCGTTCTTTCCGCCTCGAGAGTCTGCAGGTTGCGCCGCCCAGATCCGGCCGCTCTCGCCGTCGGCGTCCGCGCCGGCTGGTGTAGAGATGTGCTAGGATGCTGGCCCGCCCTGTATATAGGTAGATTAGGTTTTAGTCTAGGTTTTGTTGTGTTCTTCGTGGCGGATGTCCCGTCTTGTCTTCCTCAGAGAGTTGTAGCTCGGACGCTCCGGCGTGGCGTCCAGCTTGCTACCTTTAATTTCTGGCGACGCGAAGTTTGGCATCTTCCTTTTCTTTCAGAGGCTCACTTTGGCACCCGAGCTCATATCCTCTTGTTATACTCACTCCGTGTTAAAATATAAGGCGCCCTTTAATTTCGTTGGTCAACGCTGTGTAACTTTGATCATGATTTGTACTTATAATACGTAGCCAAAATTATTATAAAGATCTATCAAATTAAAGAATTTTGCAAGACGAATCCAACGGTACCATATATACGTACATTCCCATTCAATATATTTTGTTATATATTAGTGATCAAAGTTAAGTATCAAAGACCGCCTTAAAAATAGTGCGCCTTATATTTTGGCACGGAGGAAGTATTAAACAAAATCTTCTATTATATACTTAAAAGCAAAATGAGTTAGTTATTCAAGCCACCACGTTAATCCACATCATCACAGTTATTTAAACAGTTGGATCTGTAATTAATGGGTGAGATTTAAAGAGAGACATAATCGAAATATTCATGTACGCAACACCGACACGTTACGTGGGAAAATTTGCTAAGAAACAAACTCACGTACAACACCGGGTACAGGAGTCCTGCAAAAAAGAAATACTCGCGCTATACCGGAATTCTCCATCGGACCAAGAATGAATCATGCGCCACACCACCAGCGGTCCATCCTTTTTGCATGCTTTTGAATTATTTTATTCTACTTGTCATGTATATCCCCCGCCTTCAATTTCTGAACCTCCAGCTCCACTTGTCACCGGATTGTCACTGTCATCTTCTAGCTCCATGTACCTGATATTTCTTCACCTACAACATATGCTTTCAGTTAGAATGAGCATATAGCAAACGGAGCTTGGCTCTGATGGTTGGGTTCCCTGTGGTGGAACCAGCCCACCCAGGTTCAAGTCCTAGACTTGGCATGGGCGTTTGCATTTACCTGGATTTATCCAGGATTATTCGGCGCTATTCTTTCAGTGGTAGGTGACGTGCCCGTCAACAGCGAGGCGCCCGTGGTGACTTCGTCAACCTCAAGATCTGCCGACACCGTCCTTCAGAGGTGCTCATAGGGGTAGGGTGTGCGTGCGTGCGTTCATAGGGGTGAGTGTACATGCGTATTTGTGAGCGTCTGTGTTGTACTGTGTTCTCAAAAAAAAAAAAAGTTAGAATGAGCATATAGTAGCAGGGAAAAACAATCAGGGGGCACACCATGACTGAAACTCCACAAACACCTCGACACAATCAGGAAGCATCGGAGAGGAATGGAGTGCGGGCAGGAGGATTGGCTCACCTTGGAATCAAACGGTAGCGCCGTGGTGGTGTATCCACCGCTGCGATGTTATTAAGGTATCATCAGAAAATTACAAACACTGGTCTTCCCTAGTAAAGTAAGTACATGGTACAAATCAATAATAGATTTCTGGGGCACACAAAGCAATTAAGCATATGATATAGATATACCATCAGCATATTATTTACCATATGTTCAGAGCGATTCCAATGGCATGGAACACAACTAATTATCCATAGAGCCACGAGACAACATAGAGCAAGTTGGTTTGTTCCAGACTTACAGGATTTTACATATACACTAAACCTGAAGGATACTAGCCACTAGCCACAACAGGTGCAAATATGAAACCGCTTAACTTAAATGTGATATATGAGCCATTTCGTTTTTACAAATTCTGACAATCTAATACAATTTCAGGCAATTAAAAGGAACAGTAGAACCCACACACTGATTTTGATGAACAACACAACACTAAATACTTACAGAGTCGCAGCATGTCAGCAAATGGACGAGTGACCGGAAGGGAGGAAGCGGAAGGCGTCAAGACGGGGTGCACGGTGCTCAGGCCGGCGATAGGGCACCTCACTCACCCAATAATGGTGGCCTCCGTTCCTGCAGGAGAGGAGAGAGGTGGCCGCCACGAAACCAGCTGTCCTCGAGGGCCTGACGGCAGCTCCGATCACGCAGTCCTCTACGGCCTGGCGGTGGCGGCGGACCTTGCGGGTGGGAGGGAGAGCACCAATGGAAGTAGTGGAGCGCGACGGAGGAGGCGGCGCCGCAGCAGCGGAGCACGGCGTCGAGGAGGCGCGGGGAGGTGGCGTCGAGGCCCGACGCGGACAGCGCGGAGGCGAGCCGCTGCAGTCGGAGCCATGGTGGCAGAGAAGGCGGTGCGCGAGCTCCGCGGAGGAGGCGAGGCTGTGTTCGGAGGTTGCGTCGGTGGAGAGGCGGCGGCGGAGGCGCACGCTGGCGGCGGAGACGATCTGGTAGAGTGCCACTACCTGAAGGATAGAGTGCCACGATCTGACGGTCTTACCCCACTAATTCAGTTGTAAAAGAAAAAAAACAGTTACGGTGCTTGGACGGCCGACGTTATTTAGGGCGGATCGAATCAAATCCAACGCCTCAAATAATTTACGAGGGGAACTACCGGAAACTACCTGTGGTAGTTTCCCAAGCACCGTAACAGAGCTCAATGTATATATACATGTCGGAATTTCTCTTTTTTGTACAGGTTGCTAAAAAAGTTTTTTCACCATGCCAATTTTTGTGCTAACACATCACGCTGTAATGTACATCCAGATTTTTTTCTTGAATTTTTTGACATTCTAAAAAAATACCAAAATAAATTACCTAATGGGTGCATCTAGACCCAATACCCAAATCGCCTTCTCTGGAATATAAGCACTATGAATGAACTTTAGAAGTACTTACAAAGAATGGTTTGTCGCTAGAGGTTACAAAAAGATGAATTCCTTTGCTTGCGTTTAAAAAGATATAATTTGTTAAGATGTTTGGCCTAATCCACATAATTCAGTAAACTGCCACATGTCAAACAGATTTAAATTGGTCATATGCATTTTGGTCTCCATCTCATCGTGAGAACAATCAAACGATTCATAAGTTCCACAAGTGCACGAATATATCGGCACCAGCTAATTTATTTAGGAAGCCACTACGGATCGGACGTTTCTTCATACAAGACGACGGCCGCTAGATGTGTTCTATCAAATCTATCAATTATATAATAAAAGCAAAATGAGTAAGTTTTTCGAGTCATCGCGTTAATCTACATCATCATAATTAATTTTGATTGTTAGATCTGAAACATATGGCTACGATTTAATGAGAAACTAAAAGGTACGTAACTGTGTAACACGTCTAACACGTTCAATAAAAAGAGTTATAGAATATGGAAAGGAAGACTCGACAGAAGAGTGTCCGGAATGGAATCAATTAGTAGAGTTAATGTTTGTTTAAATCACATCAGGCTAGTCACATTCAGGGGCGGAGCCATGGGGTCCTGGAAAATATTTCTTACTTGCTTGTACGTATGTTTCACATTTGGCCTGGGTCCAACACTACTCCAGCCCATGAACGCCTCCTTTTTTTTGGTTTCTCCCACTAGTTTTTGGCCCAGGAAATCTACCGAATGGAGAAACACTACCAGCATTAGGCGAAGGAACATTTCTCCCTGCCTCCATGTGTCGATACGCAAAAAAGAAACCACGTTGGCCTGCTACTCCCCCATAATTTCTGTTTAAACCGTTATATGCATGTTTTTTTCTTCTGTTTAAGACCTTATATGCATAGTTTTTTCTTGTAATTTCTAGTTCACGTTAAGCATATATTGAGTTAAAATTATGTATCTAGCTATATTTTCTGAGTTGACATGCAATATTTTTTTGTGGTGATTGTAAGAGTTTAAGCTTTGGCCCGGGTCTTGCATCAATCCTGGCTCCGCCACTGAGTCACAATGAGGAGTAATTTAGAGTAGTAACATTGGTATGTTACTATAGTCTATATTACTACCTCTACAATGGGGAAGAACTTATGTGTGGTGTCATGCAAGATTTCATTTATCACATTGTACCCTCATTTTGTTTAGAAATGTGTGATGTTACGGTAACCAGCTATGTTATCACAGACACCTCTCTCTTCATTAATTACTTGCCACATAAGCAAATTTATCTTGAGATGTGTAATGTTACTAGCTAAGTTACTCCCATTGTGACTAGTGTCCCATGTCCATTCTAAAGCTGTATTCCAGGTGCACAATACACGTACGCAACGGCGATATATTGGTCCATGAACTTTTTTCATAGTGGAGAGCCCCCGAAAAAAGTGATCTATAATGTCCTTTTTCTCACAATAGTCTGACAAGACTGAACCATGAACTTCGGCTAAAAGGGGGCAAACACGCATGCATGAAGTGGGTAGGCATCGACATTTTGACCGAACAGTCCCATTACAAAATATTTGTATGGTAAGCGAAAATCAAAAATAATGAAACTAAATTTTCTAAATTCAGTTTGCCAAGACATGTGTATTCGCGTAGGTTCTTTTGTCTCTCTGGCTATATGTAACCCGGTTTCTTGATAATCTATTATATACAACTTAAGATAAAAATTCTCTAAACACCGTAATAACGATTTCTACTTGTGTGCTAAGAAGAAATGTGAAATGTTTCGTATTTATCCCGTGTAAAAATGTAAAATATTACCATGCATAAAGGTTCATAATGGCCATTGATTTATGGTGGCATTATCTGCGGGGCCACAAATTAAAGATCTTTCCATTACAAACGATAAATTTATTTATTATAATAGTTATAGTAACTATAAAACTTTTATATTTGATCGAGTAGAAAGTTTCCATAGTGTGATGCAATTATTTTCTTAGGTACCTTTAGACATTGCCCTCGCATTTGCGAGGGCCACTATGCTAGTTATATTTAAAACAAATCAAATTTCTGAGACTGTTTTCTCCATCAATGCGAAAATACCTTGTCATTCATTCTTGAAAAATAGTTACCCCACTATTTACATGCTTACACTTGTACTACTCTGGTGTGTTTTCCAAATAATTTCTGTATTTTTTGCTGAAACAAAAAAACCAAATTTCAGCGGATTTCACAATTTTGTATCACAACGGGCGCGGCGTAATTTTACACATAAAGGTTGCACCAAATATCCACTATGTACAAAAGTGAAACTAAGCAATTCTTAAAATTAAGAAATTTTTAAACTTTTCACATAAACTAAGAGATCTCCGTTTCGTTGCAGATTTTTTTATTAGTTTTCCAAATAATTTTTGTATGTTTTGCCGAAACAAAAAAAACTAAATTCCAGCAGATTTCACAATTTTGTATCATAACGGGCGCGGCGTGTCGCCGCGTGAAATTTGTCTTTTAGATACCTCAATTTTTTCTTAATGAAAATACACTTGCAGAAATACACACTTCCAAGTTGAATCTCCAAAATCCTCATACGTTCTTCTTTCGTCGCTCCAGCTTTCATTGTTTATCATCCAACAGGCTTATCGACCATGTGTATTATACGTAGGCACGCGTTGGCGCCACCGTAGCAGGCAGAGGCAGGTGACCCTTTTTTTTGCAAGCAGGTCACTGTCTCGTACAAACTTTCCCTCAGTGGAGTGAAGTCCAATCCAAGGTACCTGAGCCTCGTGTTCGAGAATTTGTACGGCTCCGCCATCGGCTTGCCGTCATCTTCGCACCTGCATACAATATTCAGAGTGAGCATCCGAGGCACGGGATCAAGCAAGTAGAATTGATGGATTAGGCTGTCATGGTGCTCGTACTTGGCGGTGACGGGGTACTGCGGGAAGAGTTCCTTGAGGAGCTTCAGGAAATGGGCGCGGTGCAGCACGGCGCCGATGCAGAGGTACCGGCCGCGTGCGTCGGGACGCTCGTAGGCGAGGACGTGGGCGCGGGCGACGTCGCGGACGTCGGTGTAGGCGGCGACGGCGTTCGGGTAGGTCGGCTTGGCGCCGGTGACGAGGGGTGTCCTCGGCAAATCCCATAGTTAGATACCTAGGGTTGATTATGTGGTAGAGAACGCGTAGTACTGGTGGACACGACGGCTGACAAGCGGGAATTTACCCAGGTTCGGGGCCCTCGATTGAGGTAAAACCCTTACTCCTGCATGTCTGGATTTGATCTTGTGAATATGCGGTTACAGGGGTCCGGCGAGTTGTTGGTCTCGTCGGGATTATGGTGGCTATCAATTGCTTTTCCTCATCGGTTACCCTCCTGGCCTTTATATAGGAGGCCAGGTCCTGGATACTTAACCGATCAGGTTTACACATATGGAAAGTTCTAACCGATTATGATCTAATCTAATTAGGAAACTTCTCTTCGTCTGGCTACTTTCTTCATGGGCTTCTTTTATTCTGGGCCTCTCCTGGGCTTCGCCTGTACCAGGTACCTTCACGCCGGGGTACCCGAAGGGTATATCCTCGTCAGTAGCCCCCGAGTGCTTGCTTGATTACGGAGAATCATGGATGCACTCCCTCCAACATATGTATCGTAGCTTTATTCTTCTGGCAAGTATGTATGTTTTTTATGCAATCTTGGGGATAATAGCATAGTAGGCCCAGAATACTCGAGACTGGTTAACTACACATTCAGGTAAAACCTTACTAGCCTTCAATCAAACTCAAGTCTCTGGACTCGAATCTGGAACACATTCGAAACGACTTTTGCCTGGGGATTATAGCTTGGCAGGCCTGACTCACTCGAAGAAGATCGAGCTCAGTTAACTACACATTTGGGTAAAACCATGCCAGTTTTCAATCAAACTCGAGTCCCCGGACTCGAATCTGGAACACTTTCGATATATCTGCCTAGGGATTTTGACTTAGTAGGCCTGAACTTACTTGAGTTACCGATGTCAGTTAACTGCTCATTAGGGCAACACCATACTAGACTTCAATCAGATTCGAGTCCCCGGACTCGAACCTGGAACATACTGGACAGACTCGACTCAGGCCGCTTGGGGTCTTACTGACTCGTTCTGCAGATCATATTTGCTACCCGACGCGTCCGTCAGGATTTTCATCATGTCTGTTGACACGGAAAAAACTTAAGGGAAAACACTGCCGGAGTGTCCCTTAGCCCAGCTCGATTCAATCGGCAGGTCTTACCTTTGCATTTGCGTATGCAGCATCCGAGACTTTTTCGATTGACATGGTCCGGGAATTTTATGAATTATGTTTGTAAAATAAAAGGACTTTGCCGAAATTAATCAGTCGAGTCTGCTTTGTCTAGTGAGTAGTTTTTTACCTTTTTAGAAATCTTTATGGAGCGCGACAGCGCTCCCATGGGAGTAGCCCCCGAGATTGTGGTTTATTGTTTGCAATAGAGGACAATCTTAAATTCATTATGTTCTGCATGTCCTTAATCGAAGAAATTTTTGACATATGCTCCCATGGGAGTACTTCTTGTTAATTATCATTCCAATCGATATATGATCCCAATCGACTTGCGCTTATGTTCCTACCTCTTCTGCTTGTGTGATTGACGTCATGCATGACACTTGCGGTGTGCCTGTCAAATTTTTGATAGGACATGACCTTGCGGGCCCGTTGTCAGGGTTTTGACCACCAGAAGACGCTACTTCTGCTCCGATTTTACCGGGCATGGCGAAATTTTCGCGGAATAATGATGACTTCCTCGTTTTGCGTGCGTAGTGGGCGGCGTGGGCTGCGACGGTTGTTCTTCATGAGTGACACGTGTCACCTAGATTTTGCTTGGACGGCTGTGATTCTTTTGCCTAACACAGTAAATACCCAATCTTTCTCTCCGAGATTTTCTTACCCTGCCATTTGCCTCTTCTTCCTCCGCGCACATCGCCCACCATTGCTTTGCGCTCGAGCTTCGTCTCCATCTGCTCCTTCCCCATGGCACCCAAGAAGAACAAGCGCGGTGCTGCCGCCGAGACGACCGGGAAGGGGAAGAACGTGATTGCGGCCGGTGGCGCAACCAGTGCCCGTACCAAGTCACCAGGCGACTGGTCGCGATCCTCCATTAACGAGACTCATCTTGAGGAGTTTCGCCAGAAGGGCTGGCTACCACCTGCTGAACAAGTTGCTGCTCGCGCCGCCGGTTTGGAGGTACGCCCCGAGCCTCGCGCCGACGAGCGTGTATGTTTTGCGGAGTTTCTTCCCCGCGGCCTCTCGTTCCCTCTGCATGACTTCGTGCGGGGACTACTGTATGCCTACGGCATACAGCTTCATGACTTGACCCCCAATGGGCTGCTGCATATTACCTGCTTCGTGGTGCTATGCGAGTGCTTCTTGGGGATATCTCCCAGTTGGCCGTTGTGGAAGCACCTCTTTCAGGTGCGCCCGAACTGCAGAGGAGGGCGTCCCTGCCCTGTTGGTGGTTTCAACATCCAGGCTTTGAGTGGGTCGAACTACTTCGACCTGAAAGCAGTCGACTCTGCACAAGGCTGGAGGACCAGATGGTTCTATGTGCCAATCGATCAGGCGATTCTTCCCGCCTTTTCGATTAAGAACCAGCCATCCAAGACGGCGGCTTGGGACCATCTGGTGTCTGAAGCTGAGGCCAAGGAAGCCGCTCCTCTACTCGCGAAACTACCTGATCTGCTGACCACTGTGTCTGGAATACAATTGATTAGCACGTTTATGAAGATGCGAGTGTGGCCCCTGCGTCTCCGTGTCCACCCTATGTGGCAATACGAAGGGCCACTCGACTCAACCAGAATGAGTCGAGAGGAGTTATCTGAAAAGGAGCGTAGTGCCAGGTGAAAAAGATCACTAGCATCAAGGCTTCTGAGGCGATTGACTTCTCCTTCAAGTTGTTGCCTTATGGACCAGGCAACGCGCTACCTGAGGTACGTGTGTGTGTTATATCACTCGTTGTATTATACGTATATGAATTATCATCGTTATTTGTTCTGCACTTTGAATTTTGATTGCAGGGTCACCCGACTGCTTCCTCCCTGCCACCTTTGCCTGAAGCTGGTCCCACTTCAGAGACCATGGTACAAGAAGATCTTCATGTGCCTGCAACCAAGTCTGCTTCGGCGCACACTACTCCAGGCGAAAACTTGGAGGATGAAGCCGGAGATGAAGTAAACCAGCCTGCAGCTGAAGTTGCAGCTGACTCGGAGGAAGTTCTGACCACCCGCAAGGCGAAGCGGCTTCGATTGACGCGTGATTCGCCAAGCGAAGCGTCTGAGAAAAATGATCAAGTGGGCACCCGCAACTCAGGTACTCATTCGCCTTCAAAAAGCATTCCTTTGGCCTTTCTCCTCTAGCTTCTCGTCCTCCTCCTCCTTCGGGTAGTACTCCTTTCCTAGGAGCGCTTGCTCTCGACGAAGAGCCCAAATCAGACGACGACGAAGAGTCCAGGTTTGTTTTGATTCCCTCAATAAGTTTTGAGTGACAGTTTGTTTGCTGCTTTTCTGCTTCTTAATCCCTTCCTTTCCTTGTACAGTGGCAAATCACCACCATCTCCTCCTGTTGTGGACACCACGAGTGCCCCACAACCTATGACCACTCAGCAAGTCGACACAGCCATTACATCTTTGGTTGTTCCAGCCACCACTCTAGTGGAGGTTGTCAACAGGGAGAAGGCTACGGTCGACGCGGGTGCCACAGCTTCTTCTTGGACTGACCACGTACGCACTTTTCCTTTCCCTACAAGTTTGAATATATAGTTTGTACTTCGATTAGCTTTAATTTCCAAGTTTTTGCTCTCACTTTCTTTTTCAGCCAATGTATGCTTCCCTATCCACATGGGTGCAAACTCTTGCCCGTGTAGAGAAGGAAAGGGACTCCTTGCAAACCTCCGCATCTGAGCTTACGGGTAATTTGTGATTCTTTTGCTTACAGTCGAGTTTTTGCTAAAACTTTGAATTGGATAACATTTTTGATGTAATCGTCTGCAGGGAAGCAAAAATTGGCTGAAGAGCGAGTAGGCACCCTTGAGGAGGAGCTGAAAAACTTGAAGGCCAAGCTCGGGACCCAAGAGGCTGATGCCAAGAAGGTGCTCGAGGAAGCCCAAGATGCAGCTCACAATCGCGAAAAGGAGATCATCAATCGACTGTCTAGCCTGGCACGTTCTGCTAGAGGTATGTGTGGTTCTTTCTGGCTATGCACATAACTTGCCTATTTTTTACATCTGTTGACCTTAGTTACTCTCCTTTGCAGGACTCGACGCTGCTGCTTCTTCTGTTGAGCCATCAAATGATGAACTGTCACTTGAAGGCGTGATTACTGATCTGGAGGTGGTCCTGTCCAAGACCTCGACTGACCTTGCCGCCACTTCCGGTGCTCTTGGCTTCCTGCACAAGGAGATGATGCCCGCAGCTGACGTGCCTTCTTCAGTCGAAGGGCTTGTGGGCGCTTTTGGTGCTGGAACAACATCAGTCACGGACTTTGCTCGCGGGTGCACGGTACGCGGCTCAGAGTACACCCTCAAGCCTTTGTTAGGGCATGGCGTAGAGGTTGACTTCGAGCGCCATTTATCTGAGTACCCGAAGAGGGCCAATGGGAAACCATCGGCTTTTAAAGATGTGACTGATAAAGCCACCCGCCTGAGCGAGGTGTGCATCCAAACCATGGAGCGCCGGGCTGAAACTATTAGAACTCAGTCGCGCAAGAACAAGACAGAATCTGCTTCTCGTGCTTAGGATTAGCCTGCACCTTGCTATTTTTATTTGTCTTTTGGAATGTAATATGTATCCATGAATCTACTCGAATCCTTTTGCCCCATGCTTGCATGGCTATATATGTTATGACTTCTATGTGCAAGCTTATGTACGATCTTTCATACGCTTGTGATGATGAATTTTCACTCCCCATGAAGCAGGATGAAGTTTGTGCTGTAGATGTTCCTTCCACCTCTCAAACTGCCAATCGAAACACTAGCCACTCGAGGAGAGATTCTCGAGCTTTGGATGATGCTAGGAATCGAATAAAGGAACTGGAACAAGAGCTAAAAGAAAAACAGGCTGAACTTAAGCTTCTTCACTCACGCCCAAGCTTTGCTACCCAACAGAAAATTATGTGATGGCGGAGATGGAATCTGTAAATCGTCAACTCGAAGGTTAGTGACTACATCCATCGGTCCTTTTCGACAGTTACCCTTGTTGTTTGATTGTTATCCTTGTCCTTCCTGCACATGCAGCATTTGTTCCTAACTTCGAACAAGAGGATAGGAGAGTTTCTCGATTACTGGAGAATGCGATTGAAGATCCTTCAAATGGTCGTCAACATTTTCTTTTGGACAAAGTTCATGGCGTGCTTTGCTCACTTTGAAGGATCGAGTATGGAGAAACGCCCAAGTACTCGAGATATGCAGGCGCATCTTTGCCAATTTGAATTGGGCACTATTTCCTGGCGGGCCGCAGCCTCAAGGATTATTCCCTTTGATTGACATCTTTCGAGTGACAGAATCTGTTAAAGAGTCCTTGATGAACCTTGCGGTGCTTGGAGCCAATGCTACCATGGCCTATATACGCAGTCGTAGGCCTCAATTTGCCCTACGTCCACCTGCTCCAGGTGAACTTATTTCTCAATCGCGTCTAGTTGAGACATATCCTGCAGCTGAGGACTTTATAAGCCGTTGCCGAGATCAATTTTTTGGTCCTGTAGCGGAGATGAAAGACGAATAAACAATTTTCGAGTATACATTTATTTAATGTATATGATTTGTAGATGACTGTATGTATTCTTGAGCCCCGAGTGTAACGAGTGGGGTTTGAGTATGAACCAGCCCCCGAGCATATCGAGTGGGGTTTGAGTGTGAACCCAGCCCCCGAGTGTATCGAGTGGGGTTATTGTGCTAGAGGTGTATTTTTGACTGTTAGTTTGCAGAAATATGAGAAACTTTAAGACAGATATGGAGGAACATATGATTTTATTCCAACTTTTGTTGTTCGACCAGCAGGCCGCCTCGTTAAAAACCTTCCAGTCCCCTTAGGTACCCTGGTAAGGGAAAGAGTGCGTCTGAAACCTGCTGGCTCTTCCGACATGTCGAGTTTACATATAGACTAGGAGACCTATGCATAAAACCGACGCAAGTGCGCCACATTCCATGGATTTGATACTTCTTCTCCAGTCTTGGCATCTTTCAGTCGATAAGCTCCTCCATCGCTGATACTTCTGTGATGATGTAAGGTCCTTCCCATGGTGATGCTAACTTGTGAACCTTTTTCTGCTTCTCTCGTAGCACCAAGTCTCCCACCATGAAGGATCGTGTGCGCAATCGACGGCTATGGTAGTGTGTAGGTCTTGTTGATAAACTGCTGTTCGTGCCAAGGCGGTGTTGCGTGCCTCTTCCAAGAGATCGTCTGCGTCTTCGAGTGCCTTGTTAGCGTCAGTTTCTTCGTATGCTTCTACCCGTGGTGCATGAAATTTGACGTCTGAAGGCAGTATGCTTTGAACCGTAGACCATGAAAACGGTGTGTATTGGGTAGAAGCGTTTGGCGTAGTGCGCAGGCTCCATAGTACCACGTCGAGTTCTTCAACCCATGCCCGCAGCCCTTTTAGTGGGACCAGCAGCCTTTTCTTGATGCCACTGCACACGAGACCATTGGCTTTCTCGACCTGTCCGTTCGATTGCGGATGCGCGACTGACGCATAGTTTAGTTTGACCTTGCTCCTTGCAAAAAGATTGAAACTCTTCTGTGTGAAGTTGGTTCCATTGTCCGTAATGATACTGTCCATCACTCCATACCGATATATGATCGATTGGATAAAACGGACCGCCGTGGAAGCTGTCGAGCTTGTGATAGGGATGGCTTCGATCCACTTTGTAAATTTGTCGACTGCAACAAGTAGGTGAGTGTGACCCCTTTGGATGACTTTTTGAGTGGCCCTACCATGTCAAGGCCCCACTGGGCGAAGGGCCACGCCAGTGGTATGGTTTTGAGTGCTGATGCGGGTGCATGGGGTCGTGTTGCGAACTTCTGACACCCGATGCATCTTTTGACAATATCTTCTGCGTCACTTAACGCTGTTGGCCAGTAAAACCCGCTCGGAAGGCTTTGGCTACGATGGATCGACTGCCTGCATGGTGTCCGCAAGTACCTGCATGAATATCGAAGGAGATCTTTGCCGTCTTCGAATGCGATGCACCTTTGGAACATACCTGAAGTGCTGCGTTTGTACAGCTCACCGTTAATGATGGTGTATGATTTTGCTCGCCGTATGATGCGTCTGGACTCGTTTATGTCTTCGGGTAGTTCATTGCGGAGCATGTATGCGAGGAAAGGTTGAGTCCATGTAGGTTCGATAGTAATACCTCGACTGGAGGATTTTGTGCTTGGGATATTACCTTTACCCGTGGCGGGTGCCGATGCGATGGTCGCTTATCGATTGACCTATGCTCGTCTTTCGAAGAAAACACCTGGTGGTATTGGCGCTTTTGTGGATGCGATGTTTGCGAGTTTGTCTGCTTCCTCGTTGCTTTCCCTTCCTATGTGCCGCAACTCGCATCCTTCAAAGCTTCCCTCCATGATGTTGTAGAGGTCGTGGTAGAGCGTCATGTTATCTGCGATTGAGTCGCAGGCCTTCATTGTTTGCTGCACCACTAGTTTGGAATCACCATAAATCATTAGTCGAGTACACCCCATAGCTTTCGCCATGCGCATGCCGTGAATTAGCGCCTCGTATTCTGCTTCATTGTTTGATGGAAACTCGAATCCCATTTGTAGCACGTAGCGTAGCTTGTCTCCTTTGGTGAGATGAGCACCACTCCTGCTCCTGCTCCTTTTCTTCTTGGATCCATCAAAATACATCGTCCATGATTGGAGACATCAGGTACCCTGGAAGTTGGGCTTCGATCCACTCGGTATGGAAATCTGGCAGGACTTGTGCTTTGATGGCCTTCGGGTGCTCATACTTGATGCCCAGTGGTCCTAGCTCGATGAGCCATTTTGCTACTCGACCTGTTGCATTGGGGTTTGTGAGGACGTCCCCGATTGCGACTTGTTGACCACAGTAATCGGGTGATCGGAGAAGTATGTGCGAGTTTCCTGGAGTCATGAACACGGCGTATGCCATTTCTGGTATTGCGGGTAGCGTTGCTTGGATGGGGAGAGGACTTCACTTACGTAGTAGACTGGCCGCTGTATGCTCTGGCTATGCCCTCTTCCATGCGATCGACTACAAACTGTACTGACCACCGATTGGTAGCGGAGACGTAAAGGTAGAGTGGTTCATGTTTTCTAGGTGCTACCAGAATCGGAGGGCTTGTGAGCATCTTTTTGAGGTCTGAAGAGCTGCGTCTGCCTCGTCCGTCCACTCGAATTTTTCCGCCTTCTTCATCAGTTTGTAAAACGGGAGTGCTCTTTCACCTACTTACTGATGAACCTGCTGAGTGCTGCTACTCGACCAGCTAGTTGTTGCACTTCATGAAGCTTGGTGGGTCTCTTCATCGTGATATGGCCTGAATCTTTTCGGGATCTGCTCTATTCCCCGTGCTGATACCAAATAACCGAGGAGCTGACCGGCTGGCACACCAAAAGTACACTTCTTCGGGTTAAGCTTGATGTTGTATCGATTGAGGTTATTGAATGTTTCTTGGAGATCCTTGATCAGAGTATCTTCGTTTTGAGTTTTGACGACGATATCCACATATACTTGTACGTTCTTCCCAATTTGCTCAGCGAGGCAGTTTTGCATCATGCGCTGGTAGTTGCACCCGCGTTTTTGAGACCAAACGGCATTGTCGTGTAGCAAAGACTCCGAGTGGAGTTATGAACGCTGTTTTCTCTTCATCTTCCTTTTTCATCCGGATCTGGTGATAACCAGAGTATGCATCCAAAAAGGACAATCGTGCGCACCCTGCGTCGAGTCGATAATCTGGTCGATTCGAGGCAATGGAAGTGATCTTTCGGGCAGCATTTGTTCAGAGATGTGAAATCCACACACATTCGCTTATTCTGAGTTCTTTTTGTCGACCAAACGGGATTGCTATCCAGTCTGCTTTTTTGAGTTCTCGATGAATTTGGCTGCACGCAACCTATCGACTTCTGCTTCGATTGCATCTCTTTTTGGATCAGAAAAACGGCGCATAGTTTGCTTGATTGGCTTGAAACCTGGTTTAATTTGTAGAGAGTGCTCGGCAAATTCCCTGGGAACACCTGGCATGTCAGATGGAGACCATGCAAATATTTCCCAGTTCTCACGGAGGAATTTGACGAGCGCGCTTTCCTATGCGTCAGTAAGGCTTGACGACATTGACCGTCTTGGAGGGGTCAGTCGGATGGACCTGGTGCTTCTTGTGTCGTTTGTTGCGTTGAACTCTCTGTCGGTTGCCAATCTTTTGTGTTCTGGCAGAAGTGTGCGATCGTTGGAGATCTCGAGATCAGCGAGTGCCTTTTCCATCCCGTACATCTCAGAGATTTTGCTGAATTCGCGATCACATGAATCTGACCTCTGGAAGTTGCCATTGACTGTGATGACTCCCTTTGGCCCTGGCATCTTGAGCTTGAGATAAGCGTAGTGCGGGACAGCCATGAATCTTGCGAACGTCGGACGCCCAAGTATAGCGTGATATTGTGACTTCCAGTCGACGACTTCGAACTCAATCGATTCAGTTCTGAAGTGTTCAGGGGTTCCGAATGTAACGTCGAGCTGGACTGTACCTTTCGGGTGTACTGCTCTGCCTGGGACAATGCCATGGAAGGTGTTTGTCGATTCTGGCAGATTATCGACTGCCTTGTTCATCCTTCGCAGGGTATCCGTGAAGATTATGTTGAGGCCACTGCCTCCATCCATGAAGACCTTGGTCATGGCGTAGTTGCCAATTTGTGCATCGAGTACAAGGGCTGCGTGCCCTGGTCGGTACACTGCTGGCGGGTGATCCTCTCGGTTGAAGATGATTGGAACTTCGGATCCTTTCAAAAATTCTGGAATAGCTGGGGTGCCATGACCGCCATGTTGACGTGTCGTGTGTGCAGCTTCTGTTCTCGATTGGATGATCGCCCCTTTTGGATCATGTTCATTTGGCCTCGAGTGGGAGGGTATTGCTGCTCCTTCCCTGGGGTACTTGATGTATGGCTGCTGCCACTTGTGTTCCTCCGTTAGGTTGTGCGGGTACCATGTATGATGGTTGCATTTGCTGTTGCGCTGGATATGCCTGAGCAGGCTGTGTTTGCTGTGGAACAGAATACACTTGAGTATGTGTACCTGCTGTGGTGCAGAATATACCTGAGCTTGTTGTATGTTGTGGCGCAGAGTACACTTGAGCTGGTGCCGCTTGCGTGTGGGTTGCTGCGATTGGCTGTGCTTGCGTCAGTTGCGGCGGAGCGCGTCCTTCCTTCTGCAGGCGTAGTACGTACTCGATCGCCAATTGGTCGAATTCCCTGCAGTTCTTTAGTGAATGATTAGAACGTAACCTACCGTCGTCTCCTTTGTATAAGTGAAATCTGCAGTGATCGTCCATTCTTTCCTCGACTGAGCGCTCTGGCTCCTTATCTGTTCGCCTGCGCCATTCAGGTCTTTTGTAACTGTCACGGTTGTCACGCCCACGATAATTGTCACGGCGGTCGTCTGAGCGGTGATCCGACTGTCTCTGCGGTCGTCAGTACGGTGATCTCGATTATCACGGTTGTCTTCAGGACGTTTGTCAGTTTGGTCTCGGCTGTCTCGCGGCTGAGCGAACCCTGCTCCTACGAAGCTTGGCTTGTCATCATCATAGTGACGATACTTGCGCTTGCGCCTTCTGTCATCTCTAGGATCTCGATTGTCTCTGTCACGGTTGTCGTGTGACGGCGTAGGTTGATTGCCTCTTACTGAGTCTTCTCCGTTTGCCCACTTTGTTGCGATTGCCATGAGTGCTGCCATTGTTTTTGGGTCTTCTCGGCCGAGCATCTCTCTGAAATCTTTCCTCCATAAGCCTTCCTTAAAGGCGTCGATTGCCCTATCTTCTGATACATGTCCTATCGAGTTGCGAATGGCTGTCCATCGCCTTATGTACGATCGCAACGACTCATCTGGGCCTTGCTTACATGTCTTGAGCTCTTCAAACGTTTTAGGCCTGTCACACAAGGGTCCGAAGTACCTGACGAAGTCATCGCGGAATTGCTCCCACGAGTCGTAATATGACTCGGGTAGCGATTTGAGCCAATCGCGAGCTGCTCCTTCCATCATGAGTTGTATGTACTGCATCGCTGTAGTTGTTGTGCCACGCTGACAGCCGACAGCTAATCTGTAATCTTCTAACCAATCTGAGGGTTCCTGCTTGCAGTTGAATTTTGGCGTTGTTGCAAGTGAGAATTTCTTGGGCATGCGAGCTTCTCGAATCCGTCGGGTGAAACACAATGCTCCACATGGCCCTATGTCAGCCCCTGAGTCAGAGCTGCTGCTATATGACCTTCTGGATCGGCTCCTTCGATGGCGCGAGCTTCTTCTGTCGCTCCTTCCCCTGGGGCTTCGACTGCGACGATCCCGATCTGTTCCCCGTGCGGGGGTAGGTTGTGTTGGCTGTATGGCTTTTGTTGCGATTGCCAGTTGCTTATACAGCTGAAGATGATGATCTCTCTTTGGATCTCCCACTGGTGGTTCGATTGTTTGAGGTAGTTGCCCAACGTCATCAGCGCCCCAACTGGCTCAGTTGATATGATCATGCCTTCTTTATCTACTTCCATAAAAGCTGGGTCAAGGTTTCGAGTGATTGCAGCTCGATCCGCTTCTCCCAGGTTGAGCCTTGGCCTATTTGCAGGATCATGCCTCCCAGTGGAGCTCATGGAAAGTGCCCTTCGCCTGGCGCTTGATATGCTCGCCTGTTTTCTGCGTTCCTCGAGTGTCGCTCTATAGTTGTTCAGACGAATATTTTCTTGCCAGTTGAAGTATGCATAAGTCATCTGTTCTTCCGGAGTTGCGTCGATTGGCATCATCGCGCAATCTTTTATGATTTGATCTATTTTCCTTGCTGTTTCAGCCGTGATGGTCAGGGTGGTCTTTCCATCAGGCATGGTAACTGTACATGGGAATTGTGTGGGTCGACGACATGCTGCTGCTGCGGATGTTTCTGCGGCGCTTGCGGTGTACACTTGGTAAGGTATCACTTGGTCAGCGGTCCCCATGCTATTGACACGTACCATGGACTCGGCGTCGTCATCCAAACTCATGTCAGAGTTACTCGGTTTGCTGTTGGTTTTGCCGTAGTCGAGTTGATCGCCGATTGTCTTGTCCAAGCTTCCAGCATCACACGTGAAGATCTCGTGGTTGGCCTGCACCTCGGGGCCATTAAGGTAGGCTAGGTAAATGCTGTCATAAGGTTTTCCTCGTTTTCTGAGAGGTTTGTGCAATCGAAGATGCCTTCGAGTGACTCAGCCGAGTTGTTTGGACGGAACACAGATTCGACTTCGTTTCCTCCAAAGTTTTTGGCCACTGCTTTGCGAAACTCTTCGTCGTCCATTGAAGTTGCAGAGTCACTTGGTGTCTGGAACGGTGTGATCTGTGATGATGTTGCTGCCAAGATCGAAGGTGTTGCAGATGCAGTCGACAGGTTGTCGAGTATCTCCATGTCGACTGGGTCTAATAGATCCTGCACACCATCTTTATCAACGAAAAAATTGAAACCATCAACAGTAACGTCCAAACCTGATTCTAGGCTAGCAAAGGCCTGTTGAGCTTCAATCGAGTGTGGTTTGAGTCTCCTTGGAGAAATTGGCGAGTGTTCGCCTTTTGAGTTGGTTCCAGTCGATGGGATCGGCGAGTTGCCGTTTGAGGTCATGATCGGCGATTTGCCGTTTGGTGAGGTGATCGGTGAGTTACCGTGTGAAGGAGAGGTTGTCGAGTGACCACCTGATGATGAAGCCGGCGAGGCCGTGAATCTAGCACTACCTTTTCCCACAGACGGCGCCAATTGACGAGGGGTGTCCTCGGCAAATCCCATGGTTAGATACCTAGGGTTGATTATGTGGTAGAGAACGCGTAGTACTGGTGGACACGACGGCTGACAAGCGGGAGTTTACCCAGGTTCGGGGCCCTCGATTGAGGTAAAACCCTTACTCCTGCCTGTCTGGATTTGATCTTGTGAATATGCGGTTACAGGGGTCCGGCGAGTTGTTGGTCTCGTCGGGATTATGGTGGCTATCAATTGCTTTTCCTCATCGGTTACCCTCCTGGCCTTTATATAGGAGGCCAGGTCCTGGATACGTAACCGACCAGGTTTACACATATGGAAAGTTCTAACTGACTATGATCTAATCTAATTAGGAAACTTCTCTTCGTCTGGCTACTTTCTTCATGGGCTTCTTTTATTCTGGGCCTCTCCTGGGCTTCGCCTGTACCAGGTACCTTCACGCCGGGGTACCCGAAGGGTATATCCTCGTCAGCCGGTGAGGTAGCGGGCGACGTGGCTGCTGCTGAAGTTGAGGGATTTCGGTGTGGTGGTCGTCGCGCCCTTCCTCCCTCGCCCTAATCCCCTCCTGCACCTTCCATCTGTGACGGAGGCTGCTCCCGGCTCTAGGTATCATGCTCCACCTTTCTTGTTCGGGGATTTCGGTGGTGCGAAGTAGGGACACGGGAAACCCGGCCGGCAAGTCCGGCACTGCCGCGGTGGCGCCTGCGGGTGTCGCCTTTCCTCGCTGGAGGGCGTCAGGTAGTCCCCTACTACAAACCGCATCTGTGGGAAACCCCGGTCCTTTCGGTCCGAGCAGCAGCGGCGCCTAGGCGTCGCATTTCTTCTTGAAGGTGTTGTTAATGGTACTCAGATTCCCTTGGTACAAGAGGTGCAGCGGTGGTACGACGCCGACCTCCGTCTCGGACTAGGAGCTTCAAAGGGCGCAATGTACTTGCTTTGTGGCTTCGCGGAGGCGAACCCTACTCTCGACTCCGGTCCGGCATATCCCACTTGCCGGGGCTAGCCCCTCTTCGGCCTGCCTTTTCTCCTTGGCGCATAGGTGTGATCTCGTCGGAGCGGTTCCGTGGTAGTGGTGAGTCTCGGGAGCCACCTCGCCAGAGACGGCCATTAAAGCTTGGTGCTCTGCATCCTCGTCGTTTGGCTGGTTGCTCGGCATGGAGGGCTTGTTGTGAGGCTTGGTTGTGATGGTGTCCATGCTGAGCTGTTGTAGTCGTTGTTGTGTTGTTGTTGTTGTTGTTTGCCATGCTTCGGCATGTGCCGCTGTCCTAGCTTTGCTAGGTGTTGTATGGTTTTCAGGCCTGGTTTTCCTTATAAACCGAGTCAATCGGCTATCAGCCTTCTTCTAATCATAATGAAAAACAGCTCTTGACTGGCTTTTCAGTCAAAAAAAGTTGAGCTCCGGCTGCAGCATGGGGCCCATCGTCATGGACGGCACCACCACCGCCAGCTCCAGCCCCCTCTTTGCCGCCTCCTCCGTCGCCGTGATCTCCGCCATCATCTTCGCACAGCAATATAAATTCTGCACATATGTCAATCACACCAACGATTGTTAAGCTCACACTTCAGAGAAAGATCGAGTGTCATGGCGAGTGATGGTGCAGACGAGAGTGAAGCTTCATCATACCCCGGTTTGTTTGCAGTACTCGTAGTCGCTCCAGCACGTCTCGTCGAGCACGGTGTCGGGGCTCCGGTTGGGGTCCATGTGAACGGCGCCGTAGGATGAAGTGAACACGATGCGTCGCACGCCGGCATCCGCCGCCGCGCTGATCACGTTCCTGGTCCCTTCCACGGCGACCGGCACAAGCTCCTGCAAGTCAACATAGCCAGGTAATGGAGTGAGCGAACCATGCGGATACAGATCATCTCAAGAAGTGAGCGGAGCAGAGTAGAGGCAGTGGACTGACCGGGTCGTTGGATACCGGTGAGGCGACGTGGAAGACGCCGTGGCATCCCTGGAACGCCGCGCGGAGGCTGTCGTAGTTCAGGACGTCGGCGCGGCATAGGGTGAGGCTCTCCTCCGCTCCTTCCAAGGACAGCAGGTGCGCGTTCTTGCCATCAGCTACACAAACCAACCAAGGCATTTGATCAGTCAACCAGAAACTGAAACTAACTCCACCATCGATATGAGGCCACGAATTGTCAGGTGGTACTTACCGGGATTCCTGGCTGTTCCCCTGACTCGGTAGCCGCGGTGGAGGAGCTCCTTCACCACCCAGGACCCGATGAATCCCCCTGCCCCCGTCACGCAGACCAGCTGCTGCTCCGGTGGCTTGAGTTCGCCGTTGTCCACGGACATTGGCAATCGACGGCATGGTGGTGAACTGGTGGTCGATCGACGTGTGGAATGGATGCTAGATGAGGGTTGCTAGTTAGCTACTGCTTCCGAAGTTCAATCGAGCTTCTGTGTGTTGTGTCCGGTCAACCTACGCCCGTTATTTATACTGCTGGAGAGTGCAAGCAGATGAAGCTAGAAAGGTTTGCAGATTGGCGGGAAGCAAAACATACGGCCGGCTCGTTTTGGTTTGCAGACTGATACGCGACTGAAAATTCAGCTGCGTGGGGTGGGTTTGGGCCGACAGTGCGAGCAAAACCGATGCAAGGGATATTCTGTTCCAGAGGGGAATCACCACGGCGCTGGAATCCTATACCACGGAAAGCTCCACGATCGAGTCCGGTTTCCAGGACCTAGCGCGTCATCGTTAGTACACGCCAAAAGCTATGCTGGTTTCGTCACGTATTAAAATGTTGACAAGAAACTAAGAAGGAAAACTTTGACAATTCATCAAACAATGTTGCCCAAAGCAGTTCGATAGTTTTGCTTGCTCTCCTTCGGTTGGGGCCTCAGGGGGAATTTTGGTAGCATGGAAATCAAGTCTGTTCCAAGGAATGCTGGTAGAAGTTAAACGCTTTGGCATAATTATATCTTTCTCGTCGGCACATAATAATCAGAAGTGGACGTTAGTGGTGGTATATGGGCCATGCCAAGGGGAGGAAAGAGATCTTTTTGTTCAGTGGCTATATAATCTGAACATCCCTGATGATGAACTTTGGCTTTTCATTGGTGATTTCAATTTCATGAGATCGCAACAAAACAGAAACACTCCAGGGGGAAATATTAATGATATGATGTTGTTTAATGAAGTTACTGGACACTTGGGTCTGCTAGAACTGCCATTGAAAGCAGGGCGGAGCTGCATGGCTCTAGGGTGATGCACAGGCAACATGGTAGTTGACATTTTACTTGAGAAATTAGCTTGAGAAACAGTGTGTGCATCATGCTAATCTTAATAAAATGCACACTGGTGACTGAAATGCACCAGGTTCAGCTTTAGTCTAGCTCTGCTCCTGATACATGGTCGAATATGCAGCAAACACCTTTACTGGAGCAGCTGGACTGGTTCTTCACAACACCAAATTGGACGTCTACATATCCTAACACGGTCGTCACAGCCATGGCTAAACCGACCTCAGATCATGTCCCTTGTGTGGTCAGTATTGATACTATCATCCCTAAGGCTCAGCTCTTCAGGTTTGAATTTTTTTGGGTACAATAGCCAGGGTTTTATGACTGTGTGAAGAAGGTTTGGGGAAGGCCTAATAGAGCCACATCCAGTGCTGCTATTCTAGTTGAAAAGCTGAAGGCTCTGAGGCATGAGCTTAAACTCTGGAGGAAGTCTCTTTCAAAAATTAAACTACTCAAAGAGAAGTGCAATCTGGTTATTTTGTTCTTTGATTATCTTGAGGAAGAAAGGGTTTTGTCTATACCTGAATCAAATTTTAGACGAATTCTTAAGCTGCATCATGAGAAGTTGCTAAGGGCACAATTTTAATACTGGAAAAAGAGGTGTACGATACGTTGGATTAAAATGGAGAGGAGAACACTAAATTTTTTCATGCTATGGCAAACGAAAGGTTTTAGCGTAATTCAATCTCTAGTTTGCAACTTCCGGATGGTCACGTGATCTCAGATCATGACCAAATGGCTGCAGTGGCTTGGTCATGTTATAAAGATAGAATGGGAACTCCAAACGGTATTGATATGAGATTTGATCTGACGCGATTAGTAAGGACAGTGGATGGTCTTCACAGCTTGGTAACACCTTTTACACAGGAAGAAATGGACAATGTAGTCAACAAGATGCCCATAGACAAAGCGCCTGGCCCTAATGGGTTCAACGGAATGTTCATGAAGAAATGTTGGGATATCATTAAAACAGATTTCTATTCGCTTGCGGCTGACTTTGTTGGACAGAGAGTCTCTTTGGAAAATATAAATACTTCGTTCATCACGCTGGTACCCAAAAAGCCTTCTCCGGAACAGATAAATGACTATAGACCCATTTCGTTGACAAATATCGGGCTAAAGTTTCTCACAAAGCTGGTTGCTGATAGGCTTCAAAGTAAAATTCTGAACTGCATACATAAGACCCAATATGGGTTTATCAAAGGAAGGTCTATACAGGATTGCATTGCATGGTCATTTGAATATTTACATCAGTGCAAAGTATCCAAAATAGAGATTGTGGTAATCAAATTAGACTTTGAAAAGGCTTTTGACTCCATTGAGCATGAGTTGATATTTCTGATGCTTAGAAGGTTGGGCTTCCCGGAGCTGTTCATCAAATGGGTTAAAAGCATCCTTGAATCTGGAACATCTGTTGTCCTAGTGAATGGTGTGCCTGGAAGAAAATTTAGATGTAGAAGAGGGGTCAGGTAAGAAGATCCTCTGTAACCCTTGCTTTTTGTGCTAGGGGAGGAATTGTTACAGTATGTGCTTAATGATCTGCTGCAGAGGGATCTCATTAAAAGGCCAATTGATATTCGAGATGGTGATTTCCCAGTGGTTCAGTATGCTGATGACACAATACTGGTGATGGAGGCTGATTCATGTCAATTGCAAGTGATGAAGCAAGCATTGCAGGGTTTTAGTGCTTCAACTGGACTCTCAATTAATTTTCACAAGTCTTGTATGTTGCCTGTTAATATTGATGAAGTTCAAGTTAAAGTATTGGCAGATGAGTTTGGTTGTGCTGTTGGCAGCTTCCCTTTCCCTACTTGGGCTTGCCGATGGGGACCACAAGGCCAAAGATGTCGGATCTTATGCCTATGGCTGATAGACTAGAAAGGAAATTAACTGCTACCTCCTCTTTTTTGGCGTATGGAGGAAGACTGCAGCTCATTACATCTTGCCCTTCGTCCATGCCAATATATTTCTTGTGTTCCTTGGATATCCCACCAGGGATCATCAAGCTTATTGAGAGAATCCTCCGACAGTGTTTATGGAGCAAGAAGGAAAATCAGTCTAAAGCCACTCACTTGCTGCTTGGAGCATGGTTTGCAAACCAAAAAAGAGTGGGGGCTTGGAATATTGGACTTTAAAAAACAGAATGAGGGACTACTGATAAAACATTTACACAAGTTCTACAACAAAGAAGACATCCCTTGGGTTCATCTAGCGTGGAGTTATTATCCAGATGGGATATCTCAGGCTGCTAATCTTTGTGGATCTTTCTGGTGGCGAGATATTATGAAACTGGTGAACAAGTACAGAGAGGTCTGTACTGCTGAGGTTAAATTAGGTGACACGACTTTGTTTTGGTTTGATAATTGGCATGGAAAAGTTCTCCACACTGAATTTCCAAGACTCTTCTCGTTTGCCCTAGATGCCAATATTGCAGTGAAAGAATTTATTAGTTCTGATGATCGGACTCGGGTGTTTCAGTTGCCGTTGTCACAACAAGCTTATGCAGACTTCCTACAACTGCAGCAGTTAGTTGCGAATGTCACACTTCCTCCAGGAGAGCATGATGTTTGGAGGACAATTTGGAAGGATGGTGTCTATACCTCGAGCAGATACTATCATCACTGTTTTAGAGATGAAGTTGCCAGTGCTGTCTATACTGAACTATGGAAGAGTAAAGTCATGCTCAGAATTAAGGTTTTTGCTTGGCTAATGATCAGCGATATTCTGAATACTAGAGACATGCTGAGGCGGCGACACTGGAATGTGACCAATTAGTTACATTGTGTGTTGTGTCCATTGAGAGTGACAGAGGACTGGATGCATTTGTTCTTCCACTGCAATTTTAGCCTGAGGATTTGGAATTACTTGCAAATACAGTGGGAGCCTGGGGTCTCGTTTGAGCAAGTTTTCTTTCGAGCAAAGAAGAAGTTTGACAAACCTTTCTTTAGTGAGGTGGTGATCTTGACGGCTTGGCACATTTGGAAACGGAGAAACGATGCTATATTTAACAATGTGCAGCCCTCTTTTAGATCTTGGAGGAGAAACTTCACGCATGAGGTCACCATGCATGTGCATAGAGTGAAGTCCAAGCATGTACATAGCTTGTCATCATGAATTGATAGTCTTCCATAGTTTATTTCTGTATGTAAATAACCCTGTACAGTGTATGGTTGTTCTATTTTAATGAAATAAAGTGCTGTGGAGCGCAAGCTCTACAGTCTTAGGTTAAAAAAAAGAGTGCAATAATAGGAACAAGGGTTTGAGCCCCTCTTCCTTTAGCTAGCTTAAACTAATTACAATTGTTTGAGGTATTGGCTATGCCGAGGGTGGAAAGGCTTCATCCTCTCACTGCCCTCATTGAGCATCTTTTCATTGGGCCAAACTTGTACATCATGATGGGGTCGCATGGCCGTGGTACACCGTGTCGGATCTGACCGACGTCTTCCCTGCGTTGGATATGCAAGAAAGGCCGGGCGATTTAAACAAGAGAAATAAAATCAACACGAAAAGGCGACCTACTGATGGTATGAAGCCAAAAGCATGGGCGGGGAACATCGATAGAGGACTCCGACGGGGCTTCAACGTTTGAGCGTGTTCGGCTAAGTAGCGAATATGTCCAAACTATGTACGTCTTGGAAGCCCTCTGTTTTTTAGGCCTTCTTTTGGGCAATCCTAATCACTAATAAGTGGGGGATTTGGAATTGCGATATAGGGTTTGTCCTTGGACATTTTGGGAGTATGGCCGGGGGTGGGTGGGGGGGGGGGGGGGGGTAGTGAGAAGTGATGCAACATTCTACTATATTAATTTGAAACTTGGAGTGAGATTCATGGTTTTTTACGGACCTTTCAGTATGTGCGGAATATGAACATAATAATTTTCAAAACATGTCCATTTTACTGCAAATAAAATCATGAAATCAATCAAAACTTTTGAAGATAAATAAATTCAGTTTACTATTGCATTTTATATTTTACGACACCGACCCACCTCATACAAACAACCAGCCCAGCCCAGCCTCCCCTCAAAAAGAGATCGGTCTTTGTCTCAGAAAAGAAAACAAAAAAGAGCTCCGAGACGTAGTAGTACAATTTTCGCTCGAGCGCGCACATTCCCCCCCTTTTCCCAATTGAGCGAGATCTGGGACGAGCACGGAGCCGATGGCGAGGCCGAGGACGGAGGACGGGACCGCGCAGCCACCGTCGAAGCGCCTCCGCCGCGACGCCCGAGCCCGAGGCAGAGCGTGCGAGGACGCCCCCCTGCAGGCGCAGCCGCGGATCGGAGGCGGAGGCGCCACTACAGCGACGGCCTGTACGTCGGCGACCCAGTGCACGACCACGACGAGCCGCTGGAGGCGGAGGCCGCCACGCTGGCCTGCGTCGAGGGCCCTCCCCAGCTCCGCCGCATTGCCCCCTCGGTTCCCGTGAGTTCCCGAAAGCCGATTAGTTCCTGAAATTTCACCCATCGATTGGAATTGGATTGAGAGCGAGCGATTGACGGTTTCCGTGTGGTTTCTTGCAGGTTTGGTATCCGGAGTACCCACTGATGCGGTGGCGCCCTGGCGACTCGAGCGACGGGATGTTCCGCGTCGGGGACATGATGGAGTGGGCTGTGCGTCGGCACCAGGGCGCAGTCACGGGAGTGCCGGTGCCGGGCAGCGAGGAGGGCGGCTTCGACCAGGTGGAGGCGTCAAGAACGATGGTGTGCCGGTGATGCCGCCGCGGCGCCCCGATGACTCCAGCTCCGGGATGTTGGACTGGACTGTGCGTCGGCGTCGCCGGGACATGTGTGGCGAGGGCGAGGAAGCCGCAGCGGGCGTGCTGGACATTTTCCTGGTGCAGCCGAGAGACCGTGGCGTCCCACCGACACGTCTTGAGACGCTTCGTCGCCTGCCGTGGAGGTACTGGATCGAAGAACTACGGTTTTCGCTCGCCTTGAGGTTCAACACAGATGCCGATGTCCCGCAGAGCTGGAGCTGGGCATCTGTCATGGGGAATCCGGCATATGGTGGCCAAGGTAAGATTCTGTTCCTCAACGACCAGGCTAATTTTCAGTTCTGTTTGCTGCGTGCGTACATTTCATTCATAAGTATGTTTTGCATACAGGGGCCTGCACCATCTATGCCATTGCCACATGCATGCGTGCACAACATTGCGTCGCCTTCGAGCGACGGTATGGGGCGGGGACATTCCCCTACCAGCTCGCCGACGTGCACATGCAGTACCTGATCGACGCGTGCCGGGCGGCGGGGGTGTTGGTGACCAATCGCGGGTCCTCAGTGCATAATGTGCTCAAACTAATGAAAGATCAGGACATCTGGGTGCGCACCCAGGAGATCCAGGGCTGGGAGAGATGCAATCTCCGGTGCAGCAGGTTCGGCCATCTGAACCTGAAGGATTCCAACAATCCAGGACTCTTGGTCGCTGCATTCATACGCGTACAGGGGCCCATCATTGGTTCACTCGACGCCTGTGATCCTGACTACCTGCGCACAGAATACGATGACACATACGTGTACCGAGGGAACCAAGTGAACCCCAGCGTCGTGAAGCACGCTGTCGTCTGTATGGATTATCACCGCAAAGAAAACGGCGAGATTCATCTCCGCGTCATGGATAATTTCAAGAGAAATGGACCCCCCAGGTGGATTTACTTTGGCGCGTTCATAGAATTTCACTTCATTGAGGTAGAGGCATTGGACCGCGCGGTGGTGCAGCACCAGCACAACAACACCGCTTAGCTACTCTCCAAGACAAGATGGTGTTTTGGAGTCAATGGTGTAGTGCTGTTTAGTGAGTGACCAAACGGATATAAGCATGCAGTTTTACATTTTTGTTGGTAGTTGAATATCTCTTTCAATTCCTAATGTCAATTCTTTCTTTATCATTTTGAAGGACCTAATGTCAATTCTTAATTCAGATCCCAATTATCATGATAACGCTTCTATCATTGATCTAGATCAGTCTATACATGACTTAGCAAGGCCAGTACCTGAAAATATAGTATTTTCTTTTCAGTGTTAGTGAAATGTGCTTCACTGGATGCTGACCCAAACGTGAGTCGAGTGGAACCATCCCTAGAATGCATACGATTGGTTGTGAACTTCCGTGGATTGATCCGCCCACATGCAGGAATATACCCTTGAGATGCTGAATCAAACGATTCCTCCGATTCGGCCGAACCTTTCCATACACGTTCGGCTAATCATGTGGACCGCTGTCAAATCGTCTCCTTCCTTGGTTAATCTCAACAGTCAAACGCACGGAATGGCCGACGATTTCTTGCTTGTCCGCGCCGGTGCACGCCATGGCCGCAGCAGAGGCTCAACTCGGTTGGGCGGCGGCAGATCTCTTCCCTGTACTGAGCCTCGCCCGACGGCGGTGTACAAAGCATGCTCCGTCGTCCTCTTCCCCATAGGCCGTAGAAAGTAAGCTCGGAAGTGAGCTTCTCACTCAAATCCTTCTTGCGCCGCGCCGAGCTTGAGGACGCCGGAGCCGCCGAGCGCTTCTAGCGCTCGCCGGCGGCCGTCGCAGCGCCGAGCTTGAGGACTTTGAGGACGCCGGGGCCTTAGAGGTCATCGCTTCTTGATCTCGCTGACAGCCGCCGCCGCACCGAGCTTGAAGACGCCGGAGCGGTCGAGGGCCATCGTTTCTTAAGCTCGTCAACGGCCGCCGCCACGTGGAGCTTGAGAACGCCGGAGACGCCGAGCGGAGGGCCATCGCGGCATCGAGTCCGGCACTTGACTGGCTGCGTCTCCATGGCGTGAATCCCTGCTAATTCTTTGTTAACCGCATGTTGTTAACCATCGTATGCTAGATGCAGGGATCTGGCTCTCCAAACCAAACAAACACACAAACTGAACCATTCGTCCCATCTGGTCCACATACGGTGAATGGTTCCATCTCATACCTAATAAACCAGGAACCAAACACACGCTTAGTGTAAATCCTAGAAAAGTATAATGAACATCAAATCTCACTTGACCCCAAGGCTTTATTATAGTCAGAAGAAGTTGACACAAGGTACAGCTGATCTCACTTGACTTATGTTATCATGCTCTTTAAGGACATACACGCATTTTTTTTGTAAGGTGAAGACTTTCATGATTCAGTTGAGCTGCAAGATATGAGTGTGCCTATATACCAGATTGACATGTAAAATTTAAGATAACTGCAGTATCACATTTTAAAGGATTAGTGTATATTGCATATCTTGCGGAGTAGAAAATCACACCATTAATCCAAATAAGAATATTCCATCATTGCTTTTCCTCATAGTAGACAGCATGTTCAAAATTCCTTGGGTACCCACTACCCAGTGTAAGAGCATCTCCAGTCGGGGCGACTAAATGGCCGCCCGCCCAAAGGGCCTGTCCGGAAGGCCTGACGCTTTTGGGCGCCCTAGCTCCCCACTCGCCGGAAGGCCTGGCGCTTTTGGGCGCCCTAGCTCCCCACTCGCGCCGCCCAAAACCGATTTTGTAATATTTGAAAGCAGGCAAATTTCATTGAAATTCGGCGGTTCGGGATACATTTCATTGAAATTCATTAAAACGATACATAATTCATTGGAATTTAAATCTAAACCTATTCTAGCGCGACGGATACAACGCCGGGCACCGGCAGTTGGGGCACTCGCCGGCCCTTGTGGCAGCGAGCACAGGACCCCGGCGGCAACTGGAGCAGATGCAGTAGATGTAGCCGCCGGCGGAGGTGTTGGCGGCGGAGGTGTTGACGATGTTGGTGTTGGCGGCGGCGGCGGAGGCAATGTCCGCCTCGATGGCGCGCTGCATGTGGCCGGGATCCCACTCCGGCGTTGGCGGCCAGCTGAAGTCGTCATCATCCTCCGCCGGTTGCTGCGGCGGGGGCGGCAGTGGACGCTGCAGGCGGCGTCGTTCCTCCTCCCTGGCCTCGTGGCGCACCCTCTCCCTTTCGACGCCGGCCCAGAAGTTCTCGTCGGAGGTGTTGGTGAGGACGTCGTCGTCGGAGTCGAACCAGTCCGGCGGCGGTTCATCCGCGAAGAACGTGTTCAGCCGGTACCGGTACTCGAACTCGACTTGTTCGTCCCAGTACGCTGAGTTCGGCTCGAACTGGGCGGCGTCGTGCGCCTCGGGCGGCATGCCTTGCATGCACGCGGCGACGTAGTCGAGGCGCGCCTGGCCGGCGAGCCTCGGTGCGACCGAGACATGGACCCGGTTCGTCACCCAGCCCTCCGGGAGGCGGCTGGTCGCCGGCACCGGCGTGTTGGTGCGGATGAGCTCGCGCGCCTCATCTTCGGTCAACACGTGGACAGCCGGTGGCGGAGGTGGTGGCGGCGAAGGCGGAGCAAAAGGCCCCGCCCCGTGGTCGTTCCAGCGCCTCGTCAGCTCGCGCTGACGCGCAAGGTCGCGGCGTCGGCGACGGGCCGCTGATTCATCAGCGCGTCGTCCAGGATCCATGGCGGGTTTTCGTGGGGCTGTGGTGAGGATTGTGATGTGTCTTCGCCGGTGGTTTTGCGGTGGAGAGACGGCGACGCACCCCGCTCTATATAGTGGCCGGGGAGGCGAACGGATGAGAACGCCTTAACTCCGGCCGGTCAACGGCTCGCCTGCCACACCATTAACGCCGACGCTTCAAAAGCAGCGCCTGGCACTGACGCCGCCGTGGCGCAGACGTTTCGTCGCCGCAGGGTGAAGAGACGCCTCGCTGCGCCCGGCTAGGAAACCGAGACGCCGCCCGCCATTAATATTTGACCAGCGGTTAGGTCGCCGCTTCGCCTCGCCTCTCGCTGCCAGGCGTGGCCCACGCATCGGGAGCGTTGTTTTCGGCGTGTCCGGGGCCGCCTCAACCCTGCCCAAGTTGTGGGCGAGGGCGGGCTGGGCGTGCCGGACACAAAACTGGGCCGCGCCGGACCAAAACTAGATTTGGGCGGCACGACTGGGGCGAAAAAGTGTCCGGGGCGCCCCAAAGGCCTTTGGGCGGCCGTTTGGGCGCCCCGACTGGAGATGCTCTAAGAGAATGATGAACTCCCCAAAGTTTTATGGTCTGATGTGGCTTTGTTTGCTTGAGAAAGCAAAAGAAGATTTCCACGAGAATACTGAAAGCAGTATCTTGCATCTCCCAAGAAGAGCAAGTCAAAAACCTTCCAGTAGCCAGAGGAAGCTTAGATAACTCGGAAGTGATATGCCAAATGCTTGGAGCTTTATCAAAAAGCATTTGAAAAGTACCATTTTCCAATAGTACTGGCAATAGGATGATAGATAGCGTTTCTGCAAAACATAAAGTGTAGTGACTTTAAAGCCAAAGTCTTCATAAGAAGAGAATGTTCATGTCCGAGAGAAACAATAACACAAATTCTAACTGCAATAGCTAATTTACCAAGGAAATAAAGATAGTTTGAAATCAATTGACAACTGACGAACGATGATTCCGATAGAGGATTAATAAACATGCCTTGCAAATTAGGAGAGAAGATTGCAGCAACACAAAATTCAGAAGGAATCACAAAATGTTTTGGACCCTATTTTGCCTAGTGCTTTATTTACTTGTGAAAAGCAGAAACAACATTTCAGAGCATCTTCTTTGAATACATCTTGAGACCGTGAAGAGCATTCCTGCTTTGAATATATCTTCCATGTTGCCTAGAAACCATCTTCTTTCCAACCTCACGAACTCTACGGATAACAGCAGATGTGCAAGCAAGCTTCGAGAAAGTATTAATTGATTCTTAAATAACCAGCCGAGTGTAAGCAATCATCTGATGTTGTTGAGGTAACCAGTCCAGCCAGTACTTGAAGGTGATGCATGAGAAGAGTAATCTGACAGCTTACAGAAGCAACCAGCCGCAAACAAAGCTGCTTTGACCTCTCAAACGAGAAGCATGTGATGACGAACAAATTACTAACAATCAAAATTTACTCACTATTAAAATGTATCATGTATCGGAAGATCTCTTATGCTAATCACTATCCTGATTGATCCTACAAAGCACCAGTCATGAATTCCAAATTCTACAAAGCATCATGAGTATCCTACATTCTTAATTCTACAAAGCATAAACCATACAGCAATTATGAATCTATGTGTGTGGGTTGCAAGATCTTTTATGCAAATCACTACCCTGAATTCCTAATTATACTGGCACAGACCTCTGCGGCATCGGAGGAGCGGAGGCCGGAGAGCACTCCTTACCGCCGCGCCGTGCGCCGTCACGACCAGCCAGAGGATGCGCTCGGGTTCCACAGCCGCCCAACCCGCCGCACTTTGTTGGCAGCAGGGCAAGGACGATGCGGATCTGGTATGAGCCGTCGGCGGCGGCGGAACATGATCTCGGCGAAGATTTCGGGGTCGGGCAGGTCCCCGGGCGGTGGTAGCCTGGTAGGGGTTAAGATCGAAGGTGGATATGGTTCTTCGGTAGCGAAACTGAAGGCGAAATTTCGGGCTAGGAAAATTGACGGAGAAAAATAAATGCCGGCGGACGAAGGCAGGACACGGAAGAGGTCGAAGAAGGAACCAAAATTCTCTTTTTGGATAGAAGAATAGAAGAGAAGATACACAACAGCTCTATCGATAGAGATTAATTCATGAGCAGCAAATACAATAACACTTGGTGACATGCATACATCTAAGTATGGACAGTACTACAAAGACAGAATAATTACAACTCAACATCAGAATCTAGAAACCTAGACAAGATCAACCAGCCAAAAAAAGTGTCAACTTTAGATCTCCGATACTACCACATTATTATCCACAAACAAATGCCACTTAGAGACACCAAATGCAGACATACGAGCAGAAGTGGATCAGACGCTTGCTCTTCTTCGACCAGTGCAAACAGGTTCGATCATAATCAGCCTCATTCCATAGCAGGTGATGGCCATTACGCTCATCCAAGGTAAGAACTCAATCTATTCGTTACCTGAAAACCAGAATCAGATATATTATGGCTCGGTCAATAGGTTACCAAATATTCAACAGAACTTTGCAATTACTCCTAACAAAGAAGGCACATTTAGCAACACAGATTCACAGTAAATCCTACCCCGCAAATACCCCTATCATGACAAAGTGAACATTTTCTTAACCATTTTTTTCTAGTATATATCATATTAACGAAACATCGGTAGAATTTTAGAGACAGGAGCTTTAGCCACAGGAGCTGCTACTATAGGTAACAGCAGAGCTTATGTAAAAGAACACAGAGTTTCAGAAGCAAAGCGGAAGTCTTCATGGAGTCTCATCTAGAGAGGAACCTGCACATTTCGTACAGGAAATGATCCTAGGATCACAAATTCATACTCCGTACAAAAATTAGGAGTTAGCATTCAAACCTAAATCATTGATACCAGTAGATAATTAACACAGATTTAAATTCTAAACTACAGAGCTATTAACACAACACCGCAAGGAGGTGCAGCACCAGCGCAACTCATCTGCAAGGCAATATGGTGTTTTGGCCTGATGATGATGTAGCGATGTTTAGTGAGCGACCAAACGCATATATGCATGCAGTTTTACTACTTCTTCTAGTTGTAACTGGCAGCACATTTTTGCTGGTAGAGATCCCCTTGTTTGCTTGGGAAAGGTACAGATCCATGTACGGTGACTGAAACCTAGCTGTTCATATATCTCTTTCAATTCCAAATGTCAATTCTTAATTCAGATCCCTATCTATCTAACGTGTGTATCGACTGATGAAAAAACACAAAGTCTGCTTACAAATAATAAATCCTTTGTAAAATACAAATTGTTTGGTGCACCTTCTACCTTCTCTAGTTCAACAAAATGAACCAACTTTTTCAATGAAATCATCATTTTGAACTAAAAACGGAAAGAGGCACCCTAATAGTGACCCACTTCCACTTGCATCTCCACGTAAACATAAGACACCGGTGCTATTATTGGAAAGCATTTTTTACATTAGAAAAGGATATGCTTTTCTTCAACACTTACAACATAGGATCAAACAATCATTTTGTTGAGTACTGAATAGTGAAATGATCAAACTTACAACATAGCATAGTTTAGCAGCTAGAGCTTAAAGAAATCTTGACATCCGAAACACGTTGACGAAAAAAAAAACTAATCCACCATACAAGAGATAGGATGGGGGTGGCAGAGGATCACAATCACCAAGTGAAATAACCATAACTGTGGAAATCATAGGGTACAATGGGTTCTAGAGTTATACCGTTCATCCAGGAAGTAAATATCTTGTTTT